>JARQOC010000002.1:639777594-639814173 GCA_033576535.1 Allobates femoralis | reverse complement strand
TCTCAAGATACTACATCCAAAACGTTGCTATGCCATCGGGTATTAAAGTCCACATTTTTCTACTTTTTAGTGCTGTTTCTCTATTTTTTAATTCATTTTTAAGGAACCACTTACCGTATATACTCGTGTATAAGCCGACCCCCCTACTTTTGCCCCCAAAACCTGGGAAAATCTATTGACTCGTGTATAAGCCGAGGATGGACCCCAGCACAGGTATACAGCCCCCAGCAGTGTGGTGTATAGCAGCCCCAGAGGTAGATACAGCCCCAGTGGTAGTATATCCAGCCCCAGTGGTAGTATATGCAGCCCCCCTCCTTATTATGCGTCCCCCAGCAGAAATAAACAGCGCCCCCCCTCCTTATCATGTTCCCCCCAGGCTGCGGCAGCTGTGAAAATAACAAACACTTTATACATCACCTTCCGGCGCAGCTCTCCGCTCCTCAGCTCCTCCGCTCGCCAGCTTCTTCTTCTTCTTCTTGTGCCGACTTCAGTGACCGCGCGCAGGAAATGACGTCATCTCCTGCGCCCGGTCACATGACACCGGCACAAGAAGGAAGAAGAAGTCGGCGAGCTGAGGAGCTGAGGAGCGGAGAGCTGCGCCGGAAGGTGATGTATAAAGTGTTTGTTATTTTCACAGCTGCCGCAGCCTGGGGGCCCCATAATAAGGAGGGGGGGCTGTGTATTGCAATATGCACGGCATCCCCCCGCCGCTGATGGACAGGGGGATGCCGTGCATATTCATTGCACTAATGAGGCGGCCCCACGTGACCGCCTGCTGTCACCGCGGCCCCCTCCTGCCTCCTCCAGCCACCGGTCACAGCCCCCCCCCCACAGCATACCATATGACTCGTGTATAAGCCGAGGGGGGGACTTTTCAGCCCAATTTTTGGGCTGAAAAACTCGGCTTATACACGAGTATATACGGTAGATTGTTGTTCAGGAAAAGCTTTCCACATTAACGGAGATACGTTTTTGGTGCTGCTGTAATTTTATTATATATACATACACACACACACACACACACACACACAACACTCTGACCACATACACAACCATGTGAATTTAGCCTAACGTAAACCGAAGAGAATATGGCAGTTAAACTTCCAAAGAGGTTAAGGATTAAAATTTATTATCATAAATAACAAACAAAAAATAGAAAGCTTACCATGACAAGTATTTGTAAAAAAGTAACATTTTAAATAAATGTTAGTGTTAAATAAGATAAAAATTTAAATGAAATAGAAATAATGAAAAACTCGAGAGTTGGCACAAAAAGATAGAACACAAAACGTATCCGGTTCATTAATGTATAATTATATGCGCTCCAATTTTACACACCATAACCAAAATTAAAACCCAATAATGGTCGCTCTTCCCTTTTCTCCCACGTGCTTCTACCGGAGTATCCTAAATTAAGCTTTCTGGCTGCCTCCTGATGCGTTATGTGCAGCTTGTTACAATCTTTCTCAGTTTCCTCTATGTCTTGCATTTCTTCTTCAACAGAACTTGACTTGAGGTGTCCTTGGGAACTGCCGATAGGAACATAGTTTACAGTTTCATGTGTTGATAGTACTTTAGGTATGATGCTGAGGCCCCCAGCTCCAGGTCTTAGAAGTACCTCTGCGGTGTCTACTCCAGAGTCTAAGCTTGCCACATTGTTTAGTTCGAGTTCCTTCTTCTCCAGTTGAACTCCATCTGATACCCGCCTGCTACCGAAAGACACAAACCAAGCCTTTGGCTGTAGGACGTCAGGATGTCGTAACTGAATTGAGGCCTGTTTGATAGCCCCTTCAGGAATTGGTGATTTGTTAACAAAATTGGTTTCTTTTGGAGTTGTGAGATCACTTTGAAGGGACAGATCTGTAGTGTCCCAAGTAAACTGCTGGTCACTGGAATTCTCACAAAGTAGAGTACTTTTTCTACTCAGGTTTGTTGGCATACTTGCTGCTTGAAATGCTCCAGCAGCCAAAGAGGAGGCATGCACTGGAGACTCCAAAGGAACCATCAATATATCTGAATTAATACCACTTTTTAGGGAAGAGCTTCGTCTTTTGCCCTTCAGACTGAACAACGAACTCCTCTCCAACACACTACCCAGAATGGAAGCTCCAGAAGACAACATATACTTAAGAGCTGAATATTGCCCTAAGGTGTCATTTTTCTTCCCTGCAGATTTGCCTCCCAGATTTGAAGTTTGAGTACCTTCATCATCATTACTTATACATAACATGTAACTCTCAAGGGATAGTGGAGATGTTGGTTGCTTGTTTCTATCTACTGTAATGGGCATTGACATTTCTTTGCAATCATTAAAATCACTGTAAATAGAAAATTTTGGGTCCACACAATGCAAAGCAAAACTGGTCATTGAAGTTGATTGATCTCTCACGACTGTTCCAAGTCTCCTGTTAGACTTCCCGTTTGGTATATTAAAGCCATTTCTCCTGTGAAAACAATAAAAAGTAAAGGGCTATACATGAACAACAAGTACGGTAATATTAGATAAAATAATTTTTGGTAGACATTGCATTGTTCTGATCATTATAAAAAGGCAGAAACACCATTTATCACAGCAATACTTGAAGCTTTTTTGGCCGAAACTAAAGGGGTGTCCATTTTAAGAAAACGTGCTGCTCTTGTCTATGGGTTGATCCTGGTATTACAGTTCCCCCCTATTCACTAAAATAGAACAAAAGTGCAATATCAGAAATAATTCATAGATGAGTAGGAATGACAAACAGGACACATTCTAATCCTGGACGAAACCCTTTAATTTAAAAGTTAGTGGCATCAAGCAGGAGTCCTGTGGAACCCCTGCGGGTCCAGTCGCCACAGAGGTATTGCACCCCTGCTAGGGAGTAGTATCCAACTCACTGGTAAAAGGGGATACAGACCGGTACCAGGACACCCAGATCATACTAGGAACGATTGTAGTGGGGTTGGGTGGTGAAGGAAGTGGTTAGAGGGAACACTTTGGGAGGAGTGAGGTCAGAAAGAACACATGTAGATGACGTGGACAAGTAAGAAAGGGATATAAAAAAAAAAAAAGAGCAAGAAACATCTAGAATATAGGAGACGACACTGACAAAGAAAGAGAGAGTTAGCTGTTCTACCACTTCTCCTTAGCTGGTCACTCACTCTAAGGAGAGGCCATTGAAAACCAAGGACAAGTTGGTGGGCAGCTAGAGAACATACGTCTGAGAAGTGTCCAGAGGACTTGAGCAAATGGGAGCTCATCAGGTGCCTCCGGGAGGAAGAGTGGGTCCCAGAGGCACGGGAAGTGAGCAATCCACCCGTGGGTCTCAGCCATTGTCAAGTGCAGGCAAGTGGAGGGACTAGGCCGCAAGGGACACCGGGAGCCCAAAAGACTAGTGGACAAGACTAGACTCAGCTAGCAACCTGGAGGCTGTGGCACTTCCAAGGTGACACAGTCGACAACCGTGCACATCTGCTGAAAAGTTGGCAACCATAGGGCTAAGGGGAGACACTGCAGGGTAACCCCTAGGAAAAGCCCAGTGTCACTGGCTCAGAGCGCTGTGTGGTGAGGCACAAGGCAGGACGGGCGAGGCAAGCGCTGTGTGAGATGACCTGGAAAGGACAGAGAAGGGGTGCCGGTTATATACCATCCTACTACCAGTGAGTAGCTGGATCCCCGCCTTGGAGAACCCAGTGCTCAGCAGGTTGCTGCACAAAGACTGAGTAAAAGACCTGAAGACTGCAACCCGCTGTGTCTGTGAAATATCTTAAAAGCGTCTAAAGAACCAGAAACACAACTACCAACTCACTCACCTTTGGCCACCTTAGGGATCAGCCCTACCAGCTTAAGAACATTGCTGCCTCCCAATCATCAGCCCCTAGAAAGTGTTGAGCAGCGGCGGCCAGATATAGCTGCAACCTGCGGATGGCGTCACGTATAAATTAACAAGTATCCTCAGGTCCAGTAATCCCTGCCCAGAATGAACCCTCCACACCAGATCCCTATCCCTAAGAGAGAGCCACACACATCAAACTTTTAATGACACGACCATGGTCACTGAGCCAGGTCTCTGATGAAGCCTCAAAAAAGCCTGGTTCTGAGTATCCTAAGGCCCTGGAGGTGCGGGTCAGTCCCACTCGATCCCATAAGCACTTGGAGCTTAAATGCAGACAGAACAGTGCAGTACAGAGGAATTAGAGAACTGTTGGCTCTGCTTAGATAGAGGGAAAGAAAAAAAAATTCTTCATTTTAATTTAGGAAATCTGGGATGAAAGCTAAAAATTTGTTGGCCATTTCATGGTCATTGGTGCAGTTTTGATTGGTTTTGCTTTATTTTAGTCAAGAAGCTTCTGAAGTCAAGTCAGCAAGTATATATGGCTAGGGCTACACCACAACAATTTTATTGTAACCGAAGTCTGCTTGGTGCTGCTGTTACATTGCAGCACTATATACACAGGTGCATATCAATAAATTAGAATAATCATCAAAAAGTTACAAGTAATTCAGTAATTCAATACATAAAGTGAAACATATTATATAGAGTCATTACAGACAGAGTGATCTATTTCAAGTGTTTATTTCTGTTAATGTTGATAATTATGGCTTACAGCCAATGAAAACCCAAAGGTCATTATCTCAGAAAATTAAAGTAGGGAGGATGAAGGGTCTGAAGGACTAGATTATTTACCGGTAATCGTGTTTTATGGAGTCCACGCCAGCACCAACTTGAGAGAGGGGATCCGCCCACAGAGACTGGAAACCTACAGATAAAAAGGCGCAGTCCCCCTAACCTCCTCAGTTGTTTTACAGAGCATGTGAGGAACTGCTAAATTAAGATATTAAATCAATGTTATGGAGATTAACACAAAATATAGAACCACCACTAATAGTGAATCATAACATAACCTTCACCAGAAGTCAGTGTACAACAAGGGAGGAAGCGAGTGGGTGCTCTTGTGGACTCCATAACACATGATAACTAGTAAGTAATCTAGTCTTTTCTCCTCACCACAACAGCACCCATTTGAGAGATTTTCAGAGAACGAGCAATTGGGAGGGGCCACCATGTTGAGGACAGATCTCTCAAAAACCAAATCAGAATCTGAAGACAGGTGTAGTCTATAGTGGTTGTAAAATGTGGATGGTGAAGACCATGTTGCTGCCTTACATATCGATTCAATTGAGATATCCACCTTCTCAGCCCAGGAGGAAACCATGGCCCGAATAGAATGGGCTAGTACTCCGTCCGGGGTGTGTTCACCTTTCACTGCATAAGCTAGGCAGATGGCGTCCTTGATCCACCATGACAAAAGTGCTTTTTGTTACACCAGACCCTTCCCCGCGGCCCTGAAAGGACATGAACAGAGCCCTAATCTGCCTCCAGGACTGGGTTCTGTCTATATAGAGAAGGACTGATCTAACATCTACTGTATGAAACTTGTGTTCTTCAGGAGTAGAAGGGTTAGAGAAGAAAGAATGAAGAAAAATTTCCTGGACTTCTAAAGCCTGACCCCTCCTACCTTCCTAAGTTGTTACCAGATTTCATAGAACCAATCTGGAAAGATAGACAGAAAGGGAGGATCTATGGATAGATTCTGTATATCACGAACTCTCCTGGCTGAAATAAGAGCAACTAACAGCGTCTTTAGAGTCAGCCTCTTTAAAAAGTCTCTTTAAAAGTTCAAATGGGGGACCTGTTAGGGCCTCAAGGACGAGGTGCTAATCCCAAGGAAGTACACTAGCTATATGGACAGGGGTGCTACACTCACATGCAGCAATGAAACGAGAAATCCATCTATCCCCAGCAATATTATAGCTGTACAAGGCCCCTAAAGCAGATATCTGAATTCTCAGTGTGCCGACTAAGAGGCCTTGCGCCTGTCCCTTTTGTAAAAGCTCCAAGATAACTGGGTATTGGCACCTCGTTGGAGAAGGGGGCAGTATTAAAATGTAGAAATTTCCTCCACACTTTACTATATATCCTTGTTGTAGAGTCCTTCCTACTCTGGAGAAGAGTAGCAATTAGGTTCTCTGAGAACCCCCGTAATCTCAATAACTACCTCTCAAGTTCCACGCCATCAAGTGGAGACCCCTCACCTGAGGGTGACTGAATGGACCCCCGACATAGCAGGCCCGAATCTGACAGTAGGATCCAAGGGTTTGATACATACATGACTGAGCCACGAAAACCATGGCCTCCTGGGCCAGAAGGGAGCAATGAGGATCACTCTTGCCACTTCCTCCCTGATGACTAGTGGAAGCAGGGCCATTGGTGGGAATGCATAAGCCAGATGAAAGTCCCAAGGAACCTGTAGAGCGTTGGCCATCTCTGGCCAGTCTGCTATATTTAAAGAGGCAAATCTCCTGAGTTGCCAGTTGGCTCTGTTAGCGAAGAGGTTTATTTCCGGGAGACCCCACAGGTCCACTATTTTCCTGAAAATAGGTCGAATGTGAGCCTGGTGGAGGTGGGCCTGATGGTACGTGTTCCCCCATTAAAAATTTGCATTTCTTCCCTGTGTCAGCAACAGTTATTAATGGATTTGTGTTTTTGTTGTATCCCTTTGGTGAATGCAGATGGCACACCAGCTGAGGCCATGTTGCCAGGGACCTCATCACTCCACGCACCAAGGGAAGTGGCTGATGCAGAAACAAATCGCAAGTTCCTTAACACTGTCACAACATTTGTGTGCACAGAAATACATTGTACTAATGTTATAAATGTTACTAACAGGGCAGGGTCATTCCATGTCAAGTGAACCAATGATTATTACCTCTATATTTTTAATTCTTTTGAGATTTTGTTATTTGATAATAGCATGTCAGACAATGCAAAATGTGAAGAGAAAAATTTTTTAAAAAATTTATTTTTTTTTTAAATGATTTTCAAAGTTCGGAAAAAGTGCGAATTTCGCTGTTGCCTGCCTTTACGTTTCTCCTCATAACTAAGGCTAGGAATAAGATAGAGAGACAAAATAAACACCATTCTACTCAGACCTATACAGGCTTTCACCAGATATGTCACAAGAGGATCTTTGTTAATATTTTACCCATGTGATCGCAAGCGCAAAATTTTAAAATGCATTTCCGAAAAATCGGCGCGCTTTAAATATTTCAAAAACTGCCCATGTGTCCGCTTTGTTCTTAGCCACATCTGTACCAAATTTCAAGTTGGGATCGCGATGGGATCATATTTTAAAATATTTTAATATTAATAGCGTCAATGGGTCATTCCATATCAAGTGATCTAAATATGAATATTTTTTTTTACCTGACGTCTTTAGATTTTTTTTTATTTTTTTTCCTTTATGAAGTGCTACTTTAGTTAATTACAAATTAAAAGTTTAGAATTTTTTTCTTCATCAGTTAATTTTTTACAGATTTTTAAAGTTTAAAAAAAGTGTGAATTTTGGCCTGGTATGACTTTACATTTTTTTATCTTGGGCTAGAAATAAGATAGAGAAACCAAATAAACACCATTCTACTCAGAACTGTCCAGGCTTTCACCACATATGTCACAAGAGTATATTTGTTAATATTAATTTTTTACCCATGCGCAAAAAAAAAAAAAACGCAACATTTTGAAACGCATTTCCGAAAAAACGTTTTAATTTTCCAAAACTGCCCATGTGTCTTTTATGCTCTTAGCCACATCTGTACCAAATTTCAAGTTGGGATCGTGATGGGATCATATTTTAAAATATTTAACTATTATAGTGTCAATTCAAAAATCTTGAATTCAGAACTGTTCAACCTGTGGTCTAAAAGCGTGGGGTCTATAATTATCAAATCCATTATTTTTAGACATTACTGTATTATTTTGATATGTTACAGCTTAGAAGCAGGAGAGGACATATAGGAAAAATCTTTGTTAGGGTTCAACCTGAGAAAGCACAGGGATAGACAGTGAATGCAGAGCTTATGATAGGCCAGCAGCTCTGTCAATCATGTTAAGTGTCTACCCACTGCATTCAGGAAGCATTTACCTTTCATGTCCTGACATGTCTGGACATCTTCACTCCTGAACAAACAATAGTCTGTACAAAGCCATCAAGGCTGTGTACTAAAATATGGGTGAGTAAATATATTAATATAGTTTAATGCTTTTATTATTAAGGGCCAATACACACAGTGCTATTCTTAGGGATCATCATTCAGAAAAACAGCCCCTTTGATTTCTATGGGGTTCACCACATGCAGTGTTTTTGGAAACACTCAAGAGTGAGTAAATCACTGCTTGAACTACTTTTTAATCGCTGCAATAAACGCAGCATTTATCATTTATATAAAAAAAGCTGCCATTTTTTTCACTAGCGATTAAAAAAACTAACGCATATGTGGTAAAAACTTGGTAGAATAACAAGCTGCCAAAACTGCAGCGTGTATCTGCAGACAGAAAAAAACTGTGCGCGCTAGCCCTAAAACTCACTTTATAGTAATACAGTTCTATCTCAAGTGTACTGTAAATCTTTATTTTTATTACCTATCTTCCTTACTTAATATTAACTGTATTTTTCCCACACAGCAATGGCTGCTACTTCTCAAGAAACAGCATTTTATCATAGACACTGTTGCAATCCTTTTGAAAAAATATGAATATGATTGGCGCTGGTGGCAGCTACTGTACTCTCCAAAGATTGTGGAAATGAAGAAGTAGAATTGACTTTATTGCATCCTTCTGGTCCAGCGCCATCCTTTATGTATCCAAGAAAGCCAGACATTTTAAAAGTGCACAAAAATCAGATATTAACTCAGGCAGAGCCTAACACCGTGACAGGCCGGACATACTCTTTGACACACAAGGAAATGGCGATTGCTAGTAAGCGTTTATGGACAAGATTACATTTCACCCACTAGAAGGGACAAAGTGATAAAATGCCACTTTAAAAACATACTATTAATTGTTTGATTAGTTCATAATTTATAGAACGATGATTTAACTACTGTACTATTCTTATTAAACACTTCATAAATCACATGTTTAGTGATAGAATAGAAAACAAATTTATATGTATAAATAGGGGTTAACATTTTTGGTTCTTTTAATCTTGTTTAATCAAACTTGAGGATATGATCACCTTTCTTCTTTTGCTTTCTTCAATACATTCAAGTTGAAAATGCCGAGCGTTGTGTTCTGATGATTAAGATGTATTTATCCTGGCACTTATGGGATTTGTTTTTTGTGTTTCTTTTTTGTTGCATATAAATGTTTTATTCAATAAGTTGTGATAACTCATACAACCATAAAATAAAAACTATATAAATTTGAAAGGTCCCAAGTTGAATCTCTGCACAAATATAACCAAGAACACAGTCAATCATTTTTTCACAATTGCCCGTCAATAGTTTGAATTTGATATAAAGAAACATAGTCTTGTACCATATCAAATGAAAGCTGTTACCGTTCTGAGTAAAATGATGCCTCTCCCACTTCATTATCTTATTTCTAGCCTGAGATAACAAAAATGTAAAGTCATACCAGGCCAAAATTCACCCTTTTTTAAAAACTTAAAAAATCTGTAAAAAATTAACTGATAAAGAAAAAAATTCAAAACTTTTTTTTTGTAATTAACTAAAGTTGTTCTTCATATAGAAAAAAAATTTAAAAAATCTGAGGACGTCAGGGAAAAAAAATATTCATTTTTGGATCACTTGAGATGGAATGACCCGGCAACAAACCATCGAGGAGCTGCTTGGTCTGCACCGTGAGGCGCAAGCCAATATGAATAAGATGTGGCTCCTCATCCAGCGCCTGGCTAACATCCTGGGGTTTGTGCGGTGCCCCAATGTTTAAGCATGCCCCCTTTAGCCATGCACCTTGTGTGTGTATTGTTTGGCATGTTGCCATTTACTACTGATTTTTCTTTACCATAAAAATTGGCAACATACAAACAAAAACACAAAAAACACCACATCACATTGGTGCAGAAAGAAAACACTGGATACCAAAAAAAAAAAAAAAGGCCCTACCTACTGGCCAAGTAAGGCATAAAAAGCACCAGATCAAAATGGGATAACAATAAAAGAATGTTGCAAATCCCACTATTGTGTTGTGCCTCTTTACTATATAGACACAGGTCCTGGAGTATGTGGGGTATACCTCTTTCCAAAGCCTACATCGTCTTGTCCGTGATAAATGTTTGAGGGGGTCACATTTACATTTAAGTGGGCAATATTAATGACAACCGACGTATTTGCTGCATTAATGCAGACATTCAATGTTCGTGACATTACACTACATTAACTTACCCGATGTATACCAACCGCCAAAACAAACAATGGGTCACACACTACTCATTTACCTTCTATGTGAATGAACCCAAACATTTTTGGTTGGTTATGTGGCCTAAACAGGTGACACACAGGCTTGCAGTCTCCAAACTACATAACTAGACAGATTTACACATACATGAGACCTAAAAATCAAACATGATATTGTTAAAAAATATATTTATTTACAAAACCAAATAACCCAACTAAAACATACTGTGTCACAAACTTTGTTAACAAAACACCGACAAAAACAAAAAAAATCATTAGTAGCATCTCTCCACATTGGTGTAATCATCTACTGGTTCAGACGTGGTTGGAGGCCCCAAGTCCCCCTAGCCCCTCCCAGTGGCCCAACTTTGGGGGTGTCTGGGGCCCCTGGACAATTCAGGATTTTGTCCAGGACCATGCAATGGCGGTCGAGAACCCTGTGACCCTGGGCCTCGTCCATGGCCGCCTCCAGATGATCCGCTCAGAAAGAGGCCGCTGCTGTGGTGTCACCTGGACCACCCGCTCATTCACTTGGTGCCCATTCCCAGTATTCAGCTGGTTTCCGGTGTGGAGCAGCACCTGCTTTGCCCACACTCCCAGCTCAGTATTGGGCAGCGTCAGAGGGCAACGGCGACGCACCTCTGAGCTGGGACCTGGGTGCTGGTCCGGCATATTGGGACCAGGCACAGCCTCCCCAGAAGATGTTGGTGGAGGAGTATCCAGAGTGGGTGACCCCTCTAGCGTCGCCTCCTCTTCCTGCGGATCCTGATACTATACTAGATTCTTTGATAGGGCATTGATCCAGGGAATTAGTCTGATTGCCATATCTGGAGTCAGGAAGGAATTTTTTCCCCCAATGTGGAGCTTAGTGTTGCCACATGGGGTTTTTTTTGCCTTCCTCTGGATCAACATGTTAGGCTATGGGTTGAAATAGATGGACTTAAAGTCTTCCTTCAACCTTAAAAAAAAAAAAAAACTGTTACTGTTACTATGTTACTGATTGAGAGGAAAACAAAAGAGAACTACACATGTTCCAGAGCAAGTCTATTTGGCAGCACAGATGTACTGCAACTGCCACAGTCCCAATACCTTCTATTTAATGCTCACAAACATTTCTAAGCTACCAGCTAATAAATTACAGAGTGAAAAAGGTCCACCCTACTTACCCGAGGGGTTAACAGGTCAAGTGATGCGTGTTACAACTAAACAACCGGACAACAGAGGAGCCAAGTGTTTGACCCATTACCAACAGACCCAGAGTATTGGTGCAACACCCCCAGGATAGTGGGAGAGGGAAAGTACCAACACACCATGTGCGAACACACAACGAGGGATGCAGACATACTTGAAAAGTCACATAACCTACCTCCTGTGATGGAGCGGTGGCTTGGGATGTGACCCTGGGGTCAGCAAACTCCCTGGCACACCGTAAACCTTGAGGAACCTCCTGGTCCAGAGTGAAAGTGAGGAGGTCCTAGTACCACAGTTGTGGCACATGTACCTCCTCACTTCCCATCCCAGAACGCTGGAAGTCTGGACCCGGTTGTGTTCCTTTCAGAATACGGTGCGCAGGTGTTTGATCTTATTCTTGACCCTAACCTTGTCCCACCTCTCACCAGGGTTGTGCTCCTGGGCGAGGGTGACAAGGAGGCCATAGGCCACATCCTTCACCTGATCAGATTATAAAAACAGTGCTCGCACCCGCCACAGGCATTCGTGCTCCTGGTATATGTTCAGTAATGCCCAGATAAAATCCTGATTGTCCGCCATCTGCAACGTAAGCACAACAAAAACCACACATACATGTATACTCACATAATGTACCCAGATTAATGGAAACATGAGAGCAACCGGTCAATAATCTAACATAATTTGGGCCAAACATTCACGTGCAGCTTGACATTGGTCAATGTCAAGAATTATCAAAAAAAACAAAATAAAAAAAAAACAACAACATTTAGTTTAATGAATGTCTCCAACTGCCAATATTAAACCTGTGTTTGGGTAGGCATACAAGTATTAGCAAAGGCACTATGGGTCAACAGCACTACAGTTGAATGCCTCTCTGGTTTGTTGTATGGCAACAGTACAGGTTTAGCGTTTGTTTGCTGCATAATGTACACAAATCGCACCACAGTACATGAGGTCATTCTAATATGTTCACTCACATGATGTGTCACAAATGGAATTTAAGGGCCCAACATGCCTACAGCAACCAGAACTCCTACAGCCATGTCCCGCTACATAGCCAACATTATTCTATCCAAAATTTCAAATGTTCCAGTAGGTATTGGTAGGATAAACCCCTCCAGCCTCAGTCCTCCTGCCCTCCAGCCCTCCACCCCTCCAGCCCCCAGTCCTCCACCCCTCCAGCCCCCAGTCCTCCTGCCCTCCACGCCTCCTGCCCTCCACCCCTCCACGCCTCCTGCCCTCCACCCCTCCACGCCTCCTGCCCTCCACCCCTCCAGCCCTCCTGCCCTCCACCCCTCCAGCCCTCCTGCCCTCCACCCCTCCAGCCCTCCTGCCTCCACCCCTCCAGCCCTCCAGCCCTCCTGCCCTCCACCCCTCCAGCCCTCCAGCCCTCGTCCTCCTGCCCTCCTGCCCTCGTCCTCCTGCCCTCCTGCCCTCCAGCCTCCGTCCTCCTGCCCTCCACCCCTCGTCCTCCTGCCCTCCACCCCTCGTCCTCCTGCCCTCCAGCCTCCTGCCCTCCTGCCCTCCAGCCCTCCAGCCTCCTGCCCTCCACCCCTCCAGCCTCCGTCCTCCTGCCCTCCACCCCTCCAGCCTCCGTCCTCCTGCCCTCCACCCCACCAGCCTTCGTCCTGGTCTAACCGCCTGCTCACCATATACTGTGCTGCTAACCACTGAGCCACCATACAGTGCTAACCACTGAGCCACCGTACTGCGAGTGTATGCCCCTGCGAGTGTATGCCTCCTCTCTGAAAATAAGACAGGGTGCAACGTTCGGAGCAAATATATTAAATATATTAATCTCACCCAGCCCCTGACGGCAGCCCACCCATGTCATATACAGCCCCCGGCCTCCATAGGGCTCCCCAGTGGCGCAATAAGTCTGATGGGCACAGGTGCGCAATGTAGGCCCCCCACCTTCCGCGTGCACGTTTGTCAGATGTATGGGCCCCGTGTAACATTCTAAATCCTATACTCACAAATTGACCCCTCTCCCCTTCATTATGTATTAATGTCCCTTATCCTGCTGTATATGGTCCTCCTCCTGGAATATGGCCTTTATCGTGGTATATATGTCCCCCATCATGGTTTATATGGTCCTCCTCAGCCACCATAGTCCTCCAATTATTATAATGCATCCCCACATTCCTCCATACATTACAATGTATTCCCATAGTCCTCTATGTATTATAATGCACCCCATAGTCCCCCAGTCATAAGGTACCCCCATAGTCATCCAATTATCATAATGCAACCCCACTATCCTCTATATAGTATAATGTAGCCTCATATGCCTCCATACATTATAATGCACCTCCATACAGTATAATGCACTCCTATAGTTCTCCATATAGTATAATTCACCCCCATAATTCTCCATATAGTATAATTCACCCCTAGTCCTCTATACAGTATAATGCACCATCAATAGTCCTCCATGTAGTATAATGCACCCCCATAGTTCTCCATATAGCCCTCCAAACAGTCTAATGCACTCTCACAGTCCTGTGTTTAGCATAGTACAGCCTTCCATATAGCACAGTACAGCCTCATAATTCTCCATACAGTATAATGCAGCCACGGTGGGCCACCCCCTTTCCCCCCCCCCATACACCTCTGGCCAGCGTGTACTCCTTAAAAAAAAAAAAAAAAAAAAATCTGTACTTGCATCTCCTGGTTCCACCGCAGCTTCCCAAAATTGAAGATACAGGAGGAGGTCGTGACGCCGAGCGTTGCACAGTGGAACGCATAAAAGCAGGAAGTGACACCTACTCCACACTAGGAGAAGGTAGTGCTTCTTGCTTTTTATGCGTTCCACTGTGCAATGCATGGCATCACCCCTGTGGTAAGAGGAAGCGCAGGGGGGCGGCGCAGGAGGCTCAGTGAAACACACGGGACCCTTAGTGGCCCGTGTGCTGCTGCGCAGTGATGGTACAAGAAGCGGGCGCAACCTGAACGACCATGGCTTGCCCCCCCCTAGTTTTGATCCTGGGTACACCCATGGTTCATGTGCACAAAATGAAAAAAAACAACAAAACCTGATCAGAAATACCTATGTGTCTTGACTTTTCACTACAGGGCAGTTGCACATAGCATTAAGCTGTGCAGAGAGGTATTTGAGACCATAATGATCGTTAAGGGGTCCCAGCAGCATTGTCTGCTAATGTCCAGTACACAGGTCCAGCTCATTGGCCACCACTTTGCTCACACTGTCTCATTCACCATATTATATGGATTTATACATGGGTGTGTGTCAACACACACGCACATTTGAATTATGTTTGTTGAGGATGGAGGAAGTTATCAGTATGGGAACACACATGTCTGCACACACATAGTTCAGCCAGGACCACACACAATCCATGCACAAATGTCCTGAGTGTTGTTTGGAGCTTATGTTGAGCCCAGGCTTTGGGGTACTCTGGTGTCAGGTTGCAAGGGTTAACGCTACTGTTATCACGGGGAGCGGTGGCCACACCTGACCCCGTGTCCTGGGCCTATCTTCCAAAAAGGGGGTAATATGTACAGGGGATTATATACAGTGATGTCGTGACGCCACCTGTAGTTTCTGGTGAGATGCCACCAGCGCCACCACAGTCCGCCGGAGGTAGACGGTACTGCGGCAAGTTGGTGAAGTCCTCCACAGGTAGGACTGGACCTCCAGGGCAGCATTCCTGGATAGAAACAAGTTCATTTAAAGGAAAACAAGCAGAGTCAAAAGTCACTTTTCCCCGGGTACTTTACTGTCATTTGTATTAGTTGCATACAAAATTACAGTTCAGCACTCCTGATGGTATGAGGACAGGTAGCTTAACGGGTGGCTGCAGGCAGATCCTAGGTGGTATGGTGGACCCTTGGTGTGTGCTTTCGTGCTCTATCCCAGTCTGTTCCTTTCCTGCTTCCCAGTGGTGGTGTGAAGCCTGGTGACTTAAAGCCAACCTGACCTCCTTCCTTCTCTCACCCTCACGGCCGTCTGGTAACCTTCTGCTGGCTGGCCGCTCATTCCTTGGCAGTGCCAGATACCAAAACTACTAGAAAATAAGCAGTATCAAAACACTTACCATCCATGCCAAAAACAGAACCCAAATGTGAAGCAAAACCAGGTGCAGGCTAATAAATCATCTCAACCAGCAAGGTGTGGGAGGCAACTTGCCATGCATACAATGGGCCTGCATAGAGCACCATTCACACTTATACACATAATGCAGAGTGCCTGAAAGCTACCCAACCGCTCTGCTGCCTGAGCATTGGGCTGCACAGTACGATGCTTCTGCACCACTAGATGAATGGCGCCTCTAGGGGCCCAACTGCACCCTGGATGGATAAAAAAGTGCAAAGAGTTTTTTATATGATAAATAAAAACTTTTATAAATGGGATATTGGTTCATGTATTGGCCAAGACATTTAAGCTAATGATCCACGTCACGGATTCCCATGCTAATCAGTCCTATTGCATCAAAAAAAAAAAAAACTTACCATCCATGCCAAAAACAGAAACCAACCCTCTCTTGGTCTGTTCTGGTGCCCGGGAGAATTAAAGACGCCGCAGGACTCCGGATTCTCTGTGGTCCTAAAGTATCCCACAGGTGTGGGCTCCGATGCCCGGTAAGCTGTCTGGGAGAAACTTCCTCAAGTTCCTCACTCCCTTCAGGCTGTCTGTGCCTGGGAAAGCTTTCTTTCGCCTTAAACTCTCTCTTCTTCTTCCATCTCTCCCTAGTCCCTCAACCAATAGACCCTAAGCTCAAGAGCTTAGAGGCAGAGACAGAAACCTCCAAAGACCCTCTTGTTCCCCCTAGAGGTGGTTTTATTCCCTCCCGGGTAACCTCCCACCATGTAATCTAGTGTGGGAGTGCTGGTAAATGGGTACCACCCACCATCCTAGAATCCATCTGCAGCTGGAGTATCTTCACCTCTTTTACGGGTGCAGTAGCCCTCTGCGACGCCTACTTGAGGGGCGCCACATTTACCTACGTCAAAAACAGACGCACACATAGCCATTCATGGTGTACTCCACAGTCCAACACACGGGCCGTCCTGTGTGGCTTTTATCCTACGCAAAAGTGTGTTTTGGGAGCCGCAACATATCATGAGCGTGCAGTAGCGAGATAGTAGAAAGGGCACTTGCCTCACGTAGTGGGCAGACTTCCTCACAAGACCAATGGCGACGCAGTTGTGTAGGCCAATCGGAGTGGTAGGGGTGCGGTGTACGACACTATGCCACGCCTGTGTCCTCGCCGTGCTCACACTGTGCGCCCACATCGCTGATGAGGTGGTGGTGTGTGACATGGCAATTTGGCGGCAATATGAAATGGCTTCTGGTCTGCTCCAGGCCATTTCCGGAACGCAAGTTCGCCGAACATCGCACGCGAGATGTCTGTGTGTGACAGGGCGATGGCGATGTGCAGAAGATGACTCAGATAGAGGGATGTCCTTTTTTGTTTTAGACTTACCGTATATACTCGCGTATAAGCAGAGTTTTTCAGCCCAAAAATTGGGCTGAAAAGTCCCCCCCTCGGCTTATACGCGAGTCATACGGGACCCCCTCACTGTTTGGCGCCCCCACCTCACAAGATGGCCCCCCCCGGCATGCAGCGCTGCGCATGTACATTACTAGGCTATCAGCTGTCACCCTCCGGTGGCGATTCACGGCTCCCGGCTCCGGTTTCCATCTTCATCTCTGTCTTCCTGCATGTCACATGACCGGCCGGCGTCGCGATGACGTCATCGCGATGAGCCCCGGCCACAAAGCAGGAAGACAGAGATGAAGATGGAAGCCGGAGCCGGGAGCCGCAAATCGCCACCGGAGGGTGACAGCTGATAGCCTGGTAATGTATATGCGCAGCGCTGCATGCGGGGGGGGGGGGCCATCCTGTGAGGTGGGGGCGCCAAACAGTGAGGGGGGCCAGTGTAATACCTCTGGTGCTGCTGTGTACTACCCAAGGGCTGCTGTGTACTACCCAAGGGCTGCTGTATATACTGCTGGGGCCTGCATACCACTGGGGAGGCTGCTGTATACTACCACTGGGGGGGGGGGCCTGTATACCACACTGCTGGGGGCTGTATACCTGTGCTGGGGTCCACCCTCGGCTTATACACGAGTCAATAGGTTTTCCCAGGTTTTGGGGGCAAAAGTAGGGGGGGGGGGGGGTCGGCTTATACACGGGTCGGCTTATACACGAGTATATACGGTATGTTTCTTAGAATGGCCAATTCCTTTAAGGAACTGAAGTTTCTCCCTAATCATGGTACTTATGTCAGTTGATCTGACTGACGATGACTCCTGCAATGTCTTGTTTATGCAATGCTGACACAGCTGTTCAGAATAAGTGACAGGAAGGAGTTGTAAACATAAAGCACTTTTTTTTTTTTTTCCTTCATTTTTTTAGGTTAGGAAAACCAAAAAGCTAAAAAAACATGGAGAGGGGAACACAGAAAGAAGGGGGTGGTGGGAAAATCACTTAATAGGCAGAGCCCAGACCAATCAGCAGTTGGAAGCGCTTTGCAATGCGGTGCCGGTTCTGGAGATATAGCATGAGATGAAGACAGGCCAGCTTTACGCTGCTCACACTTATTAGTTGCAGCCGCCCTCTCTGAAGCACCCACTGCTGCTCTTCCTTTTGCTGTGCACAGGCACCCAAGTTGGGTGCACCTCCGAAACCCATGGAGAGGACATCTTGTGGGCACACATGCTGCCTTGAGACACTGGGATTTAACTCTTCAGCCTACCCATCTTCCTCTCCATGCCGGGGCACACCTCCCCCGAAGTGGAATCTAGTACTTCAGGGGTTAGAATGCCAATTGGCCAGTGCGCATGCGCGGAAGCCAAAGCCCAGAAGTCACGGCTGCTGGAGGTGCAGGGTGCGGCTTTGGCCGCCTGTGGATGAATGCAGTTTGTTCTCTCACCACATCACATTCCCATGAGTCAGGGCGGCCCCAAAAACGCTGACATCATGGCATTCATTCCCAGACGAGAGGGGGAGTTGGTCAGACAGGACTCCCCGATGCTGCTTCTGGTGCTCCAGATCCTGCCATTCCCCAAGTGACCGACAGAGGCAGATTGGACCCAGGTATCCTTCTAGACTGCAGGTTCCCTCGAGGACAGGAAACCAACTGGAGGCGGCGAGTGAGACCACCCCTTTTTATCTGTAGGTTTCCTATCCCTGTGGACGGATCCCCTCTCTCAAGTGGGTGCTGTCATGGAGAGGAGAAAAGATAAAATATTACCTAAATAGGTATCAGAGGCTTCACCTTGAGCGGTTGCAAGAGTCACAACCACTATAAAAGTACTGTATATCACGGCTGCTGCAGTCCCCAGTGTGGTGCATATAAAGTAGCAAGGATGAAGGTTTAAGAACCATGCTGCCACATTCCACAAGACATCAAAGGGTGAATAGAATATGTATTTGTCAACGCGTTTCAGGGATCCCTGGTCCCTTCCTCAGGATCAATCAATATCATTGTCATGTTTCAGGGTGTTTCTGGGAGCCCTAAAACATGTTGACTAACAAGTCAATATTATATTCAGCCTTTGATGTCTCGTGGAATACAGCAGCGTGGTTTTTAACTCATCATTCCTACTTTAATTTTCTGGGATCATGAACATTTACAGAAATAAATGCTTGAAAGCTATCACTGTCTGTAATGACTGTATATAAAATATATGCGTTCACTTTATGTATTTAATTACTGAAAAAAATATTAACTTTTTGATAATCTAATTCATTGAGATGTACCTGTAAGTGTGAATGGGGTAATAGTGCGGCACCTACACTACCACAACAAGCAAATCACAAAACTCCAATTTTTTTGCAACTTATTCAGCACAGTAGCGTAGTTGTCCCAATGCAAATCCATTCTTTTGCATAGTATTGCCAAGTAGCAGCAGCACCGAACAAACTTCAGTTGCTTAACCAGTGTTGTAGACAAAGCTATCACTTAGCCTTAAATTGGACACTCCACAAATAAAAACTTTCAAACCAAGTTTCAGGTGCATCATTGCATGGCCAAAAATTACAGTACACCATCCCACCTATCCCTCCACACCTCTGGCTCCATGAAGTCAGAGCTGTCAATGAAAGAGAAGGTGAGAAAGGAGACTTAAGGCCACTTCACACACACAGATATCTGTGTCCAACTTCTGAACAGATCTCTGGTTGCAGTGAAATCATGGACACATTGTTACATTTGTACACAGTCACAAAATGTAACAATGTGTCCATGATTTCACTGCAACCAGAGATCTGTTCAGAGGTTGGACACAGATATCTGTGTGTGTAAAGTGGCCTTAAGGCAGGGGTGGGGAACCCCAGTCCTCGAGGGCCGCAAACAGTTCAGGTTTTCACGATTTCCTTAGTATTGCACAGGGATTGGAATCATCACCAGTGCAAGTGATTATGTTATCACCTGTGCAAAACTAAGGAAATCCTGAAAACCTGCACTGTTTGCGGCCCTCGAGGACTGGAGTTCCCCACCCCTGCCTTAAGGGAAAGAAAGCAAGTGGTAAGGTGCATTATCTGCTGCCCGACTAATCCACCTCTCACTACTCCCCGTTTTCTCCCCTCTGCAAAATTTCTCCACTGGCTCCAATTCCTCAACGAATCTAGTTCAAGCTACTAACACTGACCTACAAAGCCATCCATAACCTGTCTCCTTCCTATATCTTTAACTAATCTCTGAATATCTTCCCTCACGTAATCTTCGATCCTCCCAAGACCTCCTCCTCTCCTCCACACAACTGCCTCCAAGATTTCTCCCGAGTATCCCCCATCCTCTGGAATTCTGCACCCCAACACGTCCGATTATCCACCACCCTTGGATCCTTCAGACGGAACCTGAAAACCCATCTCTTCAGAAAAGCTTACAGCCTGCAATGACCATTCTGCCGCATCACCACCACCAGAGCTGCCACACTCCTGACCTCTCTCCTCCCCAATATCCTGTAGGATGTAAGACCGTGAGGGCAGGGTCCTCTCCCTTCTGTACCAGTCTCACAACACAAAGCAATCACCGATCTCAGGGAGACCAGTCCAAGAAAACACTGCGGGCAGCCAGCTAAAGCGCTCAACACAGTGAATTCCTAGGTGCATTGCCCCCTGGTAATTACAAATATGCAAATAAAGTCTGGGGAGCCTCGTTTAGGAGTCTCAACACAGGACCAGCCAGATATCCCTCCAGGGAAGGACCTAGATTTTATTTGCATATTCTGTACCAGTCTGTCATTGTTAATTTGGTTATTGTAAACTATATCTATAACTTTGTATGTAACCCCTTCTCACGTACAGCACAATGGACTTAATGGTGCTATATGAATAAATAATGATTCAAGTGTTTCCCCACACCATGATGCATCCATCATTTGTACTCTGTTTGAACAGGCTTATTACTTTTAACAGAAGATAAAAAACACAAACACATCAGATAAACGTTATGAAGTTCATATGGCAGAAATGCCATTCATACCGGGAACAGCACCATGCCAAGCTGTACGAAAATGACTGTTGACTCACAGACCAGTATACTGTGCCAAAAATTGGTGATCATCAGTTGACTAGAAGAGAAGTTCTTTTGATTTTTACAAACAACCTGTCCCCAAATCACAACTACTCAGGTGCACATGTGAAACTCCATATACACACACACACACAAGGAAAAAACCCTGCTTTTTCAAATACTATAGGCTGCAACCACACAGAGCATTTTAGTGCTTGCGTAAATGCAGTGAAGTGCAACGCTGGAAACGCATCACACCAAAAGCTATGGCTTTTGCTGAAATGCATTCAGACACTGCATATTTGTGTGTCTTTCTGCAGATGCGTTTTCATTGCAAAGCTTCAACGCAAAAAGAATGACCATGTCAATTGTTTGCGCCTTTTTAGGCGTGCTTTTCCCATAGGCCACATTATAAAATGGGCTAGGGAAGAGCACGCCAGAAAAAGCGCAGTGTTAATGCAGCTGCGCTTTTTCACGCAAAATGCGGGCAAAAAAAAGGCAACTTCATAAATACGCAATGTGCGAACGTAGCCTTAATGATATCTTAGTGTCTGACGGGGCCTTAACGATATCATTGCAACGACATCATTGTGTGTGACATTTACCAACGATAAGGTCGTAAATGACCTGGACCATAAATTTATCTTTATCAACGATGAACAATCTCTCAGCGCACCCAGCAAGCGCTGGGAGGCTGGTAACTAAGTGCAGTGCTGCACTTAGTTACCTGATGTGTACCTTGGTTACCAGCGTTCTCGCTGGTCCTAATACCTGGTGAGTCTGCCTGTTTGACAGCTCACCAGCGATCAGTTAATGATGTCCCAGCGATCCACATCGTTGGTTGGATCGCTGGGACATTGTTAGGTGTAACGGGGCTTTAGACATGCAATTCTCAATACAAAAAGAACATAGACTAGCATTATAGCTAAGGCACCTCTTTCTTCCTCCCTCCTTCCCACAGAAGCCTTGGGACACCGACTAAAAACAAAATGTATGACCGGGAACTTTTCATATGCCTAGTGACAGTCACCATGTTTTGTGCTATACCCATATCAATTACTCAGATGTATATGACAGAGTGGGTCTGTGTGCCTTTATGCCCACCACACTTTTCCTGTAAGGCTGGAGGCACGCGGAGCGCGTTTGATGCACGTTAGTGATGTGAGTGATATGCGTGTTTTTGGGGGTGTGTGGTGCGTGTGGTGAGAGTGCCTGCCTGTATTCATGCGAGTGTGCTGCGAGTGTGAATGCGTGTGTGCTGCTTGTGAGTGATGCTGTCCATGGTCCTGAAGGACTGCGGACAGCATTTGTCGGGGAATTTAAAGTTTAAGGCTGTCAAAGCCACAGATTTTAAAATTTCCCGCAGTACCGTTACAGTAAGCAATCATTTTGTACCACTGTGACAGCAGCGGTACAAGATGATAAGTTAAGAAACAGGAAAAGTCAAATTTAATTTCTGCCTTCCTGTGGCTATTAACCACATCAGCAGCCTCTGTGCGGCATGCCTGCACAGAGGGTGCGGATGCGGCTCATATCACTGTGTGCGAGGGGTTAATAACATGCTGGTGTGGTGGCAGCATGTGTCAAGACAGTGTCTTCACTCTCTTGACACATTGTGTCATCACACCATGGGTCTTGAGGGGTTAAACCCCAAGTAAAATTAAAGCCGCTAATTGTCGGGTTAATTTTCAGAACAGAAGAAGTCGGCGGCGGGTCTTTACGCAATTAGCATACAGCACATTGGTACAGGCTCCTGCATGGAGCTGCCGAGATGCTGTAATGACATTCATTACAGTATCCTCCGCTCTGTTACTGTAAATGTATAACCATCCCTGCCACTGTGGTGCTGAACAGATCCAGATGCTGAAGCCCTGTCTAGACTTCAGCATCTGGATCTGTCCACCGCTATGTGTTCAGCACCACGGCGGCAGGGACGGCTCCGCATTTAGAGTAAGAGCGGAGGATACTGTAATGAATGTCATTACAGCATCTCTGACAGCTCCATGCAGGAGCTTGTACCAATGTGCTGTATGCCAATTGCGTAAAAACCTGCTGCCGGCTTCTTCTGTTCTGAAAATTAATCCGACAACTAGCGGCTTCAATTTTACTTCGGATTTAACCCCTCAAGACCCATGATTTGATGACACCATGAGTCAATCGAATGAGGACACCATCTTGACACATGCTGCCACCACACCAGCATGTTATTAACCCCTCGCACACCGTGTTATGAGCCGCATCAGCAGAGTCTGTGCAGATATGCCGCGCAGAGGCTGCTGATGTGCTCAATAGCCACAGGAAGGCAGAAATTCATTACATTTGACTATTCCTCTGTTTTTTAACTAATTATCTTGTGCCATTGCTGTCACAGTGGTACAAGATGATTGGTTACTGTAACGGCATGCGGGAAATTTAAGACACGAGCGTGAGTATCGCACCATGTGGTGTATGGGTGCGAGTTTGACTCGCACCCATATACTTTTAATGAGCACTCGCGCGTGGAAATCACATAATTCTGCGATTGCACTCGCATTTCCATCGCATTGTGAGTGTAATGCGAGAAAATAGCATTAATGTGACCTGTATCATTGAAAGATACAGGTCCGAGTGCAATGCGACTTTTTCTCGCATTACGCTCGTGAGCCTTGCACCAGTGTGTCTCCAGCCTATGCCATATTCACTTTAATTTTGTATGTAATAAACTTCTGTTTAAAGGCCCAGTTACACAGAAATGTTCCAGCAATCACACCAGCGATCCGACCTGGCCGAAATCGCTGGAAAGTCTTTCTGGAGTCGCTGGTGAGCTGTCAAACATACAGACTCACCAGCGACACAGCAACCATTAGATCGCTGGCAACCATGAGAAACACCGGGTAACTGAGCAGCACGCTGCTTAGTTACCCAGTGTTTATCATGGTTATCAGCGTATTCCTGCTTACCGCAGCAGACGCTGGTAACCATGATAAACACCGGGTATCTAGGCAGCACGCGTGACAATGTGGTGACAATGTTCACCAGGAATATTTATTGTCTCACTATGCTCCTTTGGATATTTGTTAAAACTAAGGAGATATATGGGGACGAAAAAAAAAGATAAAAATTACTTAGCATATGAAGACTACCACCCAGTTGCCACGATGAGGTGTCTCTCCTTACTGGGAGCCTACACTGCCTCTCTCTTGCTTTAAATACTCCATTTCAATAGGCGAGCAGGAACATTCTAACAGATCAAAATCACCCAAAGCTAGTGGTGGAGCGGTGCACAAGCAGAAGGTATAACCCCATACCTTCTGCCTGTGCACCTCTTCCCCACTAGCCTTAAGTGATTTTGTTCTCTGTTAGAAAGTTCCTATCTATCCATTCAAACAGATTTTATAAACCCAGACAGACAATGATTCGGTGTAGGTTCCCAGTAAGGAGAGCCGCCTCAATGTGGTAACTGGGTGGATATAGATATGGCCATATTTATACACCAAGCGTCTCATTTTTTTATTATATCTATATATATCTCCTTGGATTTTCTATGTTCTTTTATATTGAGAATCGCATGTCTTAGTATTTCAGAGCTCATCTGTCCTTTTGTTAAAATAGGTTGATTCAATATACAAGGGGCCAATACAGTCTCAGTCAGTTATAAAAAGGGAAGGGGAGTTGGGAATTATGAAGTTGATCCCAAACACACACTTAAATAGTTGTTTTGTGCTGACAGACCAGGTTATCAAAAGCAAACCATAATTTCCCCCCCCCCCCCCCCCCCCCGTCCTCTTCCCTCATTAACAATTTTGTTATACAGAACCTGGAGGAAAGAAAGGTGTAGATAAGCGAACAACAAGTAGGAGGGAAGGTGCATCAAACTACTCTAAACCACCCTAAATAAGGTGCACCAAGTGCCTGTGCTTGGCTTGAACCGTCATTTTGTGCCAGCAGGAATTCAATTTAAGTTGGAAACGTCCCTTCATTTTGTCAAACATTATGGGACTAAATGTGGGCCCGATGCTATCACATCAGGAGGGCGGTGATAACACGATGAGGGCAGGGTCTGTGGTGCTGGCCGTCTCCTCTCCTGTGCACTCCCCCCCCCCCCGCCATGTGCGCTCTCTCTTCACCCTGTGTCATGCCTTTCCCCCGTGCGTGTTTTCGGGTGGCATTGCTGCTAGCTATCGGCTGTACAGCTGGTGGTCCCATGCCATTAGCAAGCACTATATTTGTACAGCCATCACTTGGGTGTGCCAATATGGCTGCCGCCGACGTATGGAATGCTGGGATTCCTAGACATTCAGACGCAGGAAGTGAGGATGCCACAAGGTAATTATTATATTAGGTACGCAAGAAAACACTAACAATTAATGATAATCCACATTGCAAACAAGCTTAATACTACACTCAAATCAATGCTTAAAATCTGAGTTGCTAATATTTATGGAGATTTCCATGTTCTGTTACTTTCCAAATATGAACTTTATCCATGTGACCCACAAATCCTTGTTCTCATTCACCTGAAGTAGCATATGAGTAGTGCAGATGCAGCAAGGAGCAGCAGAAGGATGCAGACAAGAATGGCCAGCAGGTACACAGTATGATGTCCTAGGTCCATTTCGATAATTTTTTACCAGTATTATCCTGTATACAGAAATTCAAATAATACAATTAGTTAAACCAAACAGTTTACAAAATAGGAATAAAGTGTCAAACTGTAAAGGTACCGTCACACACAGCAATATTGCTTGCAATTTCACTGGCAATTTGCCTGTTGCAGTGAAATCATTCTTCTATTTTGTTGCCGTGTACAAATGTAACAATCTGTCCATGATTTCACTGCAACCTGCAAATTGCCAATGAAATTGCAAGAAATATTGCCGCGTGTGACGGTTCCTTTACAGTTTGTACAAGGAAGAGTGCAAATTTGCTGAATAAATTTGGAAACATTTAAATTTATCAGAAAATGTAGGTACAATTTAAATTACAGCTTAAAGAATTTGTCTGTGAATATCACATATGGGACATATCTATTATATAATCACGAATGGGTTTTTTTGCCCCTTTTGAGTCCGCTCACGCTGCGAGTCAGCGTGGTCATGTGGATACGCCCGAAGCATTGGCTGCGCAGCGGCCATTGCGAGCAGTTCTAAGGCGACTCGCTATGCCCGCGCAGCCATGAAAAGTATATGGGTGCGAGTCAAACTCGCACCCATACAGCACACTGTGCGATAGTCGCACATGTGTGCTTTAAAAATTGCTTCAAACTCCGTGGCTGTCAAAGCTGCGGAGTTTGAATTTGCCAGTTTCCCGGTACAGTAACCAATCTTTCACTGCTGTGACAGCAGCAGTGAAAGAGGGTTATTAAAAACCCAGCTGCTGGGCACATTTTATAATTCGTGGGGTTTAGCTGCATATTAACCCCATCTGCAGCCTCTGTGCAGCATGTCAGCACAGGGGCTGCAGATGCGGCTAATAAGCCAGTTTATGCATGGTTAACCTAATGTTAGTGTGATGCTAGCTTGTGTCCAGGGAGTGTCCACACTGCCTGGACACATGCCAACATCACACATTGGGTCTGCAGGGGTTAATATATGGTTTAACTAAAAGCCGCCATTTGTCGGGAAAAAATTTACCCCCCCCCCCCCGAGACCTGCCCATCCCCAGATAGGGAGGACGCGAGAGGGGGGCTTCTATTATAATCAACTCTATGCCCACGTGGATGGTAAAGTAAGGGTTATTTCCGTATTGAATATCCCCACTGTATGGAACGAGTTCCACCCCCTGCCCAGGGGCAGGCAGCTCAGTCACGCCGTCTAAGGCTGCTTCCACACTGCAGTTTTTTCACTGATCAGTGTCCATCAGATTTGTGTGCCAAAACCAGGAGTGTCTCCAAAACTCAGAACAGGTGTCAATCTTTCAATTATAGTTTTTCTCTGCAAGTTCCTCTCCTGGTTTCTCTCCGGGTTTTGGCACACAAATCTGATGGACACTGATCAGTGAAAAAACTGCAGTGTGGAAGCAGCCTTACAACTGAAAATATGCCCATCAATTTTGTGTGTTTAGCCACACGTATTGAACACCTCCCCTCCTCCACCAACTGTGGCCTGGGAATGATGTTCCTCTGTAAGCTCCACCCCACCATCTCCGCCAGCCACTTCTGGCTGCTAGCTCTACAACTATTTCCATTAAAGGCAGCTTTTTGGTCGCAGCATATGGCTGCTGCATCCACAATGCTGCATTGTGTAGTACCAGAATAGTGGATGGGATTTGTAGGAATCCAATGCCCACTGTGCTTCTCCCCACCGCAGTGTTATTTCAGCTGCGGTGCGGCCTGCCAGACGTCCGCATTTCTGCAGCATGCTCATTTCATGCTGCGATGTTGGAAGTGATAACTATCGGGTGCACGCAGGGAGAAACCGCCCTGCACCCACTGCAGATGGCAAGTACATAGCGGGTTTCTGAGGCTTCCTTCAGGTCCAGAGGGGCTGCATCCAAGAAGTAAACTGCATCACAGTAAGATCATTCTGGTCGCCTATAGAAACCAGAGTGCAGCTTCCAACTTTGAAGATGCGGAGTTAAGTGAAAGCTTAAACACTTATCTCTGT
Organism: Allobates femoralis; assembly: GCA_033576535.1. NCBI lineage: Eukaryota > Metazoa > Chordata > Amphibia > Anura > Aromobatidae > Allobates > Allobates femoralis. The sequence continues at coordinate 639,786,678 of JARQOC010000002.1, read as the reverse complement.
GAATATCACTAGTCACCGGTTTAAATTAAAATATTTTAATTACAACCTGAATATAGCAAAATTTTATAAAAGTAGAGGAACAGATAAAGAAGACACAGCCAACAAAGTCCTGAACCAACAAGGCAACTTAAAGAAAGACCAGAGTTTACACCAAATAAAAAAAAAAAAAAAAAAAAAAAAAAAGGGGAAGAAGGTGACAATAAACTTAATTTTCAGCTAATGCTTCAATGGAAAAAAAAAAAAAAAAAAAAAAAAGTTATATATATATATATACACACACACACATATTGCAAAATAAAAGTAATACCTGCCAAGGCATAGAACAGGTTCAATTGCTAGTGTATAAAATATACATACACAATACAGTTATTCAAATTTTGTTGTTATTTCACAGAAAACCAAACAGGGAAGTTAAAGAACTCTGTATTGTGAATAAACCATATATAGTGATACATACTGGCTTCTCCTCACACTGCTCCAACCTGAAGTCTGCCACAGCCACTGATTGTCCTGCAACTGACAAGCTGAGATAATCGACTGAAGTAGAAGATATGAGCTGCGTATAAGAGCAGGACTGGAATAGTGGGAGCAGGCCAGGATCATACAATAATATATAATATATTATATAATATAATAGATAAATACTAAATTAATAACTGGATACATTTCTATAGGCATGCAGAATATGACTAGGGATGAGCGAGTAGTCAAATACTCAGACTCGCTATACTCGTGCCAAGTTCATCGTAATACTCGGGTATTCGGTTCGAGTAGCGAGTCCAATGTTAGTCAATGGGAGTGTGAGTAATTGTCTGCTGGACCCAAAAAAGCGGTCTTGGGGCCGAGGAAATGGATGAAATGGGTGCATGATTGCCGTAAGGCCGGTTTCACACATCCGTGCCTCCGGCACGTGTGCGGTCCGTGCGGTCCGTGCGGACACATGCCGGAGGCACTGACATACGGGGACACACGATCCCCTATGGACCCATGCACACGTCCGTGTTTCCGCACGGACCGTGTCTCCGTGTGGCGCGTGTTCTTGTGCTCCACACAGCGACTTGTCTGTTTTTCTGCGGAGCCACGGACCGCTTTTTTGTCAGAACGTCCTGCACACGGATGTTCACACTGTGACATCCGTGTGCACGGACCACAGACAAAATGAAAAAGCCTGAAAATAAAATAAAGAATTTTATACACACCTCGCTCAGCGGTGTCTGCTCCTCTCACTTCCGATGTCGCTCATTAGGGCTCATGAATATTCACTTCACTGAGCCCAAGAGCGGACCGGAAGAGAGAGCAGCAGCGGCGTTGGAGGGCGGTAAGTATGCGGGTGACAGGCTGTCCGCATGCTATCCAAGGCCCCACGGATAGCACACGGACTGTACACATTGTGTCACACGTCGGTGACACATATGTGCACGCCCCGCCCACAAACGGCCTTGTTTCACATGTCCATGGTGGCCTAAGAGCGAGTTATGATGGAGGAGATCTTCTGGCAGCTCAGTGTGACAGTGGTGTAAAGAGAGCGATCTGCCCTAGGTGCTGTGTGAGGGTTAACGCAGGAAAAAGCCACCCATCCTCATCATTATCATCCCAAGGCCTTCACAATTATAAAGCTTGGACTACTGGCATTGTTGTTCCACTGCACTTCACAATGTGCAGGCATGGTGCCTCCACAAATTAGCTCAAGGGGCTGTATCATGGTAGATGAAGGAAGAAGGCCTCAAGTGCCAAAAAATTAAGAAGCTAGCCTAGGACTACAAGCACAGTAGTTGCAGTGCCCAATGTCCAGGCATAGCCATAATGTCTCCAAAAATTAGCCCAAGGGGGGTTGATGAAGGAAATGAGTCGGTTAGGGTGGGGTACTCGGATGAGTGGGTGGCTGAACGGGGATCATGGGTGGTCGATTTCCCGGTTCCGTGCCTTAACCCTCATTGTATGGGGATAGAAGAATGGTGGTAAAAGGGGTTTAAAGATAATTTTGTCGTGACTCCACCTGTGGATCCTGGTAATGTTGATACCAGCGCTGCAGGCCGGCCGCTGAGGTGATGGGATGCAGCTTAGGATAGCCCAGCTACCCACAGGTGGAGCTTTACTTCAGGGTAGCGGGGATGGATGAGGGGAGTCGTTGTTCTAACCCCTCTTGGCGATGCAGAGGCCCACTGGGCGCCGGTGGGACTGACACCGATTCAACTTCAAACGTCACTTTACTGGTACTGGCAGATGTTATAAAACACAGTTGCACAGTCTGGTTTAACGGGAACGTTGCCACAGGTTTCCGGTTGCCTTATAGAGTCCGTCGGTGTACCTTCCTTTTTGGCTTTCGGGGTCCCACTCTTTCCTTTTTTTTTTTTTAAATCAGATAAGTTTTTATTAAACAGATTCCACACAGGATTACACAAATGCATCAAGACTACATGTCTCGTTTTCACATGAATAGTTGAATTACAGTCCCAAACCCCACCCTCCCTTTCCCCCCCCCTAACCCCGCACCCCCCCGACAGCTAGCACATTACACAACAGCACATGGTGTTATTTAGTGAAGTAATCGTCAATAAGGCATATCAATTATCCCGCATTTCAGAACAATTTGCTCATATCAAGCTTAATGTCATACTTCCTCTTCTCATCTGTAATTTATCCAGGGTAACCACATTTTCTCAAACATTGCTATTTTTTCTCTTTTCCCATAGATACCCTTTTCCATATACAGTAGGTTATCCACCTGTTTCACAAATTCCTCTCTGCTTGGGGGAACATCTCGTATCCAGAATTTTGCAATCAGTTTCCTTGCAACAAAGAGCAATTTTGCAATCATTATTTTAAATGCATTTTCAATTTTCACCTCCTCCACATATCCCAACAAACAAACCACCGGTTCTCTAGGTATTTCACACCCGTATACTCTTTCTATTCGGTTAAGGACTGCCGCCCAATATTTTGGATAGTCTTGGGCAGGACCACATCATATGTAAAATGCCCGCATTATCTCCTCTGCATCTCGGACATTCAGAATCAGTCCTCAGACCTGCTCTGTGCATAACCATTGGCGAGCGATACACTCTGTGTACCACGTAGAGATGCGAGAGCCTGGCTGATTCACACATAGACAACTTAGGTATGTATTCCAGGATACTAGTCCACCTATCATCCGGTATGTGTCCCATTTCCTCTTCCCATTTCGAACGTGCTTTTATAGGAAATGAAAGGAGGAATGTATGTATTAGATCTCTATATATGCACGATATCACTCCAGTCGAGAGTCCCTCATGGCAAATATAATCTAAGACAATATCATCCTGTATTTGTAAGGTACTGGTCTCACCCTGTTTACTGACTGCATGGTGCATCTGTAAATACTGAAGCCAACCCGAGTCTGGGAGTCCAAATTCCAATCTGAGTTGTTGAAAGGTCTTTAATCCTTGTCTATTTATAATTTGATGCATGTACCCAATGCCTCTATTTTCCCACTCCGTAAGTCGTCCCATTTTGATCAGTTCTGGAAGGTTCCCATTGTCCCATATGGGAGTGTATTTGGTCAGATTTGTCACTCCTCTCAGTTGTTTAATTTTTGTCCATACCCTATGTATAAGGTCAAGTGTAGGGTAGGTCTTTCCCAGTATTCCTACAGACCCGTCCTCAAGTCCATCTGTCAAAGGGGATCTACCAATTATTTTACCCAATATTTTCGTACCGTGACTGTTCCTTGATTCACTTGCCCATCCCCTTAAGTGCTGACTTTGGGCTGCCAAAAAATAAATCCCAGCATGAGGTAACGCCAGTCCCCCATCATCCTTTGGCCTTTGCAATGTTTCTAGCCGAATCCTAGGCTGCCTCTTTCCCCAGATCAGTTCCCGGAATATGGCAGTAATAGGCTTAAGTCTGCGTTGAGGGATCCACAGGGGTGAATTGTGCAGTACATATAGTAGTTTGGGCATCAAGATCATCTTGATCAAGTTGACTCTCCCCACCACGGATAAACACAGCTTATTCCAGGCAGTAACCTTACGCCTCATCACTGTCAGTAACGGGGCAAGGTTCAATTGCAAATAATCCGTGATGGGCAAAGAGACCCAAATGCCCAAATACTTAAACTGCTCCACCCTACTCAATCCTCCCGATTCCACTTCCTCTTCTGTCTCTGTCTCTTCTTTGTCTACTTTAAATAAACTTGACTTAGTCCAATTAATATTAAGTCCCGAGAGCACCCCAAAACCCTCAATGGTCCGCATGGCATGGCTCAACGACACCCCACTATCCTCCAGAAAGAGCAGAATGTCATCCGCGTATAACGCAACTTTTTCCTCATTTTCCCCGTATTTAAATCCCTTGATGTCACTGGAGTTTCTTATGGTAGCAGCTAGTGGCTCCACCGCGATGGCAAACAGCAGGGGCGATAGCGGGCATCCCTGTCTGGTACCTCTCTGTAGGTCTATCTTTTTAGAGACGGCCCCATTGACTCTAATTTTGGCAGTAGGTTGGGTATACAAGAGTTTTATCCATGACGTAAATTGCGGACCAAATCCCATATACTGTAGTACCCTCCACAGGTACCTCCACTCCACACTGTCAAAGGCCTTGCGAGCGTCAAGCGACGCCATCGCTCTTCTACCCATATTGTCCGACGGCAGCTGCAGATTCAGAAATAATCTTCTTAAGTTAGTCGCAGTAGATCTATTAGGCATAAAGCCGGCCTGATCTGGGTGTATTAAGGTAGATATCACCTTTGTTAAGCGGTTTGACAGTACTTTTGCTAGAATTTTCACATCTGCCGTCAGCAATGAAATAGGTCGGTATGACTCTGGGCTCGCAAGGTCTTTACCTTCCTTAGGGATCACAACTATAGTCGCCTCTCTCATGGATGTTGGTAATACCCCTGTTTCTTAGCCTCTACATAAACCTCCAGCAATCTGGGTAAAAGAATTTCTTCTAGTCTCTTATAGACTTCTGCCGGGAGTCCATCAGATCCCGGGGCTTTTTCATTGGCCATGCCATGCAGTGCATCCCCTATTTCATCTACCGTTATAGGTGCCTCCAAAGTGTCCCTATCCTCCATTGATAGAGTGGGTAACGATGCCGCTGCCAAAAATGCCCCCACCTCTCTTTCATCTAATCCTTCTTGTGACGTATATAGATCCCCATAAAACTTCACAAAGATCTCCATAATGTTCTCAGTATTCGTTGTTCGTTCTCCCCCCTCTCCCACTAAGCAATGGACAAACTGGTTCCCCCTCTGCGCTGCCGCTATGATGGATAATAAATGACCCACCTTCTCCCCCTCTTCAAAGAATCTCAGTTTCTGGAATGCCATTTTCCTATCTGCCCTTTCCATAAGAACTCTATTCACCTCCTTTTGTGCTTCCCGTAGTATTTTCTTATTGTGTATATCATTCTGCTTTGCCGCCTCCATCTCTGCTCTCTCCAATTTCTGTATACTATCTTTTTCCTTCTGTTTATTCTGTGATTTACACCGACAGATATCCCGAAACAGAATCCCTCTTAGGTATGCTTTCATGGTCTCCCAAACTATCAGTGGGTCCGCACTTCCCTCATTTAAATTATAAAATACCTCTATTTCCCTTCCAATTTTAGCCATATCAATAGTGCGCAGCCACACGGGGTGTATTTTCCATTCTCTAACCACAGTCCCCAGTGAACCCGGTCGTCTAATGGAAACAAAAATCGGGCTATGATCCGAAACAACTCTGGCCAGATATTTCACCTCCCCTATCAGCCCATCCAATAGACTATTTCCCAGGGCCATATCAATACGGGAAAGTGTGTCGTATGATGTCGAAAAGCAAGAGAAACATCTCTCCTCTACATTTCTGACCCTCCAAAGATCCGTCAACCCCATTTCTTGTATCAGTGCACCAAATGGAGTCAGAGTGCTCTTACTAACCCTCCAGATGTGGCGCTTCTGTCCCACTGTGTGTCTATCACGTTATTGAAGTCTCCTATCAACAGAAAAGGCATTACCCCTTTCCTTTCCGCCGTCTCTCTTATCTTCCTTAATTTAGTACTGGAATATGGCGGAGGAATATAAATTGCCACGATACACATTAATTGTCCGGACAATCTACAAACCACCATCACATATTGTCCATCAGTATCTATTTCAACTTCTATCTCTTCATATTGTGCCGATTTATGTATTAATATTGAAACTCCCCTAGCGTAGGAAGAAAAAGTGGAGTGGTACGTCTTCTGCGCCCATTTTTTAGTAAGAACATCTACTGTATCAGTCGTTAAATGTGTTTCCAGAAGGCATATCACTGATGGCTTACGGTCTAGCACGTATTGAATAACCGCTGCTCTTTTCGACTTGTCCGAGAGCCCTCGTACATTCCAGCAAATAATGTTATTCCGTCCCCCCATCAACCAAGATATTTTGTAGTCGGTTTGCCGCTGTCCCTATGCTTAGCTGTCTTCCCCCCTCCTCCCATTTCCCCTCCTCTTCCCCTTCCCACCCCCCCGTCCTCCCCTCTATCGTCTGTGTAGTACTCTCGTCGAGAGTGGGGTCTCTGAACCTTGGACCCATTACAACCAAAGGACCAAATACCTGCCTTCTCCCATCTTGCAATGGGTATAGACAATACCTATTCCACACCATGTTTGGTGTATCCCTCCCCCTCCCGCTCGTGCCCGCTTAATACCGTTACAAACCTATTTACCTGTAAGTGTAAATGTTCTGTTAACATCTATTACCTTTAAACTGTATAGTATTTAAACAACAATATTTATTAGTTATTCCCATCATACCCACATCTCCCCATTCCTCTAGTATCATCCCCCTCTCCATGCTTATCACTCCTTTTGTCCAATAAGGTCAGGAGCGCATAAAAATAACATTCAAAAAGAAAAAAGAGAGGAACAAAGAAAGTCAACAGATCTATCACCCCCCTGCTGGTCGTCTGTCCTCCAGAGGTAAAAAAAAGAAAAAAAACAGCGACAAAACAAAATCACCGATGCAGGGTCAGTTACCGGACGTCCATCTGTGGTGTCACCACCGTCTCAAAGTCACATCCAGGATTCCCAGAGTTCACGCATATTCTCCAGCTTCCTTGATACGTCCTGCATTAATATCCAGCCATTGCGAGGCTTCCTCAGCGTCTACAAAAAAGAAGACTTTTTCCAATGCTGTCACTCGCAGTTTTGCTGGGAAGATCATAGAATATTTTACGTTCAACTCTCTCAAACGCTTCTTTACAGTGGAGAATTTCATTCTTTGCTTCTGTACCACCACTGAGTAATCAGGATATATGGCGATCCCGTGACCATTAATTGTAAGCTCCACCATGTCTCTGGCCTTCTGCAGGATGATATCCCTGTCCCTGTAGTTAAGGATCTTTGCAAGGATTGTGCGTGGGCCCTTACCAGGCGGCTGAGGCTGCATAGGGACCCGATGCGCTCTTTCCACAGCAAATAGTCTCGTCAGAGTTTCAGAGCCAAATTTCTCTCTGAGCCAGTTTTCAATGAACTCAGTGGGGTTTCTCCCCTCAGACTTCTCCGGAATGCCCACTATTCTCAGATTGTTACGTCTGGAGCGGTTCTCCAGATCGTCCGTTTTCGCAGCCAGCTCAGACATTTGTTGGATATATTTTTTCTCCATCCTCTGCATTTTAGTTATATGGTCCTCTGCTGTGCTCACTCTTTCCTCCACTGCACTGGTCCTAGTGTCCACTTTTTTTAGATCTTTCTTAATTGTGGATATCTCTCCCTGCACTCCTAGGACCTGCTGTGTCAGCGTCTTTAGAGCATCCTTGCAGTAGGACACCACTGCAAACACATCTCGCAATGTGGGCTCTGCCTGCATACTGTCCTCTGTCTGTGTCTGCCCAGCTTCTCCAGTACCTTTCTCCTGTGTTGGCCCCTCCACTTCCTCCTCTTCTCCCTCAGTCATGGGGGATTCATTCTCCTCCCCAGCCTCCTCACCTCCATCTTCTGTCCCTCCAGCACAGCTCTCCTCTCTCCTCGCAAACTGTGCGAGTTTCTCTGCAGCCGCCATGCGCCGCTGGCAAGCGGCATTAGCCTTCTCCGCCTCCTCTCTCTTGTCGGCGCCATCTTGGAGGCCCGCAGCGTCTCCCGCGCCCGCGTCTCTCTGCCGGCGGCGGGTCATATCAGCGGTTCCGGACGGCTCCCGCTACTGTGCTGCACTCCGGGGACCTCCGGTCACAGTTCCAGGGGGTCAAGGACCTCTCCACAGGGTATTATGCAGGATTAATGGCGGGCACTCAGCGGGAGCTCCAGGAAGTGCGACCGCTCACATCTCCTTCCAGGCCACGCCCCCCCCCACGCTTTCCTTACACTGTCCTTAACCACCTTTGCAAAGCTCCTCGCCAGTCCCCTGGTCTGTTACTGGTAGACACGGCTTATTCCTTACCGGTACGGACGGGAGCGACAACAAACAAAATCCTCCCGCCACCGGAATTTGGCCCGTTATCTACAGTGTCCTAGACCTGTTTTGGGACTGAGGTGGAGGTACGTCTTTGTGGCACTACGGCTCACTTATTCCGGTCCCGCAGTCGTACGGTTTGCAGTGAGGGATAGACTGCTCACTGCCTTGGCTCCGGTATGCCGGTTGTTGTCCCCAAACGTTTCCAGCCGGCTCCAACCGGTCCTGGATCGTCTCTTTCTGTCCTGGGTCACCCTCTTAAAGACAGGTGCCCTCCTGTCAGAGATGCTGTCAGGCGCGTCTTCTCTGGCTGCCTTTCCAGCACTAACTCTCTGAACGCTCTCTCTCAAGTCTCCTGCTCTAACCTAGGCTCCACCCCCTTTGGGTCCTACTGAATAATCAGTCCCCTATTCTAAGGTGGCCTAGTGTTGTGTGTGAAAGACAGACTCTATAAAAGAGAACCCCAAACCCGTAACTACGGATGCACTACACCTGCTGTTTGGGGTGCAGTTCCTCCCTGTGGAGCCTAGCCATAGGTACGTAAAAGCCATGCAACACTTGTTACTTAACAATGATTATCAGGAGACGTCAACTCAGACTATCAAAATTTTATTTATGATTCCAACAGAAATGTAGCTCTGTCCTTGCCATAGGGGCACCACAAAAGCAGACCTCAAGGGCCAAACAAT
>JARQOC010000002.1:636895479-636931498 GCA_033576535.1 Allobates femoralis | reverse complement strand
AGCTATGGAGGACCAGTGAGTGAGGCCAAAGAGGGAAGTGAGTGTTAAAAGTTTAGAGACAGCTGAGTGGGAAGTGTAAATGGGGATAATGAAATCACCCATAATGATGGTGGCGATGTCAGCGTAAATGAAATAATATAGCCTGGTAGTTAAGTGGTCAAGAAAGGTTGTGACTGACCCTGGGGGGCGGTAGATGACAGCCAGTTGGAGGTTTGAGGGAGAGTAGATTCGGAAAGACTGCACCTCAAAAGAGGGGAGTGTAACAGAGGGTGGCAGCGGAATTGGTGTGGGGTGAGGTGTGGGGAATTGTTGCTGGGGTGAGGTGTGTGAGAGAAGGAATCTACCATTAGAAAGTGCAGCTGGAGAGACTGTATCAGAGGGTGTGATCTAAGTTTCAGTGATGCCAAGGAAGGAGAGTTAGTTATTGATGAAAAAGTTGTGAATGTATGAAACTTTGTTGCAGACAGAGTGTGCATTGCATAGGGCTTCTGTTAGAGGGACTGAGGAATCATGGGCTGGGTGAATGGGTAAAAGGTTAGTAGGGTTGCAAAAGTTTGTGATAGATCGTGAATGAGTTAGACATGACTGTAGGGATATGGTGTGGGTGCCTGGAATTTGAGAGATATCATCAATAATGAGGAAAAGCAGAGAGACTTGTTAGAAGGTGGGAGCCAGAGAGGGCATGCTATGGCAGTGTGTGTCTGGAGTCTGAGGAACAGTTCTGAGGAGGAGCTGAGATGGGTGGTGAGGATGCAGGGAGAAATGACCAGTTCCTTACTGAGTGGAGGGATTAGGGGAATCAGAAATGAAGTATTATAGGGTTGAAAGTGAAAACAAGCAGAAACATTGTTTACAGTGATTAGGTATCCAGTTAACCTCAGGTCCCTTCCAGTCCAATTCTGGTCTAATTCTGTATACTCATTTGCATCTTTCCCTGCTGAGGATCAAACCAGACTCCATGCGTGGTCAGATACAGCCATTTTACAATACGTGGCAGGGACACATATATAAAACTATCTCAGCACAGGAACAAAAAATTTAAAACACAGCTAATTGTGGTACATAAAAATAAAACTAGAAATAGAGGGTTATGCGCTAATAGGAAAAACACTACTAAGATTTAACAATTTTTATATACCGTATATACTCGTGTATAAGCCGACCCGTGTATAAGCCGACCCCCCTACTTTTGCCCCCAAAACCTGGGAAAATCTATTGACTCGTGTATAAGCCGAGGGTGGACCCCAGCACAGGTATACAGCCCCCAGCAGTGTGGTATACAGTAGCCCCAGAGGTATATACAGCAGCCCCAGTGGTAGTATACAGCAGCAGCCCCAGTGGTATATACAGCCCCAGTGGTAGTATATACACGCTGCCCCAGTAGTATATACAGCCCCAGTAGTATATACAGCCCCAGTAGTATATACAGCCCCAGTGGTAGTATACATGCAGCCCCAGTAGTATATACAGCCCCAGTGGTATATACAGCCCCAGTGGTAGTACCCAGCAGCCCCAGTAGTATATACAGCCTCAGTGGTAGTATACAGGCAGCCCCAGTAGTATATACAGCCCCAGTGGTAGTATACAGGCAGCCCCAGTAGTATATACAGCCCCAGTGGTAGTATACAGGCAGCCCCAGTAGTATATACAGCCCCAGTGGTATATACAGCCCCAGTGTTAGTATATAGCAGCCCCAGTGGTAGTATACAGCATCACCAGTAATGCAGGGCCCCCCCAGCCTTGCTCCGGTCACCTGTAAAGCAAATTATACTTATCACTGTCCCGATGTCCGCGCCCGCCGCTGCCGACATCCGCGATCCTCCATCTTCATGCGTCTTCTTCCTGTTTCCTGTGTTCGTCGCAGGCAATGACGTCATTACCTGCGACAAACACAGGAAACAGGAAGAAGACGCATGAAGATGGAGGATCGCGGATGTCGGCAGCGGCGGGCGCGGACAGCGGGACAGTGATAAGTTTAATTTGCTTTACAGGTGACCGGAGCAAGGCTGGGGGGGCCCTGCATTACTGGGGATGCTGGGGCTGATGTGGGGCTGTATGGCTGCCGTCACTGACTCGCGTATAAGCCGAGGGGGGTACTTTTCAGCCCAATTTTTGGGCTGAAAAACTCGGCTTATACACGAGTATATACGGTACTTCTTCATTCTCTGAAATACAACACACTCTCACACAAAATTTATACACACTAAAAAAATTACAATAAAAAAAGTTGCTCCAAAGTGATTTTTCTAAAATGATTTTTGTGCACTCATTAGGGAAATATATTACCCATTGAAACTCTTTCTCTGGCTTGAATGTATAAGTATTTTAGAAGACTTTTTTATGAAAATTCCTTTTTTTTTATTTTTTAAATCTTTTTTTTTCTTTTTTTTCCTTTTATCTTAACACCGATAATACTAAAGTTTGATTAATTTGTATGGGAAAAGGTTCTCGGTTATAGCTTTATAGTTTTCTTCTTGCATGCATGCAGTCCTTTTACGACAAATAGATTTTAATGGCAGATATTTGCAGCATTTGTATTTTCCAGAGTGGATCTGTGCACTTTCTCCTGCTTCAGCAATGCACACTAAAGACCCCGTTACACGCAATGATATCGCTAACGATATCGTTGCAACGTCAGCATTGGCGTGTGAGACCGCGGGAGACCAACGATCAACGACCTCCCGGCTGATGCCCAGCGCCGCACAGTACACACTGTGCTCGGTAACCAGGATAAACATTGGGTTACTAAGCAAAGCGCGCTGGTAACCAGGGTACACATCGGGTTACTAAGCAGAGCGCTGTGCTTAGTAACACAATGTTTATCCTGGTTACCAGCATTCTCTCGCATACCCCAGCATAGCGGGACCTCGACATTGTGGAAAAGAATATTTTAGATTCTTTTCCACTATGTTGAGGTTGTTACATGGGTGGCTGATCACTGGTGAGTCTGTCTGTGTGACAGCTCACCAGCGATCAGATAATGATGTCCCAGCGACCCCCATCATTGGTCAGGTCGCTGGGACATCGTTATGTGTAACGAGGCTTTTAGTGTGCAGACTGTGTTTCTGCCGGTCGACTACTGGGTACAGGACCGGGGCTGCTCTCTCAATGACGAGCTCCGGGATTAAGATAAAGCCAGCTCAGTTTCTGCACTCCTGCAAGTCCGGTCTCTTTGGCTGCTTTCACATTAGCGATTTTTGAAATTTGTGGCAAACCCAGCAGTTTTGCCGCATCTGCAGCCTTAACAGGACACTTGCGGAAAAAGTGCGTTTTGCCTAATTCATTTCCTATGGGACTTGCGGACATGTGTGGCACTTGTGATTTTGCACTTGCGGCGACTCAAAAAAACACTGCTAGCAGCATTTATTTCCATTGCCGCAAGTGCCACACATGACCGCAAGTCCCATAGGGAATGAATTGGCCTGAACGCAGGCTTGCAAGTGAGCCGCTACGAGGCAGATATGGCAAAATTGCCGGATCTACCGCAAATGACAAAAATCGCTGATGTGAAAGCAGCTTTAAGCGGCCGTCACACGCTAAGATATCTTGAACGATATTGTAAGCGATCACGTGCACGCGCGATCGCTTACAATATCGCTCACATCGCTGGTGAGATGTCACACAGACAGACTCACCAGCGATGTGGATCCGCGATCTCGCTGGTAACTATGGTACACATCGGGTTACTAGGCGCCGCGCGTTGCTTAGTTACCCGACGTGTACCATAGTTACCATCTCCCAGCATAGGCTCTGCCGCTGGGATATCGTTCATCGTGGTGTCATACACCACGATGAAGCAGATCGCTAAATCCTAAATCGCTAGATCTGAGGTCCGGACCTCAGATCTCGATTTTGCGATTTGATCAGATCTCGCTCGTCGTATCTTGCCGTCACAGGCACAGACATCGCTCACGCGATGTTTAATCTGCCGCGTTCAAGCGATATCTTGCGCGATATCTGTGCGTGTGACGGCCGCTATACACAGACTGTGTTGTGCCATATGAAATAAATCAGAGCTTCCAGCACCCAGTTTCTTCATGCAGATGAAAATGTATTTATTCCTCACAAAATCCAGAATACGGGATACACAGACCCCCATGGCCTGACGTGTTTCGAACGTCAGTGCACGTTCTTATTTATAGACATTCCATTATTTAAAAACAAGACATTTATAAGGAAATGATGGCAAAAGCGCACGTGCTGACAAAGCAATTAACAAATTGTAATTGAAGAAACCACAAATAGACCTTGTGTAAGTTTAAGGCATCACAAAAAGAAAAAAAACACATTAGTAGTTGGAAAACCAAACAGCAGATTCACAAACCATGTATATTTATACTCAGATAGTTATTACAATGTGACACTAAATACACTAAAAAGTGTCTTGTTTTCATAATGTAGCTGCTACAATGGTATTACAATAGCAAAGCAAAAGCTTCACATACAGTTATACATCTGATGTCACACCAAAACAGTATTAAGTAGCAAACTGTTATGTTATATTATATTACTAGCTGTGAGCCCGATGCAAATGCATCGGGATTCTAGAACGTGCATAAATTTGCTTATAATAGTTATAGCTGGTCTGAGTACTTTTTGGGGGTGTGTGAGTATTTTTTGGGGGGGGTGTGAGGACTTTTTGGGGGGGTCCAATACTTTTTGGGGGGGTCCAATACTTTATGGGGGGGGTCCAATACTTTTTTGGGGGGGTCCAATACTTTTTTGGGGGGTCCAATACTTTTGGGGGGGGTCCAATACTTTTTTGGGGGGTCCAATACTTTTTGGGGGGGTCCAATACTTTTTTGGGGGGGACCAATACTTTTGGGGGGGGTCCAATACTTTTTTGGGGGGGTCCAATACTTTTTTGGGGGGGTCCAATACTTTTGGGGGGGGGGGGGGGTCCAATACTTTTTGGGGGGGGTCCAATACTTTTTTTGGGGGGTCCAATACTTTTTGGGGGGGTCCAATACTTTTTGGGGGGTCCAATACTTTTTGGGGGGTCCAATACTTTTTGGGCGGGTCCAATACTTTTTTGGGGGGTCCAATACTTTTTGTGGGGGGTCCAATACTTTTTTTGGGGGGTCCAATACTTTTTTGGGGGGGTCCAATACTTTTGGGGGGGTCCAATACTTTTTGGGGAGGGTCCAATACTTTTTGTGGGGGTCCAATATTTTTTTGGGGGGGTCCAATACTTTTTTTGGGGGGTCCAATACTTTTTGGGGGGGTCCAATACTTTTTGGGGGGGTCCAATACTTTTTGGGGTGTCCAATACTTTTTGGGGGGGGGGTCCAATAATTTTTTTGGGGGGGTCCAATACTTTTCGGGGGAGGGGTCCAATACTTTTTGGGGGGGGGGTCCAATACTTTTTGGGGGGGTCCAATACTTTTTTAGGGGGGTCCAATACTTTTGGGGGGGTCCAATACTTTTTTGGGGGGTCCAATACTTTTTTGGGGGGGTCCAATACCTTTTGGGGGGGTCCAATACTTTTTTGGGGGGGTCCAATACTTTTTGGGGGGGGTCCAATACTTTTTTGGGGGGTCCAATACTTTTTTGGGGGGGTCCAATACTTTTTTGGGGGGGGTCCAATACTTTTTGGGGGGGTCCAATACTTTTTTGGGGGGGGTCCAATACTTTTTGGGGGGGTCCAATACTTTTTTGGGGGTCCAATACTTTTTGGGGGGGGGTCCAATACTTTTTTGGGGGGGTCCAATACTTTTTGGGGGGTGTTCAATACGTTTTGGGGGTGTTGAATACTTATTGGGGGGGTGAGCGGTAAATCGCTAACTTTGTGGCCGAAAATCGAACCAGAGGCTCGGCCATAAAGTTAGCGATTTACCGCTCAGGCAGCGACTCGCGCTACATGAGCGGTAAATCGCTAACTTTGTGGCCGAGCCTCTGGTTCTATTTTCGGGCAGCGACTCGCAATGGCCGCTTCGCGGCCATTGCTCGCACTCAGCCAGCGACTCGCAATGGCCTCGCGGCCATTGCTCGCGCAGGCTAACGACTCGCATTGGCCGCTACGCGGCCAATGCTTCGCTCGTGGTGACGTCACATAGTGACAAAGCCACAGCGATTTCGGGGTCCGACACGATTTTGCCTACGGCAATTATAGAGTAGATTATGTTATGTTATATTAGATTGTGCAGCGGTAAATGTGTCTGATACAGGCACAAATGACATCTCGGCAAAAAAACAGATTTTCTTTGTTGAAATTCAAATAAATCCTTGCTGAAATCCTGAGTTGCCAATCTTCAAGATGCGCATAGTAATCTTCAACAGACCCAACAGGGCGTTTAAATTAGTGCTGATCCTTCTCTTTCTCAGGTAAAACATGTATGTTATGTCTCATGGTGGGTTTACACACACCAATTTATCTGTTCAATATCTGAACCAATCTCTGGTTGCAGTGAAATCATGGATACATTGCTCCATGTTGTACACAGCCACAAAATGGAGCAATGTATCCATGATTTCACTGCAACCAGAGATTGGTTCAGATATTGAATAGATAAATTGGTGTGTGTAAACCCACCATTAGTTCATTGGTGCTGACATTGACCTGGTGATGCAAAACTCTACACACGTTTCTAAGGGTGCCTTCACACTTCCATTTGTGTCTGCATGCGTATGGTATGCAGACGCAAACGCAGGCAAATGCAGCCCATACTGATGTGAACGCAGCGGAGAATGCATGCGTTCACATTAGTATGCAGCCCGGCCAGCCAATCAGCTGTCTCGGGGGCAGCCGGGAGGAGATCAGCGGCAGAGATCTCCTCCTCCCGACACAGCTGATCTCCCGCTGCTTCAAATCTCCCGCGACGACCTCACCTATTTGGTGTCGGCGCGGGAGATTTAAACAGCTATCAGATCAGCTGTATCTTCAAATCTCCTGCGCTGACACCGGCGGGAGATAAGTGCGGCTCTAAGTGATCTCCCGGCGGCCATCGGGAAAGATTTCAGTGAGATTCACAGCGTTCTCCTGCACTGTCATGCGGAGGACATTGCGGATCCATTGAGAACCATGCATTGTTTGTGCGCTTGCAGATAAAACAAGCGCCCGCGATCGCATAAAAAATGCAACAAGCTGCGTTCGGAGTGCACTCGGAGGGTGCACAAATTGTGCGCATCGAAACGCAAACGCAGCCGAACGCAGCCAAACGCAGGCACATGCATTCCCATATTAAACATAGGAACGCAGTGCTCAAGCGTTTGACTGCGTTCGGTGCGCTGCGTTCCAATGCAAGTGTGAAGGCACCCTAAGGCTGACGGCTTCCTTTCTCAAGAGTATATATAAAAAATTGTCAAATCTTAGGCCGGTTTCACATTGCGGGTCGGATCCGATCCGAAGCTGTCAGGATGAACCTGACAGCCCCAGATCAGATCAGCACACAGAACCGCAGGGCTCATATGCCCTCCGGTCCAGTGTGCTGCCGCACACAGCTGGCGCCACTGATGAATCAGGACCGCGGCGGGCAGGGAGCTAGCCGCTGACCTGAAACATCTGCGGCGTGCAGCCGCAGGTGTCCGGTTCCCAGATCCTCCTGGACCGGTGCAATCCGGCCCCATAGGCTTGCATGTTAGGGAGCGCTGGATTGCCCCGGATCCGGCAGAATCCGGGAGTAGTCAATTAGAGGAGATATTCTCCTCTCGGACAGGAAAACGCTGCAAGCAGCATTTTTGTGTCCGTGAGAGAATTCTGAATTCTCCCGGATTGTCCCAGACAGATAGAAACCGGATGGCAGAGAGCTGCCATCCGGCTTCTATCCGGCCCCATAGGCTACTATGGGGCCAAAATCTGGTCTGGGGCTGTTCGGTTTACACGGACAGCCTCGGATCGGATCAAACCCACAATGTGAAACCGGCCTTAGTAGTGTTTTTCTTATTAGCGCATCACCCTTTATTTTTATTTTTATGTATTACTAATTTTAAAGATTATTAGGGTGGAAACACACTGGCATGAAAAAAACGGTCCGATTGTCGTCCAGGAGAATCGTACGAGTGTCGTCCGATTTTTGAATCAGTGTGGCTTCCATGTGCAGTCAGTGTGCAATCCGTTTTTTTCTCAGCAGCTATTTACAGTATAATATTTTAGGCTGCTTTCACATTGCATTTTTCTGGGATCCGTAGCTGTCCATTGTAAAACTGTGTCCCAATGGGCGACGGATCTCATCGGATTTGGCCTAATTCTATCCAATTTGTGTCAGATCTGATTGTGCCCGATTTTCTGCTGTGCCTAAAATCGGAGACTGCTCAGTACACTAAAACTGCTGTGTGCTGTCTAATTTCACTTCCTCAATGTATAATATACATTACGAAAGTGAAATTAAGTAAAAGCAGGGTTAAAAATAAAAAATATGTATTCTCACCTGTCCTGCGATTCCCCAATGTCGGCATCTAGCTCCCAGTACAGGACCTGGGGTTGCTTGGCAACCCGATCAGCTGATCGGGTCACATGACCGGCTACTGTGGTAACCGGTCATGTGACTGATGATGCTGATTGGGTAGCCCGCCCAGCCAGGTCCTGCAGCCATCAGGAGCTTGATGGAGGTGTCGGGGGATAGCTGGAAAGGTGAGAATGCATGTTTTTATTTTTAACCCTTGCTTTTACTTAATTTCACTTCACTTATAATATACATTGCGGGAGTGAAAGTGCCCTGCCGCCTCCTGTCAGCTGTTTTTTCTGTGTCCGGACCCGTGATAATCACGGCCACGGACACAGAAATTGCAGCTGGAGGTCATGTCCGATGGTGTCCTTTCCTGTCTGTGGGGTCCTGCAAAAAGTAGGACCCCCCATGGACAGGAAAAAGAACGCAATGTGAAACCATCGTTACAGGAACAGATTTTACAGTTTTCTGAGCTACAGAATGATATGTATCAGTGAAAATAACGGATGCCTCTCGGATGGTCCGTGTGCGGTCCAACTGTGGTCCATGATTTTTGTCAGACCCATAGACTTGCATTGGCGAGTGTCACGTGTGAATCACATACTGTCACAGCATGTTGCGACTGCTCGCTTGTCCATGAAGTGGACGACAACGAAAACGCCCGACACTCGCAAATGTGCAATTGGACATTGATTAACATTGGTCCGATTGTAATGTGAGAAAAAACTCGCACTACAGTCGTCCGACTTTCACGCCAGTGTGTCCATACCCTCAAGGCCTCGTCACACGTGTCAACCAAGGCTGCGATGTCGGAAGCGATGTGCGGGTGCGCGGTCGCTTCCGACATCGCAGCCTTGGTGTCACACGGCAACGTGTTGCCAGTGACGCCGCAGTGATGCGGGCGGAGCCATCGCTCGCTGGGCTGGGATCAACCCAGCGAGCGATCCGCAGCAATGCTGTGGTATAGGCTGGATCGCTGCCAACATCGCTATTGCGGTGTCAGACGGCGCGATCCTGCCTAATCGCTGGTTGCAGATTGACAGGTTTACGTTCATCCTCGTAAACCTGTCAACCTGCAAACAGCTATAAATCGCAGTTGACTCGCGCTGTCACACAGCATGACGCACTTGCGATATCGCTAGCGACATCGCTGATGCGTCACTTTTCGGCGATGTCGCTAGCGACATTGACACGTGTAACAGGGCCTTTAGGGTGAAAGTCTGTAGGTAGAGCAGCTTTAGGTAGAGAGCTAAGCGCTAATCCCATTAAATCTAACATCCAATTGTGAAATGTATTATTATTCCAAGATCTATTGATTAAAATTAACTTTAAAATTACCTCTGTTCATTGAAAAACCCCTTTAATCAAAGGAGCCAGATGCAGGATAACATATACAGAGTATATACAGAGGTCATAAAAGAGAGTGGGGGGCATTGGAATGAGAAGTTGCAAGCATACAACAAAGGAATATATAGCAAGAAGAAGAGAGGAGGTTACATAATGGGAAAGCTAGGTACAAATGGAACCATACCTGTGGGAAAATAGACATGATGATTAGATAATGATCAGAGAGCGGTGATGATAGATGACCAAATGTATCATATTAAGTCTGGTCTAATTCATTGTAGTACACTTATAGATGCAGTTAATCAAATACAAATTGTTATGTGGGATTTACATAAAGTGACAGATTTTACCTTTTGAAAGAAAATCCATATCTCTTAGGCGGCCGTCACACGGAACGATTTCTTGCCCGATATCGTTTAAGCGATCTCCTTTTTGATCGCTTAAGCGAGATCGGGCAAGAAATCGTTGCATGTAATCAAGCGATTTACGATGTGAAATCGCTTGATCGTGACATCGCTGATCTGAGCTCCGGTTCTCAGATCTAGCAATGAACGATGCCACGATCTGCTTCATCGTGGTGTATAACACCACGATGAGCGATCTCCCAGCGCAGAGTCTTTGCTGGGAGATGGTAACTATGGTACACGTCGGGTAACTAAGCGACGCGCGGCGCCTAGTTACCCGATGTGTACCATAGTAACCAGCGAGATCGCGGCTCCGCATCGCTGGTGAGTCTGTCTGTGTGACAGCTCACCAGCGATGTGAGCGATATTGTAAGCGATTGCGCGTGCACGTGATCGCTTACAATATCGCTATAGATATCTCAGCGTGTGACGGCCGCCTTATGTGAAATTCTCAGCAAAGCATTCATTCTTTTCAAAGAAGCCAGATTACTAAAAAGCCCAAGATTAAGGGCCCTTTCACATCAGCGTTTTTTTTCATTTGCGGCAGATGCGGTGAAAAAAACGCATCTGCCGCAATTACCGCATACCGGCTGCACTTGCGGTGCGGTTGCGGTAAACGCCATGCAAAGTATAGGCGTACTTGCGGCAGGTGCGGCAAGTGCGGTTTTGCACTTGCGGCAAGTGCGGCCGCGAAAAAAAACGCGGCTGACCGCGTTTTTTTTTCGCGGCCGCACCTGCCGCAAGTGCAAAACCGCACTTGCCGCAAGTACGCCTATACTTTGCATGGCGTTTACCGCAACCGCGCCGCAAGTGCAGCCGGTATGCGGTAATTGCGGCAGATGCGTTTTTTTCACCGCATCTGCCGCATATTTAAAAAAACGCTGATGTGAAAGGGCCCTTAGATGGGTAAAAAATGCATCCAGAAGCTTCCAGGTAAGTACATTTCACTGGCGAAGACAGAATTGATTGATTCCATGCCTGAATGGGTTAAGGCGGAAATACATATTAGGTATTTGTATGAAGTAAAATTGAAGACAAATCAAGGTTATATGTGTAATGTTTGGCCTGCTTAATAGTGATGGGTGAACCGAACTGTAAAGTTTGGGGTCCGTACTGAAAACCTAGTGTTCGGGCACAGATCCTGAACACTTTCCTGGGAAGTCCGTGTTACAGTTCAGGTTTGGGTTTGGGGGTGGGGGGAGCTGTAAAAATAAAGAAAATAGTTATTAAACAGCATTATAATTACAGATTTCCACCGCCCCGTTGAGCCTACTTCTGGTGCTGCTCTTTAACTTCCTGGATACTCACTGCAGACGGGCCAACAGCCAATCACAGATGCTGTCTCAGAGAATGGGCGTGCAGCAGAGCTGAAGATGTTCCCTGTTGATTATGCCATAGGAACGTTTTTTTTTTAGTTCATTAAAGTTGGGAAACAGGGTTGTCTTGTGTTTTATTTCTAAATGTTTTTTTCGTTGTTGTGATTTTTACTGCTACCAGAAATTCATAGGGGGTGGGTCTAATATTGGCCTGACACTATGAAATTTGGGCTTAGTATCAGCTGCCAATACAAAGCTGGCATTAACCCTTTTATTAACCAGTGTGCCACCGCCACTATGGCCACTGGAAAAGTCGGGGTACAGCGGCACAAAATGTTACTACTATGAATGCACCATTTTCTGGGGCAGATGCGGGCTGCAATACACAACAGGGGCCCCAGAAAGCTTGGGCCACCCTGTGCTGAGGATTCAAGCCCCCAGCTGTTTAGTTGTACCTGTCTTGAAACTAAAAATACAGCGAAGCCCCATGCCACTTTTTAAAATTATTTTATGAAATTCATCAAATAATTAAAAAAAAGAGTTTTCCTATATTTTTGGTTTTTCAACCAGGTAAAAATAGGCAGCTGGGGGTATGGGGCAGCCTGTACCTGCCTGCTGTACCTTGCTGGCATACAAAAATATGGTGAAGCCCCATGTCATTTTTTAAAAATTATCTCAAGGAATAATTTTATAAAAGGGGCTCAATTGTGTTGCAGTTTTGGTGCTATTTTGGGCCACAAGATTCAGATGAACACATTGAACACAATGCTCTAAAAAAAATCATGAAATCCGCAGCAAAAAACCATGTCATGGTTTTTGGTGCTTGTTTTGGCCAGCAGATGCAGGTGAACACACTGAACACAATGCGTGCAGTTTTGTGCCAAAAGTGCAACAAAAGAGTATGAAATCCATGGCAAAAACTGCATCATGGTATTGGTGTGCCAATTCTCTGTGACAGCATCTGTGATTGGCTGTTGCGTACCTCTGCAGTGAATACCCAAGAAGTTAATGAGCAGCCATAGAAGTACAAGTGGGTGATATATAATGATGTTTCATAACTATTTTCTATCTTTTACAGCCACTTAGCCCCCATCCCATAACTTTACAGTATGAGTTCGGGGTTCAGACTCAAGTTCGAGCCACTTTCGGCCCCAGACCCTAAGTTTAAAAAAGTCTGGGCGAGTTTGCTGAACCCGAACATCAGCGGGTTTGAACATCACTGCTGCTTAAGATATGTGTGCTGGTAGATGATATGTAAAATAGGAGCCTTTCATACAAATTGTTCAGCTGATTTGCTGAGCTATATTGCCCAACTATCCCACACACAAGAGTTTGCTCTGCTGAACGCTCCTGTGTTCTCTACGAGAGAGTGACTGCCAGAAATGTCTGGCGGTGACTTATTTCGGGGAAAACAAAAGGATCAGCAGTCTGAAATCAGACAAGCCAAATCCTTAACTTCCCCGACCTAATGATCTGTCCAAGACCCCATACACATTACTCTGTTGGCCAAACTTGTCATTCAGTCAACATTAGTCTAATGTGTATGTGGCACTTTAAACTATTATCTAACACTTTCTGTATCTTTTTTTCTTTTTTTCATTTGTGCTTACTTTTAGGTGTGATAAAAATATAGACCATGAATACAATCTCAAGAAGAATATAAGCGGCACTGTCTACATGTGGAACCATTAACACAGTCCATTTCATAGCATCTCTTTATTCTATTACTCCAAGGAGCAGCGCATACACAAAGAAAAAATCTAATCACCAAATCAATCCAATCATGAAATGAAACGATGTATTATGCAAAAAATCAGACTTCTATCAGCACTTTTTTCCTCTTAGGTTTGACTGATGACAATTATTTTCAATACTTTCTTTTTATACTGTTTTTTATCATGTACATTATCGCTGTTGTGGGAAACATGTACATAATCATAATATTTCAGCTTGCTCCTAGTTTGCAGACACCAATGTACTTCTTTTTGAGCCATTTGTCATTTTCAGATCTCTGTTACTCTTCTGTCATCACCCCGAAACTCCTGGACATCTTGATAGCGGGGATACGTCTCTTTCGTACAGTGCCTGTATGCTTCAGCTTAGTT
This sequence comes from Allobates femoralis, assembly GCA_033576535.1. Lineage (NCBI taxonomy): Eukaryota > Metazoa > Chordata > Amphibia > Anura > Aromobatidae > Allobates > Allobates femoralis. Next base: position 636,917,942 of record JARQOC010000002.1, on the reverse strand, counting down.
TTTTCAGTGTGTTTGGCAGTCTAGAGTCCCTTATTCTGGCACTAATGTCATGTGACCGCTGCGTGGCGGTAAGCAGACCACTATTATATCACCGTCTAATGACAGCATCACTATGCCGGCAATTGATAACAAGCTGCTACACGGCTGCGATTGTAACTTCAGTTTTAAATGCATCTTATGCGTTTCAACTCTCTTTCTGTGGACCAGTTATCATTCACCATTTTTACTGTGACTACCCCCCTTTACTGAAGCTTGCATGCTCTGATACCTATGTCAATGAACTTGTACTCTTGTGCTCTGTGGCATTGGTTAGTGGCATATCTGTGGTCACTATTATGACTTCCTATGGTTATATTATATATATTGTACTTGGTATTCGATCTACAAGAGGTAGACAGAAGGTTTTCTATACTTGCTCATCTCATCTTACTGTTGTCATCATGTTTTATGGTACTATACTGTTTATGTATTTGCGCCCGAGTGTACAATATTTTTCAGACCAAGACAAAGTAGTGGCTGTGTTTTATACAGTGGTAATTCCTGCATTAAACCCGTTAATATATAGCTTGAGGAACAAAGAACTGCAGACTGCTTTTACAAAGATTATTGGGAAAAAATTGATACATTTCTAAATGGCTAGACTGTGGAGACCCGAGTGTCTCAAATAGTGCCTCCCCCTCCCACCAGTCCCGTAATGAAAACACGCACAGGTCTACATGGGTTGAAAAAGGTTGGTCACAGTTTATTAATTTTCGTGAGCAGAGAAAGGCCTTACAACTTCAAAACAAGCTCATCACCAAAGGCCCAGTCTGCGACAGACAGGCGAGCAGGCCAATGAGTGGTTATGTAACCGTTGTCCTTCTTCACATATTCCACCATGGAGGATCATGTGTATGACCTACACAGGATTTCAACCCCCACCCATCAGCATCATGGCCTGTTCGACTCCATTCTGTAAGCCGGACAGCAATATGTCAAGACCACCGACCGTGAAGTGAACTCCATCCGGTCTTCGTAATGCCATGTTATCTCCTTCCAGTTGGTGGTGACATACTACTATACCACATCTTCCCCTCACAAATTTTGCCATCCATGCATTGAGTTTCCTCCTTGATCTCTTTTGTATCTCTTACCCAGTGCCACATGACTTGTGGTACTATCTCTGACCACAACAATACTATAGAAGAAGCAGGTTAAACGTTCTATGTCTGTTCTCATTACCGTGCAGAGTTCGGCGATATTGCATGTGGCCAAATGTTGCCACTGGCATGTATTACCAATATTACTGACACCAATACCATCTTTGGGAAGAAGCAAGTTAAACGTTCTATGTCTGTTGTCATTACCGTGCAGAGTTCGGCGATCTTGCATGTGCCCAAATGTTGTCATTAGAAGGTAAAAGGTACTCCAGGAGTAGGAGTAGGAGGGGCGCCTGAATAAAGGTCTGTTGAAAAAACATCCCAGTGCCTGCTGCCTTTGTGCCTGAGTGCCTCCAATTAGACCGCTTATAGTTTTTTTTACCTTCTAATATAAATCCCTCTCTAAAGCGGCGGGGAGCAGCTAGGAGCTGAGTGCAGCTTAACGTGAGGACCTGGCGTCGCCTGGCAACAGGAGCTTTAACTTAAGGACCTGCGGTGACGTGATCGGATGCTCGGAGCCCCCGGAGCACGCGGTGTGCGGATGAGCTAGAGCCTGTGAAGGGCGCCTTATCAAATGTATTACCGGGTTGTGCGGGGATAGCACAACCCAATAAGGTGAGTGGCCACCTATTAGTACGCCACGCTAAAAAAAGCCCCCTGGTAACCGCACTATTGCGCCCCTTTCTCTTTCTTTTCTCTTGCAAATGTTGTCATTGGCATGTATTATCAATAAACTGACACCAAAACCATCTCTGGGAATAAGCACATTAAACGTTTTATGTCTCTTCTCTTTAACGAGCAGAGTTCAGCGATCTTGAATGTGCCCAAACGTTTCCACCAGCATGATTTACCAATAATTCCGGCCCCCTTGCTCTTCTGTTGCTAAATAGCCAGCAGGCCCTGGGTCTGTGTATAACCACTGAGTGTTGGCCTGCGACTGTGGAGTAATTGGTGGTCATTGATGGAAAAAGGGGGGGCTGCTTCTGTGACATCAGTGGTAACCAAACAGCTGTCGCTTTGACTCCCCAGCCTAGATCGGGCTGCAGGACAAGCCGCCTGCAGGACTCCTCGTCATACCACCGCCAGGCAGAACTGCCATGGTCTTTGTATGAATTATATATCAGATCTTGATGTATATATAGTTTGGAGCACGTTCTGGATGCTTCTAGCCCATAATGCAGCCTAGGACCGCAAATGCCTGCATCCAGTTGTTCATTGTTCATGTTACTTTTGGTCTATTTCTATCATATAAATATTCTCTTGTTTCCGTTTCTTTATCCACTGACTGGTGGTTGGCTGATAATACTGACCATATGTCAATATACATTAGTCGTCATTTCATATTTTGTGTCTGGTTTTTGAGTCTATGCGTGTGCCTAGTGGGCTAATTCCACAGAAAAATTCTTCTTTGTGCAAGCTCGCTAACTGAGGTGCCACTTTGGCATCAGTTGAACCACATGGGCGAGCCAACTGTTGTACTAGTCCCTTAACAGCTGATAATATCTCATTCCGCTCTGTATTATGCACCATTATGTATGCTGTTGTCTATGTTTGCTGTGAAACACTCTCACAGCCGTTTGGTGCAGGAGGAGGGACTCCAGGTGATTGAGGAATTCTGTCTCCCACTTGGGTGATCGACTGGTACTTTTTGCCAGAGGCCCTGGGAGATGGAGACGGGACTCCCGAGCTGACAGCCAATGATGGGACACGGGACAACTGGCATCTGTTGTGAGCTTGATAATGCCAAATGGGACTTTCAGATGTGTCGGACCATTCTGATAAGGATGGGGAATGCCATCTAAAGGGCCGAGATCTATGGCGGCTCCTATGTGACTTGGGACTCCAGTGGTAATGAGATGATCACCTGTTAGAGGGACGTCAGGAATGTTGGTGGTAATAATCTGCGGAGGATAGGGAGGACCTGCAGCATCTATGTTGTGTCTGATGTAACTATTGTATGGGTTGGGGGCGACTGCTGGTGTGGCGCCCCGCAACGAGTGCATCACAGGAGGGTATTGCAGCCATAAATGCAGTTGCAATATTCTCCGACCCAGCAGTCATATGGTTAACTTAGAGATCCAAACCCTGCATGCATCACTTAACATAGGGGGGCAATCCAAGGTCCTGGTGGGCGGAGTGCAAGGGTAGTGTAGGAGAAGTACAGTTAGTCTAGAGAAAAGAAGGAGTCGGGTCTAGACAAGAGAGAGACACAGACTTGAACTTGAAGTAGGAGCGGGGGCTCTGCACCCCGTGCAGCCCCCGGGCCGTCACCGGTCGGGTGTTAGCACCTGAGGCCTCAACAGCCGGGATCGGGCATCACCAACCACGGGTTCCAAAAGACTCCCGTGCCCAATTTACAGCCGGTTCACTGGTACCGAAGCTGGCAGCAGTTCACCTCTGCTACGCGAACCAGAAGCGTGGAGGAGCAGCTTCACAGGAGCACCCCACCACCAGCCAAATTCCAGTCGTCTAACCAGCGGTGTACCCACTGAGGGACCCAAGGCTCCCCAAAAACATCCATAACGTACATCTTGGATGGGGATTGAAGCAGCCTCCCCGTACCCGACCTGGTATTCCTGGGCGACAATGGCAAATACACTTGTGATGAATCGGCCACTGAACCTGGTAGCTCCACAGCGCCTCCTGTTAAACCCAGGTCAGTCAGAGAACCGTCTGAGGATAAAGAAGGGCCGCAGCTGCCTTGCCTTTGCTGGCTTATTAAGGCACCTCTCAGTGAGTGTGGTATATGCCTTCTAGCCCGCAGCTAGAAGCACATATAATCTCCTCCACCCCGTCACTGCCAGAGGCCCCGAATAACCCCAAGCACAAATGCTGCCACCAGCTTCTCGTTTAATATAAGTCCGGTCCGTGGTCGGGCTTATATTGGGTCAGAAACCAACCCAGGTAGCGTTATATGAGCACACGGACGTGGGAATCGTGATCAAGATAAAAAGAGCAACTCAAGATTAAATTTATATATTTAATCACCCTAATGGTACACTAGATATATTTACAGTTATTATTCAGATGTTACAAATATTACAGTCAGATATGCCAATAAAAGGAGGAATGGAATACACAGAATTACATACACATGTGAGCAGTTACCTTAGTGCTGATGGCACCACAAGGGCGGCGTGGCACCAATCTGTTCCTTGGGTAATCTCTGGCTTTGGTGGAATAATGCCCATTCAGAAGAAATACAAGGTGGAGATGGGGCAGATGAGTTTTATACACTATGGGCTGACCCCTGTCTCCACCCATCTCACACCTCTGGGATGTCTCACGATTCCCACCCCTCTGAGGGGAGATATGGACACCCAGATTCCATAAGCTGACCTAGCCGTGTGCATGGGCATCGCAGACGGAAGATAATACTTTCATATTTTTAGTTATGATTTTATCTTCGTCTGGATATGAAACATGGCTACTCTGGTAGCAGCCTAGTAGCCAATATCCTGTTTAGATGGCTTACAGTCATCCTACATTCATGTTAATACCAGCCTTGTCACCGTCTAGATCTGTAGAGTTCATTTTTATATTCACTAGCATCACAGGCTGGACGGCTTATGAGATATTAATGTTATAGTCACGGCGCCGTTCAGTCTGCCTGAGAAGAAAGAGACTTATATTGGACGTGTCACCTTTTGGCAAAACCGCAGTTCTGAGGAAGCTCAATACACCTACCTGATTGCATATCAAAGGTGAGGATGAGCTCCTTTTGTGTGGCCTTGTTGGCTGGTAGCTAGGTGCTAATTACTCTGCCATTTGTCAGATGAATGACTTCTGCCTTCCAAGGATTGGGGCTTATCTCTTTATGAGTGAGATGCCTTATCAACTGCTTTCTGGGAGGGATGGAATATGGGGAATATGGCAATTTTCTTTACCAATATTCATCACACTTAGCTAGAATGGAGGAACACTACGGATCTCTGAGGGACACCTATCACTGCTGAGTCCGCCCGGTCTACTACCCGTTATCTGTATACCATGTACTGCCTGCTGGTTACAGTAAAGACCCGTTACAGAGACTATTAGTGTCCGTGCTTCCTTATGATTGCATCCGTCCGCACACAAGGTAACCGCAGCTGCCGCACAACATCTTGAGCAGCTCCTAGTCTCCGGGGATCACCGCTCAGCCTGTGGGGAGCGTTTCATCTTGCTGCTATCCATCCCCCGGAGGTTCCACAGCGTTGGTAGGACTTACCGAACTACTCATCGGTGGCGTCACGACTAAATTAACCCCTTTAATCTGTTCCTACAAGACGTCTTCAACTTTTGATCTGCACTCAACCGGGTCTCACTACCGGCAGGCGCGGCCCTCCCGTGACAAGGAAGAAGGAGCCACAGCCTGTCTAAACCGGAGTCCCCGGCCACGGTGAGTCACTGGGACATTTCAGCTTGTGATATGGGGTTCGTTGAGCAGAGTTTGGGGCAACCTGCTGTTGTTTTTGGCAGTTAAAGTGGAGTTGTTTATAAGACTGGGGTGAGACAACGGGTGTGGTAATATGATTTGGCACATTTTGGATAGTGATGGGAAGTGTTGGGACATTACTATAGTAAGCTGTGGTAGGCGCAGCTTTGCTGTTGTTTACTCTATTATTTTGGATGTGTGTGGGGATCAGGGGAGGTGTATAAAGTTTTTTAGGTGATAATGCTAGCAGGGGTGTTGTGGGGTGTCAGAGGTGATTGGTTCACCTTCTATATTGACTGTATGGGTACACATGTGATTTAGCTGGAGGACGCGCTCATCAGTTGGGTTGGACCGATCAGCGCGCTCTGCAGCTGTATGATCAGTCATCTACCCTGTCTCCCTGTCCCGCTGTGCAGGCATTACAGCGGCACCTGCAGGAGGGACGGTGCTGGCCGAGCATGTGACTTCCCGAAAGTGATGCAATAAAGGGAGAGGAGCTTCACTCTCCTGGACATGACGCAGTGGAAGGGGAGTGGTGTATGTCTGCTACTGGGCCTGCCATGTCTTTCCTGGTTTTAGGGAGCTGCGGGGGTCTGGAGCCACGAGGGAGTCTGCACCATTCTCCACATGATGCCTGTGGGGTCTGGCGACCGATGCCTTGCCGCTGACCAGGAGGCGCTCTGGAGGGAGGGAGCTCCGAGCTGACCAACTGCCTCCCTGGACTGACGGATCATTGGTAAGAGTGCTGGAGAGGGAGAGGGGCTCGGTGGGGGAATTGGTTACGACTGTGGGTTGGAGGGGAGGGAGATGGATGGAGGCACAGTTGTGGATGGCAGCACAGGGGAGATGGTGGGGCATAGGACTGCTGCAGTATTACATGTGGAAAGGTTTGGTGGTGTGGGGGGGACATTATGAGAGGGGAGACTAGTTGGGACTGCGGGCTGGCAGTGTGAAGGATGGATAGGTTGGGGGTAGCAGGAGTGGACCTTGCTCCAGGGGGGGAAAGCAGTGCAAGAGGTGCAGGGAGGGGGTTAGGAGAGGACACAAGGAGATGAGCGCTGAAGCCAGACATAAGGGCTTGAAGCCGGTGCTCATCTTCCTGTGCTGCTCTCTGCTGCAGGGTCTCCATCAGTGGGTCAGGCATAGCTGCAGGGGCTTCCAGAAGTCCGCAGGAGACAAAAGCTTCCAGGGGTCCGCAGGAGGGAAAGAGAAAGTCACTGACCCCCGGGCACGTGAATTTAACCCCTGTAGATGTGGCTGGATGCCATTTTCCTTTGATCCCATTGGCTAGTTGGGCAACCAAATTAATGCATCACGTGGGTTAAGGTGGAAGTGGATACTGCACTGTATGTTATTCTAGCTTTAGGCACAATGGCTACCTATGAGCACTGAGGAATCTATTGATATAGATTGATATAGATCACTCACTGCGCATCGCTTGCTTTGGTCTGCCTGTGTAAGCCAGCAATGAAGCAACCACCAATTGGTAAAGTTTACCGATCGGCGATCGAACCGTGTCACTGTGTGGTCAATGTAAACAGACTTTACCTTTAACGAAAAAAGAAGGATTTGATGTTTGATACCCCTTCCACACTAATTCCATGACCTGTACGCAAATTACTCAGCCTTGTTTGCTTTCAATGAGGCTCTTCTTTAGAAAAAAAACCCTATTTATAGCCACCCTATTGCAAAGTGAATAAGCCCAACCATAACCCCATTTCTTCAAGGTTATGCATTAAAATGGGGAGAAATTGTTTTGTTTGAATATTTCAACATTCCAATAGAATAACTTTTTTAAAGAACCATTTTTTCTTATTTTTTGGGGTTGGCAAAATGGAAGAATTTAACATGTTTGATAACATGTTAACTTTTTATTAGGAGTTGTTACAAATTTAGTGACATATGGTTTAAATTTGTTTTTCTTTCTTTACTTCAAACACTTTTTTATTGTAAACTTTATTAAATTGTACAGATTATTTAAAGTAAACACTGGAGCTAGCGTTTGTCTATGACGAGTTGCAGCTGTAAGCCTGGGTCACAACTGCGTGTGTTTCACCCTATAGGGTATTGGTATAGCGCTAACTCTTTGAATATGGCTTGATGAAAAAAGTGTATTCAGTGGTACATGGTTAACCCTTCTGTGGGATGTTTATTTAAAAAAAAAATCACTGATAAAAATGATTAATAAAAACCATATAAAAGAAGCATCTATGTTCAAATTCAGTCACTTGTATAATGAGTGGTGCTAAAGATAATCTTCTCAGGAGTTGTTAATTATGTACAGGGATTTTAACAATTCAATTAAAAAACAATCTATAGAATCCAAAAATTATAAAATCCCCAAAAAATTGTTATAATGATTACAATGAGTGCTACCTTTAGTACTCTGTATATCTTATAAGAGATTCGTCTTCAATACGTTTCCCTTAAGATATTGATTAAAGATTCTTGCTGCTTTTTAGGTTCCCACGGCTGTAGTGTTCTATCGATGCCTCAGGGTAATGTTATTGATGGAAGTTTGGTGTGGAACTAAAGATTTAAAAATATGTTTGTAAGTGTCTCATCTTGCTATGGGGTATTGTTAAGTTTAGGTTGTACAGTATTGCCTTACCTTCAGAGGGTGGCACCTATGGCATTGAGCTTGGATTAGTGTGGTGGCTTTACCCTGAAGAAGGAGGCCGAAGCCCTCCGAAATGCATTGGTGACGTAGGACTGACATACAGCCCGCCCTCCCAGGACTTTCCCTGCCTGCCCTACAGAACCGTGCTATCAATCCCGACCACCCGGTCATGTGACCTCTATAACTCTATGACCAACTAACTCTATAAACGGCGTCTGACAGAAGAGAGGAAAAGCAAATTAAAGCCAGGGGAGAGGATTACAGGTGAGTCACACTTCAACCACTCAACCAGCAGCTTAACATAATAGTGAATGCAGCTCTGGAGCACCACACAGGAGGCAAGACCTTCACACCAATGCCTCATGCAGCCCTTAAAGGAAAACAACACATACAGCAGCATCCTGCGATGTCAGCGCAAACTCAATGCGTGACAACGATCTTTTGGTTTTCATTGGCTGTAAGCCATAATCATTAACATTTACAGAAATAAACACTTGAAATAGATCACTCTATTTGTAATGACCCTACATAATATGTGTTTTCACTTTATGCATTGCATTACTAAAATAAATTAACTTTTTGATATTCTTATTCATTGAGATGCACTTGTACATTCTTGCAAGTTAGAAATAATAAAGCAATCAAATGTAAACAGATACATGGAATAGACAGATATCCTACAAATATGTCACACATTATAATCTTGCATTCTTTACTGCTTTTCAAAAGGCACTAGAGGATGTTTAGCCTTGTTTAACTTAATAAATAAATAATTAAAAAAAAACGATGTTGGGAGCCCCCAATTTTTGATCACCAACAAAAGTAAAGCAAACAGCTGCAGGCTGAAATTATCATTCTGGAAAGGTCCATGGTTTCCAGTATTTCTTTAATGATTACTAGAAATTCATGGTGGCTGGGTCTAATATTGGCATGACACCATGAATTTCGGGTTTAGGGCCAGCTGACAATACAGAGCTGGCATTAACCTCATTATTACCCAGCATGCCACCGCCATCAGGGCTGCTGGAAGCGTGGGGGTACATCGCCCAAAAATGGTGCTTCTATGAATGTGCTATTTTTGGGGTGACTGCAGGCCACAATTCACAGCAGGGGCTAGAATCAACAGCGCAGGGTGGCCTAAGCTTTTTGGATACCTCCGCTGTGAATTGCAGGCCACAGCCTTCCCAAAAAATGGTGCATTCATAGAAGTGGTATTTTCTGGCTATGTTCTCTGACTCTTTCAGTGCCCCTGGTGGTGGTGGCATGCTGGGTAATAAGGGGTTAATGCCATCTTGGTATTGTCAGCTGACACTAAGCCCGAAATTCATGGTGTTAGGCCAATATTAGACCTGGCCACCATGAATTTCTAGCAAACATTACAAAAAACACATCACAGAGAAAAAATGTTTATAATAGAAATAAAACAACACATTTAAGGACTCCATCTTTAATTTAAAAGAAAACCTCCCTCCGATCTAATTCAAATATTAACTTCTTCAGCTCTGCGAGAAGACATACATCGGCTCGCAGAGGCGAGCAGGCACGCACTGACAGCCGGGTGCCATGTGAAAGGTCAGTTAAGTTCACCACTGAGCCCCATCAGTGGTGAACTCGGGTGACCCCATGGACACTGTCACATGGTACACCGATCCCAGCCGTAAAGTGAGCGCTTCTCTCATTTGTTAGCTGGGCTCCATGTGACACTATTCATGGGGTCACGCGAGCTCACCACTGATAGGGCTCAGCAGTGAACTCAGCTGACCATTCACACGGCACCCAGCTGACAGTGTAGCCTGCTCATCTCTGCAAGCAGACGTGTGTCTTCTCGCAGAGAATTCGTATTTGGATTACGTTGGAGGGAGGTTTTGTGCTGTGTTTTAATTTCAATAAAAAAAAATTCTCTGTAATGTGTTTTTTTTTACTGTTTACTAGAAACAACCCAAGCTTTCTGCCCCTCTCCCCCCACCCTGCTGCGAATTGCAGCCCACAGCCTCCCCAGAAAATGGTACATTCATACAAGCGGCATTTTCTGGCGATGTGCCCTGACTCTTCTAGCGGCCCTGGTGGTGGTGGCATGCTGGGTAATAAGGGGTTAAGGCCAGCTTAGCTTACTATTGTTAGCTGGCACTAAGTCCGAAATTCATGGTGTCGGGCCAATATTAGACCCAGCCACCATGAATTAATAGTAAACAGTAGAAGAAAACACAACACAGAGACATTTTTTTATTAGAGTTAAAACACAACACATTTAGGGATTCCAACTTTAATTACCAAAAAAAAACCTCCTTCTGACATAATCCAAATGCAAACCTCTGCTACATCTCTGCGAGCAGACACACACGTCTGTTCACAGAGAAAGCAGGCACAGACTGACACCAGCAGTGAGAAAGGTTATCTGAGTTCACATGTGAGTGTGAACTCAGATAACCCCAGCATCATATGCCACCCGGAGTCCATCCGTAAAATGAGCACTTTTCCCACCACAATATTTATGCAGTATAAATATTGAGATACTTAGTTATAAGTGCAGGTGAAAATATGTTTACATCTATAAAGAATTTAGCTAATGAGTCATATCCTTATATTGGTATTATTTTGGACTCGTGCAGATGACTATATTTTTGATCTGAATTAGATCCGACAAAACATCAGAATGCACTTGGACTAATGTTATTCTATGAGGCTGTGCACATTTTTTACCTCAAATCATCACTGTAGAATGCACGATTTGCATCTGTAAATTAGATTGGACTCAGTCTTGCAAGTCAATGAATCTGTGGAAAAAAATCAGACTGCACTTGGATGACAGAATGACAAAGGTGGATAATTTATTTCCCTTCTCCACATCTAAAAAAAATGGAATCACACTCTGATCAGAGTTTATCAGTGTGTGATTACCATATCGCCCAATTTTCTCAGACGAGTGAAAATAAGAATGCATGGCTCTGAGTTATATTTGTTTGTACACCTCTCTATTCATACGACCTACACTAATTTTTGCATAGTAGATTCTTAGCACTTGAGGCAACTAAAACGTTTGTCCAAAATTTTCTTGTCAGTATATCATCAATGCTGGCTTACCTATTAAAATGAGCAGTCAGCCAGCCCTTTTCACACATTGCACTAATGATACACTGGTAAAGGAAATGTTCTTTTCAGCGGCGATACGCGTGGGATCCGGGCTCCCTGCCCCTCACACATTACGGTCCCTGACGCTGGACTTCCCCACACCACTCCGGCTACACACCTGTGGCTGGAGGACTCTTGCAGATTTCGGGCGCACAGCACCTAGGACAGACAAGCCATTGGTGAGATAAGCTCCATTTTTTGCGCTCCATACTGCGAGACATTGCACTTTAGCTCATTGTGCCTGTTTGCATGTTGTTCTTTGCACATCTAGCTGTGTGCCCTTTGTGTGATTTACACATTTATGGTGGTGTGGTGTTCATTCCATTGTCTAATGGTACCGTCACACAGGGAGATATCGCCGGCGATGTTGCCGGCGATCGCGGGAGCGCGCATCCCTGACAACATCGCCGGCGAGATGTCAGACTGAGCAACTTCCCGGCGATATCGCCGGCTAGTTGCCGCGGCTATCGCTCGCTGGGTTGCCCAGCAACCCAGCGAGCGATAACTCGCAATGTTGTAGATAGGCGGAATCGCCCGCAACATTGCAGGTTGCCGCGTTACACAGGGCGATCAGGCATGATCGCCTGACGAACATCGCCAGGTTTCCCAACATTGTTGGGAAACCTGGCGATGTGACTCAAGCGATTATCACCCTGTCACACGAGGCAACTCTCCGGCGATTTCGCCGCAACCTGGCCACGCCCCTCAGTTGCCGGCAACATCGCCGGCGATATCTCCCTGTGTGACGGGCCCTTAAGGGATACTTTACCAGTCTGCTATGCACTTATAGCATTGCACTTTTTGTTGATCCTTCCAGATCATTAGACAGAACCTGTTGGTTAGTTCCTCATTCATGTGTATGCAATAGGATCCATTATGCAATGACCACATATGTTTTGCATCATCATTTATGTGCATCTCATTCATGCATTTGCAAGAGACTGGATATGTGATATATTATTAATATTTACAGGGGTCTCATTTCCTTGTGGACTGTGGTCCGACTATGTTTTTTAACTGTTTTTAGATGTTTGTTGTTTCGTCCTAAATAAAAAGCCTTATTGATTTCTATACATTTTTTTGTGGTGGTGTGCTGCTATTTTGATTTGTCAATTCTTTCTCTACGATTACTATTATGTCAAACAAGCTGGAGATTGAAGATTAGTAAATTCCTATTTTACACACAATTAACATGTACATCAAGGTGTGGGTATACTTTCATTATATTATAAAGACTACTATGAGGTGAATTATTCTATATGGAAGGGTATGTGGGGGCCATGATAATATTAGGCAGGCTATGTAGAGGCCATTATACTATTTGGAGGGTTATAAGAGAGCTTTTATACTTTTTGGAGGGTTATTAGTAGGCTTGTGGGGCCATTGTCCTGTATCTAGGCCCATTATACTGCATAGGGGGATTTGTGGGGGGTCACAGTTGGGTTTGTTGGGGTCACCATACTTTGCCAGAGTAGTTGAGGGGAGGAACAGTAATGTCATACTGTGCATGAGGAGGGTACTGTGGGCATCATACTTTACAGGTCCAATAAAAGGAGAATCTAGGGCAGGGGTCTCAAACTCGACTGGGTTAGTGGGCCGCACAGAGAAATAAATTGATATGGGGGGCTGCATTGCTTGTAGGAAGGACTAAGTGACATTTTAATTAATACCAGAAATTTTTGGTCAATGTAGTAATGTCCAAATCCTGATCTTCTTGTAATAACGTCCCTATCTTAGTCCCTTTCTTATTGTAATGTCCCCATATTGGTCCTCATCATATAGTAATGTCCAAATCCTGATCCCCTTTTGCAGTGATGTCCAGATCCTGGACCCCATAGTGTAGGAATGTCCCCATGCTGGTCACCTTTTGTAGTGATGTCCCCCATGCAGGTCCCCTTTTGTAGTGATGTCCCCATTCTGGACCCCATAGTGTAGTACTGTCCTTCATACTGAACCCCTTTTCTAGTAACGTCCCTATCCTGGCCCCCATAGTGTAGTAATGTCCTCCATGCTGGTCCCCTTTTCTAGTGATGTCTCCGATCCTGGCCCCCATAGTGTAGTAATGTTCCCCACACTTATTCCCTTTTGTAGTAATATCCACATCCTGATCCCCTTTTGCAGTGATGTCCCCATCCTGCCCCCCATAGTGTAGTAGTGTCCTCCATGCTGGTCCCCTTTTGTAGTGATGTCCCCATCCTGGCCCCCATAGTGTAGTAATGTCCCCCATACTTATTCCCTTTTGTAGTAATATCCACATCCTGATCCCCTTTTGCAGTGATGTCCCCATCCTGGCCCCCATATTGTAGTAGTGTCCTCCAAGCTGGTTCCCTTTTGCAGTAATGTCCCCATCCTGGCCCCAAGTGTAGTAATGTCCCCCATGCTGGTCCCCTTTTGTAGTGATGTCCCCCCATGCTGGTCCCCTTTTGTAGTGATGTCCCCATCCTGGCCCCCATAGTGTAGCCAAATAGAAACAAAAATGTACCATAAAAAATGCTTTAAAAATGCATGTAAAACAACGGAAGTAAGCTAATTTTGTTAAAGTGAACCTGTTACCAGGTTTTTCCCATGTAAACTGCAGCCACTACCAGTAAGCCCTTATATATTTTTAATGCTGCGTACAATTCCCCAATTCGATCTGTATGAAATAAAATATATATTTTATTATAGTCACTTATGGCGCAGTCCGATCTGATGGGTGTTGTTTATCTTGATCTGGCTCTTCCTCTCTGCTTGCAATTCTTCCTTTCCTGCTCGTGTGAATGATGCATTCTATGTCATCTACCCAGTGTCCTCCAAGGTGCTCCTGCACATGCGCACCTCTCTCTGCTCTGTTGAAGGCAGATCAAAGTATTGTAGTACGCATGTGTGTGCATTCTTTGACTTTTCCCTACACTTGCACATTACAGTACTTTGCTATGCCTTCAGCAGGGCAGAGAGAAGTGCGCATGTGCAGGAGTGCAATGAAGGCCAGTGAGTGGATGACACAGGACATGTCAGAAGGAGGACAGCAATTGTAAGTAGAGAGAAGGTCACGGATAAAGATCAGTGACACTCATTGCAATGGACGTCCCTGTTGAAAAGTATAATAAAAGTTATTTTTTATGTTATACAGATCGGCTTGGGGACATACAGTATATATAGCATTCTAGAAAGCTGTATACAAGGGATTAATGGTGGTGGCCACAGCTTATAGGGGAAAAACTGGTGACAGGCTCTCTTTAATAGGTGCAGAAATGCTGAAACATCAAAAATTCATCTTAAGCTCATCGTGGAAACGTAGTCTTAATTTCCTGTTAATATTTCAAAGTAAATTTTAGTAATTTCATAATAATTCTTTTAATGTGTGGAAATTTTTACATTGAAATAAAAAACAAATGCAACATTATAAATATTATCCTCTATCTTAGAACAAAATGCATTCAAAAGTTCAAATTGTACAATAAAGCTTACAGCTGAAAAATAAGGACATGGTCGATTTTTTTTATTTGCCTGTACAACAATATTTTGACCTAATTTTCTTCAAGGCTTGTGCCACATCATTATTCCGCAAACTATAAATCAATGGGTTAAGCATAGGTATAATGACACTATAGAACACGGATGCAACTCTGTCCTGGTTCATGGAATAAATAGAAGATGGTCTCAAGTACATGAAGAGAATGGTGCTGTAAAATATGGTGACAGCTGTAAAGTGAGAAGCGCAGGTGGAAATTGCCTTCTTCCTCCCCTCCACTGACTTAATTCTAAGTATCCTGGATATAATGTAGGTGTAGGAGACTATGATGGTGGTGAGGGAGCTTGTTTCTGCAAAACCTCCGAATATAAACATCAATATTTCATTCATGGTGGTCTTGGTGCAGGACAGTTTCAAGAGAGGAGGAACGTCACAGTAGAAGTGATCAATCTTGTTGGTCTTGCAGAATGGCAGTCGGAAAGTGGTGATAGTATGTAGGGTGGCATTAAGGTATCCCAGAGTGTATGCGCCAGCCACAAACTGCAAACAAATTCTTTTACTCATGACAACTGAATATAGCAATGGGTTGCATATTGCCACATAGCGATCATAGGCCATGATGCCCAATAAAAAGCATTCCGTGGTCACTGAAGCAGCAAAGAAATACATCTGAACGGCACATTCTACGTATCCAATGGCTTTTTTCTTTGACATAAAATTCACCAATGTCTTGGGCGTGATAATGGTGGCATAGCACAGATCTAAGAATGATAAATTGTTGAGAAAAAAATACATGGGAGTGTGGAGCCGAGAATCTGCCCTGATAGCCACTAAGATGCCAAGGTTACCAGTAAGGGTGATAATGTAGAAGATTAGGAAGAGGACAAAGAGTCCGATCTCAAGTTTACGATTGTCTGTCAGTCCGAGAAGAATAAATTCATTAAAATGTGTGTAATTCCACTCGGCCATGTAAAATATTTCTGTAAAGAAGATATATTGTTTACAGTTTATAGTATTTAGCCCATTCAATGGTTTGTATGAGACAAGAACACGGCTTGACGCTCTTATTCATAGTCTGTGTCAATTACTGCAGCTCAGCCACATTCGTTTTTCTAATAACTTATTTAAACCCTTACTGACATCTGTTGTACATAGCAAGCCAGGAGCGGGAACACAGAGCAAAGAGAGTGAGTCTGCCCTATACTCATCAGATAATGGTTGTGACGCACAGCCAGGACCTGCCTGTAACATCATCCGGTGGAGCTGTGAACCTGTTGAATTCTGCTGTCCAAAACTGCCGACATGGGGTAACGTCATTCTATGTGCCCATCGGTTTCCCCGTGATGTGATGGTGAGGCACCGATCTGTTACTATGACAGCTGGGGGTCTTTTGAAGACCTCAGTGCCTATCATCACAGAGCTAATTGAAACCCAGCCATAGGGTGGACTGCAAAGGAGACCATACATTTTGTAATATAGAGCAATACCACAGTATTGCTGTATATTCCCAAATTCATGGTTTCTTTTGATCAGACAATCACATGTTCAAGTCCTATAAGGGGACTAACAAATATAATGAAAAATAAAAAAAAAGGACAAAAAGATTAAAAAAACAACAACCCATAAAAGGTTGAATCGCCTCCCCTTTCACCCTTTAAAAATAAAGAAATAAAAAGATAAAATAAATATTTGTGATATTGCTACATCCACAAAAGTTGGATCTATCAAAATATATAATTAACTAGATGGCGGCCCGATTCTAAAGAATCGGGTAGTCTAGAATCCATATATAGTTTATTTACTAATAGGGGAGTGCGGTGAAATGAATTGTGTGTATACAGGTGGCTCAGTGGGTAGCAGAGTATACGGTGGCTCAGTGGTTAGCACTGCGCGGTGGCTCAATGGTTAGCACTGCGCGGTGGCTCAGTGGTTAGCACTGCGCGGTGGCTCAGTGGTTAGCACTGCGCATTGGCTCAGTGGTTAGCACTGCGCGGTGGCTCAGTGGTTAGCACTGCGCAGTGGCTCAGTGGTTAGCACTGTATGGTGGCTCAGTGGTTAGCACTGTATACGGTGGCTCAGTGGTTAGCACTGTATGATGGCTCAGTGGTTAGCACTGCGCGGTGGCTAAGTGTTTAGCACTGAGCGGTGGTTCAGTGGTTAGCAGTGAGTGCAGTGGCTCAGTGGTTAGCAGTGAGTGCAGTGGCTCAGTGGTTAGCAGTGAGTGCGGTGGCTCAGTGGTTAGCAGTGAGTGCGGTGGCTCAGTGGTTAGCAGTGAGTGCGGTGGCTCAGTGGTTAGCAGTTAGTGCGGTGAGAGTGGTCAGCGCAGCGCTGTGGGCAGAGTGGTCAGCGCAGCGGTGTGGGCAGAGTGGTCAGCGCAGCACCGTGGGCAGAGTGGTCAGCGCAGCGCCGTGGGCAGAGTGGTTAGCGTAGCACCGTACGCAGCATGGTCAGCGTAGCGGCGTGGGCAGCGCAGCGCCGTGGGCAGCGTGGTGAGCGTGGGCAGCGCAGCGTCGTGGGCAGAGTGGTCAGCGCAGAGGCTGGAGGGGTGAGGAGAGGTCAGGAGTGCAGAGGCTGGAGGGGTGAGGAGGGGTCAGGAGTGCAGAGGCTGAGGGGTGAGGAGGGGTCAGGAGTGCGGAGGCTGGAGGGGTGAGGAGGGGTCAGGAGTGCAGAGGCTGGAGGGGTGAGGAGGGGTCAGGAGTGCGGAGGCTGGAGGGGTGAGGAGGGGTCAGGAGTGCGGAGGCTGGAGGGGTGAGGAGGGGTCAGGAGTGGGGAGGCTGGAGGGGTGAGGAGGGGTCAGGAGTGGGGAGGCTGGAGGGCACAGAGGACAGGGGAGGCTGGAGGATACAGAGGACAGGGGAGGCTGGAGGGCACAGAGGACAGGAGAGGCTGGAGGGCACAGAGGACAGGGGAGGCTGGAGGGCACAGAGGACAGGGAGGCTGGAGGGCACAGAGGACAGGGGAGACTGGAGGGCACAGAGGACAGGGGAGGCTGGAGGGCACAGAGGACAGGGGAGCAATCGAGGGTCTGTGTGCCGGGCTGGGGATCAGGCCATTGCCCCTGGCTCCGGAGCCCGCACCGCCGCCGCCCTTTCGGGATTGTCTCCGCCCCTCGAAATGCTCCAGCTCGATGCTCCTGGCGCTCACCATAGTGATGAATGATAACACAGAGCTGCTGACTGCAGTGTGATGTCAGTGCCTGAGCGGCGTCCTGGAGCAGTGCCCCATCAGTGCCCGCTCAATCCTGCACACAATGCCCGGGCTCACAGTGCCGGCCGGCAGCCTGCCATTGTCTGACACCCAGCCGGCACCTAGTGCTGGAGAGCCCGGGGGCCGCGGCGGATGGTTGACATTTGCCCTCCTGTCTGCAGATGGCACTCAGGGTGGCAGCATGTACACCCCCGGCCGGGATTGGAGGAGAGGCCGGCACAGTGCTGCAGTCAGAGGCCAGGACTAAGGACGTCACTGCAGAGATGTGTGACGTGGTGGAGAGACGTCACTGCAGGGATGGAAATGAGTACACCCCTCACATGGCGTTTTGATAGCGGCTCGCGGTGGGCGCTAAAGCGCCACCGCGAGCCGCCATCTTGGATCACCCTGAGCGGGTGTAGTGCCGAAGCCACTTTCGTCCTGTGACGTCATTTTTGTGCCTTGAAGACGGAAGTGGCTTCGGCTTTTATATATTAGATTAACCCAGTTGGTAAACATCATAAACAGCAAAAATTCAAAACAACCTAAATTGAGCTTTTTAGGTCACTGCAACACTGCAAAATGTTGTAAGAAGCTATCAAAATGTCATAATTATCACAAAATGGTATCAATAAAAATGTTGTTTTGTCTTCTTAAAAATGAGCCCTTACACAGCTCCATTGACGTAAAATGAAAACATAACTGCTCTTGGAAAATGGTAACACAATCAAAACATTTTTTTTAAAATTCTAATTTTCTTGTCATCATTAACCCCCTTCACACCCATTTTCTGCTTTTCGTTTTTCCCTCCTCTACTTTCAAGAGCCATAACTTTTTTATTTTTCTGTCAATACAGACATACAATTGTGGCCAAAAGTATTGACACCCCTGCAATTCTGTCAGATAATACTCAGTTTCTTCCCAAAAATGATTGCAATCACAAATTCTTTGGTATTATTATCTTCATTTAATTTGTCTTTAATGAAAAAACACAAAAAGAATTGTCCTAAAGCCAAATTGGATCTAATTCCACACCAAACATAAAAAACAAATCCTGAAAATCACATTGTCTGATTTGGAAAGAATTTTTTTTTCAAATTTTGGTGGAAAATAACTATTTTGTCATCTATAAACAAGCAAGATTTCTGACTATCACAGACCTCTAACGTATTCTTTAAGAAGCTCCTATGTCCTCCACTCATTACCTGTAGTACTGGCACCTGTTTGATCTTGTTATCAGTATAAAAGACATCTGTCCACAACCTCAAACAGTCACACTCCAAACTCCACTATGGTGAAGACCAAAGAGCTGTCGAAGGACACTAGAAATAAAATTGTAGTCCTGCACCAGGCCGGGAAGACTGAATCTGCTATAGGCAAGCAGCTTGGTGTGAAGAAATCAACTGTGGGAGCAATAAGTAGAAAATGGAAGACATACAATACCACTGATAATCTCTCCCGATCTGGGGCTCCATGGAAGATCTGACCCCGTCAGGTCAAAATGATCTCAAGAACGGTGAGCAAAAATCCCAGAACTACATGGGGGACCTAATGAATGAACTGCAGAGAGCTGGGACCAATGTTACACAGGCCACCATCAGTAACACACTAGGGACTCAGTTCCTGCAGTGCCAGATGTGTCCCCCGCTTAAGCCATTGCATATCCGGGCCCATCTAAAGTTTGCTAGAGAGCATATAGATGATCCAGAAGAGTATTTGGAGAATGTCATATGGTCAGATGAAACTAAAGTAGAACTGTTTGATAGAAACACAACTCGTCGTGTTTGGAGGAGAAAGAATGCCACGTTGCATCCAAAGAACACCATACCTACTGTGAAGCATGGGGGTGGCTACATCATGCTTTGGGGCTGTTTCTCTACCAAGGAACCAGGACGACTGATCCATGTACATGAAAGAATGAATGGAGCCATATATCGTGAGATTTTGAGTGCAAACATCCTTCCATCAGCAAGGTCAACAACAGGTAAACAACAGGTAAGCAATTTTTAAGTTAAGGCAGTACACACTGCCATCATTGAGCAATCAGACTATCAGGAAAGGTCAGTTAGTTACCCATATTACATGAGAAAATGCAGGGTCCGAATGCTTACCTGTTGTTAGAGATCCTCTGTAAAAAATCTATAGGTCACAGTGATCTTGTAGTGATATTATGTTTTGACTAGCACTCAGATGTATATAAGGGATTCATGTATTGATTCGATCCGTTACCACGCTTGACTGTGTAACTGGGTCCTTGTATATTCAGGCACAAATTAGTGCTCCAATATATTTTAGGGATTCATGTATTGATTTGACTTATTACTATGTTAGATTGTATAACAGGGTCCTTGTATACTGATATACAATGGATTCTTCTAATATTTCTGACTGTCATTACTCCTGTGTTGTGTAACTGTAACCTATACGGAGGCCTTCAACATAAAGGAGGTTTATGCTATCAGTCTGGATGGTCTTTTGTACAGTAAATGTAATGGTCTGGCATGCTATAAAAGCCACAGGATCCATGTAATTGTCTGCTGAAATGTATACTCTGTTTACACGTGACACTTTATTTGTTTTGTAACTAATAAATTTGCATTTACAAGAAAAATAATAATTTGTGTACCAACTCTATTTGTACTTGTATGCTATATAATGTTTAAAGTTTGAGGTACACCTCTAATATGTTCAGCTGGGTTTCTGTATTAACCTTTTTAAGTGGACTAATGTGGACAACAGAAGGCAGGCTGTGACCCCAAAAAGAGCGGGGCAAATGGCCTGGTGCGTGCTTTGTAGCGGAAAGTACAAAATGTTTGTAGTACTACTTTCCCTAGGGCACGAACACCATATTAACTAGACTAATATGGAGAGCAGAAGGTAGGCTGTGACCCCAAAAACATTGGGGAAAATAGACCGGTGCTTTTAAACAAAAGGCAGCACATAATGCTGCTACTCTGTGTTCTGGAAAAATAGAGCTTTGCCTATAACAAGACTTGTTTTAAGATGGACACTGGAAGAACATTTTAACCTCTCCCTAATACAAAATATCTCCCTCCCGCTACTCTGAGTTTGTTGTGTGGCTTGAAAATAATTAATTTTAATAAGATTAGTGCTATAATCCTGTACCTTGCCCTGGCTCTCAACCTTCTTTGCCAGAGGTAAATAGTTAAACTATATAAACTAAAAACTAAAAATTAGTTGAATGGGGCGCGCTACCCTCCACTGCTAAATACAAGCAAGATTTTTTATTTATGTGCCATATGTTTATACCGGTATTACACTCTCCAAAAAATGAATAATAAATTATGTTTCGCTATGTACATACATTTAGTTTCACCTCAATTCAACTCCTCCAAAAATCCATTGCAGTGTGTTGTACCCACAGGTGACGGCCGTAAACCTATAGGTCTGCACACTGCTTAAAAAAACATAAAGTACACCACACAATTTAAAACACAGTACAAATATAAAACTAGATATATGAAAAACAACAAATTCTCTCTCTACAGGGTGGAACATTTATATGGATGCACCTAAATAAAATGGGAATGGTTGGTGATATCAACTTCCTGTTTGTGGCACATCAGTATATAGGAGGGGGAAAACTTTTCCAGATGGGTGGTGACCATGGTGGCCATTTTGAAGTTGGCCATTTTGGATCCAACTTTATTTTCAGTAGGAAGAGGGTCATGTGACACATCAAAGATATTGAGATTGAGACTTTCATAAGAAAAACAATGGTGTGCTTGGTTTTAAGATAACTTTATTATTTCATAAGTTATTCATAAGTTTATGACCACTTCTGAAATGTGTTCAAAGTGTTGCCCATTGTGTTGGATTGTCAATGCAACCCTCTTCTCCCACTCTTGACACACTGATAGCAATACCTCAGAAGAAATGCTAGCACAGGCTTCCAGTATCCGTTGTTTCAGATGCTGCACATCTCGTATCTTCACAGCATAGGCAATCCGACACAATGGGCGGCACTTTGAACATATTTTATAAGTGGTCATAAACTTGTAAATAACTCATGAAAGAATAAAGTTACGTTAAAACCAAGCACACCATTGTTTTTCTTATGTTCATTTGTTACAGCCTGCACTACAACTGAAAGAAAGTGCATTATAGCAAAGATCTATTGGTTTATTTGTAAAGGCTCAGTTACACACACAGATATCTGTGCAGAGATTGTTCGCAGATCTCTGGTTGCAGTGAAATCATGGACACATTGTTCCATTTGTACACGGTCACAAAATGTAACAATGTGTCTATGATTTCACTGCAACCAGAGATTTGCAAACAATCCCTGCACAACTATCAGTGTGTGTAACTGGGCCTTAAGAGGTTGCACTACAATTAAACTGTCTACCCTGAGAGAGGCAACTCATGGAAACTACAGGATAACTAGTTTGGATTATCGCTATTCCTCATACAGAACGCATAATTATAAATATGGAGTTCAGACAATAAGAAAAGTGGTTGTTTTTAAACATGAATGCTGGATTATACTCCATATTAGTT
>JARQOC010000002.1:636619335-636895379 GCA_033576535.1 Allobates femoralis | reverse complement strand
ATTGTTTTTGAAAAGTGGGGGGATATATAACATTTTTGATAGCTGTCTATTCAGATTTTTCAAATGCAGAATGAACAAAAATCTGCTTAACTTATTCATTTAAAAAAATATATACGTATATTCTTCTCCGGGTCAGTACAACTACAAATACACTGATGCCAGATTTGTATTTGCTTTTTCTTGGCTAGTTATCAAAAATAGAAGGGGATCGCACTTTTTTTTTTTTTTTTATTTTTATTTTTTTTTTTAAGAACTATGCGAGCTCCACCTTATTTTTGATAACCAGCCTAGGTAAGGCAGACAGCTGTGGGCTGGTTTTGGGGTGGGAAAGTGCTACATTATGGGTATTTGGGACTTCCCAGCTAATTATACTAGCCCACAGCCGCCCTAAAAGTGGTGCATCGCCTTAAATGGACCCATTCTGGCTATTTATCCGGCTCTTCACGATTTGCCTTGTGCGGTGGCAATCGGGTTGATGTGAGCTATGAATTGACACGCCTTGATGTTGGTAATGGAGAGATGTCTATCAAGCACCTCCATGCTAACTCAGCAAGTAGAGTTAAAGACAGACACGGGAAAATGAGATGTGATCAAGTTGTGCAAAGTTTCTCCCACCCCCAACTATTTTTATATACGTACAACGCTCTTTCAAAGACAAGTCCCAGCCATATGTTGTTATGGCCAGTCTGTTCCTCCATTACTGAGAAATCTGTATTTGAATTGATGTAAATGAGGCTGAAAAGATCTGAAGCCTCTGTCACTCCAGCTCTATTCCTTGCCCAAAGCCGTCACCTCCTGCTTGACTGACAGCTCCTTTGCCTAAAATGACACAGCATAGAGATTTCCAGTAAAGCAGGAGGAGGAAGATGGCGTCGGTTGGCAGGTAATGGAGCTGGAAGGGCTTATACTTAGGTGTATTGACCTCAGACCAGAAGCTTAAATACAACTTCTCCTGTTAATTGTGGTTTCTTTTCCCTAGTAATGGCGAGTGCACAAATCAGTCATGTTAAAGAACTGCAGGATGAATTGATCTGTCCAATTTGCCTTGAAAACTTCACCGACCCGGTCTCCATACAGTGCGGTCACAACTTCTGCCGAGCATGTATAACCCAATCATGGAGGGGCATTCGTAATAACTTCTCATGCCCCCAATGCCGTCAAGTGTCCAAGTGGAAATATTTCAGACCAAATCGTGTTGTGGAGAACATGGTGCAAATTTCATCTCACCTGATTGCAGCGAAGGGAGGAGAAGATGACCAGATGCTGTGTGAAAAACACCAAGAACCTCTCAAGCTGTATTGTAAGACGGACGCAGAAGAAATCTGTGTAGTGTGCAGAGAATCGGTGTTTCATAGGAACCACACAGTAATACCGATAGAAGAAACAACTGAAGAATTTAAGGTAAAGTCTAACGAGTACTAAATTATTACAGTTCATAACCATCTCTGAAGGAGCCTTCGGTTCATAACCATCTCTGAAGGAGCCTTCGGTTCATAACCATCTCTGAAGGAGCCTTCGGTTTCATAACCATCTCTGAAGGAGCCTTCGGTTCATAACCATCTCTGAAGGAGCCTTCGGTTCATAACCATCTCTGAAGGAGCCTCTGGTTAGACAACCTTTATTTGTGTTGCTGATAAATATTCAAGAATTGCAATCTCTTGAACTGTGTCCTTTTGACCCTCATTGATCACGAGAGTTGGGGTACAGTCACATGTGACATTCAACATTTGATGCAAACAATTCTGTGATCAACCTGCCAATTGTGAGTTTGCCCTTTTTCAAGAGGACATGTCACTTGCTGAAAAAAATTAAGTGAAATCGCTTTAAAAAATACTGAACTTCAAGGATTTTTCCACTATTTTCCTTTTTTGCTCTGCATCGCTCCATTGCAGAAAAATTGACCCTTGTTGTTTTTGAACACAATATGGGAAATCTCTGTGTACAGAACAGCTGGCCATTTCCTCAATCCTCTCTTGGAGGGTGTGTACTTTCACCCAAGAGAGGACCCCTGTGCAAGAATATATTGGCCCTTTGCAGTCCAACAGCTCATCCTAATGCACAATTCCACTTGCTCTGGAGGTAGAAATGGGACACTGCGTGACTGTACAGATTGCACCAATAATATATCCACTCCTGCTTTCACCTCTTCCTTTGTTGCTGTCGGTCACAGCTCTGAGACTGCTGGTACATCGTGATTTCACAAGACCGCAATATGCGATTTGTTTCAGATGCTGCCGAGCTGTGATGAGCAATGTTTGGGGCAGTACGCCTAAACCTCTCCCTCCCAGAGAAGACTGAAAAAATTTGGTGTTGAACACTAAGCAGAGATTTCACATACTGTGTAGAAACATTCATATTTGTTGATTGTGGAACAAAGGCCCATTATGAAAATTAGAAAAGTGGCAACATTTTTTTTTTTTTTAAACTCTGGGATTTTTACTGGCTATATAAAGGAATCTGTCTTTAGGTTTTTATGCTATTTTGAGAGTAACCTGCTATTGGTGCAGGGACCCCCGATACCAGCAATCACTGGGTTTTATCTGCAGCAGACTTATACAGAGCTCAGCATTCAGACAACTGCTAAGACCATCCACACCACTGATTGGCAGGTTTCTGTGTACACTGTTCATAGGCCTACCACCAATTGGCAGCTTTCTGCCTATGTACAGCTCATGAATATGGAGGACTACATAGTAGCAGGTTCACTAGTCTTCTACTGACAACTTCATGTTACAAAACAGTGATTTTTAATTAAAACAGCAAGCAGCCCACCACATACTCATCTCTGGATTTATGGATCTGCACTATGTAGCTTTCAGATTAGGTGTCAAAAACCTGCTGACAGATTTCCTCAAACTCAACTTTGAGCAAGTGACAGGTCCTCATTAAGGTATATTCATATGTAGAGGTATGAGTGTCTGTAGTGTGAATTAGTTGTTAAAATGCACTTTTATTATATCTTGAAAAAGTATTCGTACTCTGTACTTTTACACATATTTTATACCCACAAACTTAAATGTAATTTGTGATCTAAAATAATGCAGCAAATGATACATGTTTTTCTTAATATTTTTAATCCCTTCTCAACATTGGATATATCAGAACCTTCTATTTTACAATGAGCTTCTGCAAATGGCCGTTCCAGTATGTCGTAGCGATTACGCAGGCAAACGAGCGGTGCGCACAGAAATACCCTTGGGAGCTCAGCTTTAATGGGAGTCTTTGACCAGGTTTTCAGCACCTAATGCTGCTTTCAGATGTAGGAGCAAACAGCTGGTGACAGATTCCCTTTAACCCCTTCACAATCAATGACAAGTAGGCACAACATTGGTTGTGTCCCTCCCTTTGATGTGAGCTATGATGAGATCCTTCTGCACCTGTTAATCCGTTAGATCGCGCCGTACTCAGCCGCCATTGACCCCATGACAGACAGCGAGCAGTCAGATGATGACCCCAGTCACTGTAATGTAGTTCCTGTGAGCTCCGCCGGTCACAGATAAGCATCATTTCTACTGTTCAGAGGGATGCAGATGCGATCATACAGTTAATAAAGCTTTATTTATATAGCGCCAACATATTCCACAGTTCAGTCTTCAGGCGCCACAAGGAGTCTAGCAAAATCAATAAGAAAACACACATTTGGTATTGCCACATTCAGAAATGCTAGATCTGTCAAAATATAAAATGTCTGATTGGTTAACTAGATAATGGGGAAGTGTGATACCTGAGCTGCTTAAAGGGACACTGTCAGGTCATTTATCATATGATGCTAATATTACTCTTGAAATAGTGTCTGGGCAGACCTTTTAAAAACATGCAAAATCATTATTGTACCATTTGTAGTTTTCATGTTATCAGCATTGTCAGACCCCTGAAGGGAGCTCCTGGATTAGTCCTCTCAATTATATTACCAGTCGATTAGTCTGGCTGCTGTATAAGTGTTATTTAAATATCCACACCCATCTAGGTTTTGTGTTCACTCCCTCCCCTCTCTGCTCTGGGAGGGGGGTGGGGATCTGTTTTGTCCTGCACTGTGTGCTGTCTGTATGATTTCTATTATATAAGGGTTGGTTTTCCTGCAGACAAGTGATGTAAGATTTCTATCTGCTAAGCAAGGGATCAAATGTTCTTGTAATCACATAGAAATATCTGACTACACACAATGACAAGAGGAGCTCAAAGATGCAGCAGAGATCATTACACCCCTCCCCTTCTTCTCTGTCTGCAGTGAATGAGTCACACAACAGACAGATCACAGGGCAGTGTAATAAAGTGTGAATATTCATATTTTTTTTTTTTTTTTTTTTTTTTTGGGGGGGGGAGTGGGCAGCCGGTGGATGAGTCGGGCAGAGGAATTGAGGATGGTTCGGAGAGTTGCAAGTGAGGTAGCGGGTAGGCCAGTGAGCAGGAGGTTGCAGTAGTCGAGGCGGTAGATGATGAGGGCATGGACAAGTGTTTTGGTAGTGTCATGGTCAAGAAAGGAGCAGAATCAGGTAATGTTTTTGAGCTGGAGTCGGCAGGCGGTGGCGAGGGCTTGAAGGAGAGGGAAGAGTCTACCCCGAGGCACTTGGCGTGGGGGACTTGAGTGTGCAGTCGTTGACCGTGATGGAGAGCTTGCGTAGGGGGGAGGAGGGGAAGTCGATGAACTCTGTTTTGTCCATGTTGAGCTTGAGGAAGCGAGCGAAGAAGGATGAGGTGGCGGACAGGCAGTGCAGAATTTTGGATAGTAGGGAGGGTGGTCGGGCCAGAGAGGTAGAGCTGGGTGTCGTCGGCGTAGAGGTGGTATTGAAGTTTGCAGGACTCGATGAGTTTTCCTAGGCCGAGGGTGTAGATGGAGAAGAGTAGTGGTCCCAGACCGAGCCTTGGGGAACTCCAACAGATAGGGAGTAGGGCAAGGAGGAATGTGTGGGAGTGGGTGACGCTGAAGGTCCGGTCTGTTAGGTAAGAGGAGATCCAGGAGAGGGCTAGGTCAGCAATGCCAAGAGATTCTAGAATTTGAACTAGGAGGGAGTGGTCGACTGTCGAAGGCAGCAGTAAGGTTGAGAAGGAGAAGGATGGAGTAGTGTCGCTTGCTCTTGGCGGTCAGTAAGTCGTTGGTGACATTGGGTTAGGGCTGTTTCAGTGGAGTGGGTGGGCTCGGAAACCGGATTGCAGGTGGTCAAAGAAGGGAGCAGGAGGAGAGAAAGGAGGACAGTTCGGAGTAGACATGTTGCTCAAGCAGTTTTGAGGTGAAGGAGAGGAGAGATATGGGACGATAGTTGGAGACTGTTGCGGGGTCAAGGTAGGGTTTTTTGAGATGGGTGTGATGAGGGCATGTGTGAAGGATGAGAAGACACTGGTATTAAGTGATATGTTGCAGAGATGGGTTAGGGCAGCGATGAGGACTGTGGTGAGGTTAGGGATTAGGTGGGAGAGGGTTTAGGGCATACGTGGTAGGATGTGATCGTGCTAGAAGGGAGGAGAGGTGCTCTTCTGTCATGGAGAAGCTGCTTTTGGTCAGGGGGCTGGGCCGTATATGGGGAGGGGCTGATGGGATTGGGATTTTTTTTTTTTTTTTGTCGATCTTCTGTTTGAAAAAGGTGCCGAAGTCGTCGGCTGAGATGAGGGGGGGGGTGCGGGGAGACGGAGTAGAGCGTGAAAAGTTCTGAATAGTTGCTTGGGATTGTGGGAGAGAGTGGTTATGAGAGAAGAAAGGTTGTCTTGCAGCAGTCAGTGCAGTCTTGAAGTCGATGAGGGACTGTTTTGTACAAGGCGAAGTGAGCTGGGGAGTGGGATTTCTTCCATCTCCGTTCAGCCACCCTAGACGTCGAAGTTTTTTTTAGTGTGGGTGGTGAACCAGGGTTGTCTGTGTGCACGGGTTTTGTTGTATGAGAAGGGGGCGGCCTGGTCGAGTTCTGTGGCGAAAGTGGTGTTGAGGGTGGCGGCTGTGATAGCGTCTTGAGAGGAGGCTAAGTCAGAGAGAGGGAGGAGGGAGTGGAAGTCAATGAGTTTGAGGTTTCTTCGGGGGTGAGGGAGTTTCCAGAGAGGGGAGGGCGTGGTGGGGAAGGGGAGAGGGAGGAGAATGTCAGCAGGTTGTGATCAGATAGGAGGGGTGACAAGCAATCATACACTATAGTGCTGAGGAGCCCTTGAGGGCAGTGTAAAATAAGGTTTAAAAAAAAAAATGTTTAAGGGACCCTGTCACCTCCAAAAACACCACCTAATCTACCAAAACATGTCCCTGCAGCATCCTATCACTAATCTCACACTCCTTTGTCTCCTAAAAGCATTCTGTGAAAGTGCATAAAAACGTTTTAATACTTACTCATTAGGCATTATAATTAGCAGGGGCTATATTCTTTAGCCCTTAGGGTGTGTTTTTTTTTGCAGCCTGAATGATCCACCCTCTCTCTCTCTGTGCAGCTTCTGCTTTTGATGTGCAGCTGAAGGCAGGACAAATGATTTGCATTCTGTGAGTGACAGAGAGGGTGAGGGCAAAGCAGCACAGGGGGAAGAGAGGCTGGATCTGGAGCCTGCAAAACACGCCCTGGTGACTAAAGAATATAGCCC
This sequence comes from Allobates femoralis, assembly GCA_033576535.1. Taxonomy (NCBI): domain Eukaryota; kingdom Metazoa; phylum Chordata; class Amphibia; order Anura; family Aromobatidae; genus Allobates; species Allobates femoralis. Next base: position 636,888,830 of record JARQOC010000002.1, on the reverse strand, counting down.
CTGCTAATTATAATCCCTAATGAGTACCGTATGTACTCGTGTATAAGCCGACCCGTGTATAAGCCGAATCCCCCCCCCTACTTTTGCCCCCAAAACCTGGGAAAACCTATTGACTCGTGTATAAGCCGAGGGTGGACCTCCGCACAGGTATACAGCCCCCAGCAGTGGTATATACAGGCCCCAGCAGTGTTACAGCAGCAGCCAGCAGGGGTATACATAGCAGCACCCCAGTGGTATACCGCCCCCACCCGCCCGCCACCATCTGTATACATGTGCCCCCCCCTATCAGTATCCAGGGCCCCCCCTTGCAGCCCAAACCTGTAAAGGAAGATCATTATACTTACACCTGTGGCCGCCGCCGTCCCCGCTCTGCACCGCGCTCCTCCATCTTCTTCCGTCTTCCTCCTCGGTCGCACAGGCAATGACGTCATTGCCTGTGCGACCGAGGAGGAAGATGGAGGAGCGCGGTGCAGAGCGGGGACGGCGGCGGCCACAGGTGTAAGTATAATGATCTACCTTTACAGGTTTGGGCTGCAAGGGGGGGCCCTGGATACTGATAGGGGGGGGGGGTGCATGTATATAGATGCGGGCGGCAGGTGTACTCGTGTATAAGCCGAGGGGGTACTTTTCAGCCCAATTTTTGGGCTGAAAAACTCTGCTTATACGCGAGTATATACGGTAAGTATTAAAACATTTTTATGCACTTTTTCACAGGATGCTTTTAGTAGACAAAAGAAGTGTGAGATTAGTGATAGGATGCTGCCGGGACATGTTTTGGTATATTAGGTGGTGTTTTGGAGCTGACGGGATCCCTTTTAATATCGCCCGCCCTGCTTTTTGTCCCATTAAAAATAAAGCTATTAAGAATAAAATTGTACTCAGATCAGGCACTTCTGAACACAGCGATTTCCAAATGTATCAAAAATATAAAATTAACCTGATCGGTAAAGTGGATAACAGGAAAAAAAAAAGTCCAAAATTATGGGGGAGTTTTTATTGTTGCCGCAACATTGCAATAACATGCGATCAAAAGATTGCATCTATCCAAAAATGGTATAATTAGAAATGCCAGTTCAAGACGCAAAACCTAATGGTAAAATGAATGTCATTCAAAAGTACAACTCGTTTCACAAAAAACAAGCCCTCATGTGTCTATTAACAGAAAAATAAAAAAAAAAATATTTAGAAAACCATGTTTCATTTTAATTTTGCACTTCACAAACTTACATTTTATGGTACCTTTACACGCCGCTACAGAAGGTTAGAAACAACCGGGTGTTTCACGTGTACGCGCACGTTCCAACGGTTGCTAACTGTACCCGATACCGGCCTTTACACGCCGCTACAAGGTGCTCTACAGAAAGTTTTTTTTTTTTTTTTTTTTCGATCCCTGGAAGCACGGACGGGTGCCGCAGGTTACCTTCTCTAGAGCACCTTCCCTCATTTACACGCCACTACAGAAGGTAATATGGAAGGACCTGGTGCAGCAGGAACAACACATAGGCGTTCCAGAGTTGTGGATTACAAGACTCTCATACGGTGATTGGACAATGCAATAGCATCATGATTGGTCAGCCAGCGCAGGAGGCTGGCTAATACATGATGCTATTGCAATTGTGTAGTGTGACTGGTCAGCTCCTTAAATATGCCGCCCTATGCAGGGACAACCAATTGTAATGCAGGAGCTTCCACCAATGATCGCTGAAGGGGGGTGGTATCCCGGAGGCTGTGTCATGCCCCAGGGAGTTAACTAGGTGGCGCAAAAACCTTCCTGTTCCTTATTTAGATGCCACTACCATCGGGTTGAAACCAACCTGTTTTTGAGCACTGCTCAAAAACAGGTGTCGACAGTGACAGGTGGTAACAACCCGATTTACACGCCGCTACCTTGCGGTGTTTTGACGGTGCAAGATACATTTGTCTCCGACACCCGGTTGTTTCTAACCTTCTGTAGCGGCGTGTAAAGGTACCATTAATGGGATTTTGAGTGATGTACCAACACAGAGAAGCAATTAAGGGGTATAACAAGAACAATATGGCACGTTCTCGTGATATGAATGCTTTTTCAAGGCACAATGTTATGATTGTTTTAAACAAATCTTGCAGCGTTCGTCAACATTTATTATCATACTTATGTAGGGTGAAGTTCAAGATCATCTACAGGCACTAAGAAAGGAGCTTGATAATATTGTGCAACTTAAGGCTCGAGAAGAAGAAAAAGCTGTAGAACTTCAGGTACTGAATGCTCTGTGGTCATGAATAATGTAAGAAGCGCAGAACTTGGAAACTTTTTTTATCTTTCTCCTTTTTTTTTTTTATTTTTTTTATTTCACTCTGAAATTATAAGAAGTCTAAAATGGTCAGTCACTTAAACAGACTATGAATAAATCAGTAGAGTGGGCAAGACCAATACTCACTTTAAACATCTATCGTCCAAACCAGTGGTTTCAGCCGGCAGTAATCTCCAATAGACAGGAGTGTTCCTGTGTTCTGAGAGATGCAGATGTACTTCTGGCAGCGGTTTATCTTTTAGGCTGGAAACAAACTATCCAACGTACATGCGAGTCTCTTGAACGAGACTGGATCAGTGACACTGAACGGCATCTCCGTCTCTGGACAGGAGTGTGATGCTGCACAAAACCACAAGCAGCTGACACTCCAGCCCAGAGAGGGAGAGGCCGTTCAAGGTCACTGGTCCAGTCTCATCAGTCTCGTCCGAGAGACTCGCATGTACGTTGAATTGTTTTTTTAAGGCTGGAAACACACTATCCGTTAGGATAGTTCTTCTGAAGTTTCTGACATGCTGGATGTCTCCTTTCTCCCAACAGCTGTCAGGTGGCTCACATACACCTTAAACTGTTGGCCAAACCAGTCGCTATCAGGGAGCTTGACTTGAGTATAATGCAATGTGTCTCAACGACCGTCCTCAAGACCCCAAATCGATCACCTGTGCAGTGGGAGTGTAAATCCTGATATGACCTGTTGGTGAGTCTTGAGGACTGGCGTTGTGAAACTTGTGTATAGGGGACTTAAACAGGTCTGTCACTCTGTAAAGTACTAACTAAACCAATTATGGAGGGACATGAGCACTATTATAATTGTAATTGTGAAAAAAAAAAAACCTCCAGCTCACCTGTCCCTTTGATGCATCGGATAAAAAATCCACTGTGAAGATGAAAAAACTTGAAGGTAATCCAACACTCTTATAAAGTTTTCCTTTTCCATCATATTTAAAAAGCTATTGAATGGACAGAAAAAGGAGATCCCTGATATCCTCGAGACGTGTAAGCCCCTATGAACCCTTAAACATGCATGTGCATGTGTGGGACGAAATTCCCTTCCTAACAATCGTAGTCTAATGCTATTGTGCCAATTGATTCTTTAAAAAAAAAAAAAAAAAAGCGGATTTAGAAAGTCTTTGTGTGGTTTTTTCTTTTTTTTTCCCTACGCAGATATGGCCACAGACTAATCTAAAGTGCATTAGTTCACATGCCTAGACCACCCTGTTTCCATGTTGTCATGCCTGTGCTTGCATGATAACACACTAGCAGCCGACGTCTCCTTCCGCTCCCGGACGTCTCTGTGCTTCTCTTCCAGGTTTACAGATCCCCCAACCCCCCCCCCCCCCCCCCCCCAATCAGAGCCGCACTAAACCCCTGCTCAGAAGGTCTCTCCACTTATGACTGTGTCTGGTGTCATGCCAAAAATAAAGCGTCCAGAGACTTTCATGTAGGGGGTTGCTTTTTCCTCCAAGGACGTTCACTCATTTTGTTCAGTTATAAAACGCCACCTTGAATAAAGTGTGGTGTCTAAACCTCCCCATAGAGCAGCTTCTCTCAACCAGCCAGGACCAATGTACTGATGATTCTTCTCCCTGCATGATGGCGCATCTTATTACATGGCAAAAATGATAATGAAGTGGCTGAAACAATAACACAGAAATTGTGATACACTCCCAGCATAGATTAGGCAACAATGGGCAGAAATCAGGATTTGGCCTGAAACTGATCTCCAGTATGACAATGCGAATCGCAGTCTTGAATATAATTCTTTTGTGTTTTTGTTTTTTTTTATTAAAGAAAAAAAAAAAACCCAGTTTAAAAGTATTTTTTAACTTAAAGATATGGCTTTAATACTGATATAATTGATACCTTTTGGTTGAAGAAATCTGCCTTGCTGCTCTTCTGTAAATGACATTTCCAATTTTCTGCTAATTGGACTTTGTTAAATGGTGCTGAACTGTACACTTGGTCTTCATCTCCTTCCTCCTCCCTGTCTTTGATTCCCTGACGCCTCTACCTGCCTCCGGTCTATTTAATGTTCTGACTCTTCTGTTTAAAATCTCAAACCTGTGTGTCCTCCTGATGCACATTGTGATTTGCCTGAAGGTGTATCGCTCGGAAATGCGTAGCAAAATAAATCACGTTATTTGATATTCAATTCTCCAAGAGGATTTGTCCTACGGCAGTATTGTTTGACACCCCCCCCCCCCCCCCCCCCCCCCCCAACCCTTTTATTTTTTCTACTATTTCATCTGTTTAAAATCTCAGCTGTGACCTTCATTTAAAGAACTGAGTTGGCGGAGGGTCAGAGAATCAGACTGGGAGGAGAAGACGCAGGGTGCAGTCTGGCCCCTGTGCATCAAAGTCTATATAGCGAGAACCTTCAAATGTTGATTAAACAACAAAGCAGACTTCTTCCCCAAAGGTAGGAATGTAATGTCATGCAATTAATCTGAACAGAATTGCTATGCCTCTTGTTAAGATCTGTGTTGATGTCTGTTTATCTTCATTGTTTTAACAGCACAACCTTATCATTGCTGTCACTAGCTGGCTAATGCCATGTTTTGACACTTCACGGTCATGTCTCTAGAGAGCCTGGGAGGGGCTGCTTTCTAAACTCTGCTGCATAGCTAAATCTAAAAATTGATTGTCAGAACCAATGAATCTGGTAATCTGATACATCATTGATTTGGGATCTCTTTGCCTACAACATGCTGCTCTCAGATGCTGCTGGCAGATTCCCTTTAACCATTGGAGCTAAACTGTCAGCACACTAAAGTATCAGATGCAGCTCCTACTAACCTGTATGGATATGAGAGGTGGAGTAGCTCTCGGTATAGCAAGATTCATCCAGAATCACAGACCTTTTGCAGGTTTCTAGTAAATGTTGATCTTCAGTGCTGTACACACAGCTACACTGCTGAGTGGTGATGTATACTATCCTTTATGTCTGTGTGTAACCCTACATGCTTCTGTTTGCTCTTCTTTCTCAGTAACACAATCTGTGTACAGTGTATGGGCATTATAGCATCTAGTTTCCACTTACCATCCTCTTGTCCAGAGAAAACTTAACATTGGAGTCTGCATAGAGGAAAACAGATGAAGTGCAGACCAGTCATGAATAGGGATGAGCGAGTATGCTCTGTGCTACTCGTTACTCGCACGAGTATCCCGGTACTCGGGATGCTCGGCGAGCACCGAGTACCGCCGAGATGCTCGGACTGCTCGGTAATAATAAACGATCTGACACAAATACACAGCTCCCTTCAGTGCACACAATGAGCTGGCACCTCACAGAGAGCAGATTGATTGTTAGGATCCCTCTAGGGCCGCAGCAAGGTGTTGTATGTTGCAGCGATTTCAAAAAGCCCAACCTCCCGCCCTTTCCCAGCAATACTCGTTTTATAACCGGAAGTCTGTGGGCGGAGCCTGTCACTCATTGACTTACATTGGGCTCTGTGCTCGGCCGAGTACACGAGTATCTTGAGATGCTCGGCCAGAGCACCGAGCACCCGAGCATTTTAGTGCTCGCTCATCACTAGTCATGAAATATCCAGAAACCATGCTATTCCTCAAGTAACCATTGAAACTAAAATGTCACTTAATGTATTTATTTTTTTTTTTTCTTAGAATGAAGTTTCACAAAAACGTAAAATGGTGACAGCAGGTTTTGAAAGTTTGCGACAACTTCTGGCTGATGAAGAAACTATGATCAATCACCGATTGCAAAACCTCGAGAATGTAATTAAGCAAAGAAGGAATGACTGCATCGACCGACTGAATGAACAGCTCGCATCCCTCCAAAAAGGCATTGATGAGCTTGAAAAGAGCGTTCCCAGTTTAAGGAGATCTCAAAACTGTCAGGTGAAATCCAGTAGGGAGTCTTTACATTGTGTATAAGTAATAACATGAAAAAAACGTAGATTTAGTATCAGCATTGTTGTTAGTATGTCATCGTTTCAACACAATAAATGCTGCTACTCTGATATTAAAGGGGCTATCCTGTACTTGGTATTAAATAACCTCTGTCTATTCGCCAAAATGGTGGTTGCTGCTACTGCCGGTGATTCAGCGATGTGTGCGGACATCACATCGGAGTGGCAGCTTCTTTTCCACTATGCGTTGTAGACAGGACATGACTTCCGATATCATGTTGGCTCTCTTAGGCAGCGGGGAGGCGGTAGTCCCCCATCCTTTCAACAAAGCATTGTGGGAAAGAAGCTGTCGCTTAGTTTTGCTTTTTGTTTTTAGAACAAAGTCCCAGGTATCCCCTTTAAAATAATGCAGTCACCAATGCTCCAACTCCCATTGGGTCATATGCATCGCTATCGGTGGATTGTTGTCGGGCTGAGACTGGCCAACAGGGGAATGATCCGGTGGGGCGCTGTGCTGCGTCGAAACCTTACCCCCAATTTAAGCAGAATTTGGGCCCCATTACAGTATATTTTCTATATACAGGAAAAAAAAAACCTCTTTATTCAGTCAACGAACTACCCAGTTCATTATTACATAGAACTACGGATAAATGTGTTTTTAAATGAGGCTAATGTAATATCTGCATTTAGCTGAACAGTGGCCCCCATCACAAGTTACTGGTGGGCACTTGGCAGCTGATTGTCATGGTAGGTAAGGGCCTGCTGAAGGCTCTGATGGCTGCAATCTTGGTCATTTTGACTATATACTGCAATAAAGTAGTATTTCTGTATACAGAAGAAGCAATCCAATGATCGTGGGTTCAAATCTCTTAAAAGGACCAGCATAAAAACTAGAAATAATCTTATTGGGCATTTCCATATTAGCAGTCTGATATCAAAATATAGAGTTTATTAACTTCATAGAAAACCCTAACCACAATATATATTTGAAATGTATTTATTTTACTTGTTTATATAGCGCCATTAGTGCCACAAAATATTAGACCGGCCACATTGGGGCTCACAATCTAACTTTCATTTTAGTATGACTTTGAGTGTTAGGGGGAAGGGGACCTGAAGGAAACCCACATGAACACTAGATCATAACATCTCCTTGCAAGTGGTCTTGTCCTTGGTGGGATTTGAACCCAGGGGTGAAACCAAAGGAACCAGAATTGTTTTGTTGCTGCAGCTCATGAAAAGGGATTTAATGATCGATAGTATTTCACATTCCCCAGGTTTACCCTCATTTTTAAAATAAGAAAAGCTTGTTCTCTCCTCCGGTGCTGGCACTGTTCCACCGCCTCCGGACATGTAGGTAATGGAGGAGGTGAGCGGCCAGCTCTGACTTCCAGTACATCCAGGGAGGAAAAAAAAGCCTATGCTGATTTGGTGCAGGACCCAGGTGATAGAACAACCTCCTGTGAGCCCCGGAGAGTGAGCAACCATTCTGAAACAGTGCTGCCACGAGATGAGTGTTAGCTTGCTTTTTTTTCTTTATTTTAATGCGGGCAACCCTAGAGAATGAGATGGAGTTGTCCAAATGGTGGAAGCCCTTAAAGGGAACCAACCACCCCCAATGACCCCCCCGGACTCTTAATATCAGTCCCTACACACAGCACATAGATGTGCTGCAATGATTTTTGCTAAAAAAACTGTTTTTTCAAACTAAAGATAATGATTTAGAAAGTTTAAACTGAATGGACGGATAGGCGGTACTTATCTCTGGCAAAAGCCGATATCTGATGTCAATCATCCTCCCGTCTCCCCTTGTAGCAGTAACGTCCAGCCCTTTATTCAGCGTCACAGCCCTGTGCACGGGCTCGCATGCCCGTGCACACGTCATCATCTGCAGCCGGGAAGCGAGCGCGCGCTCTGACTTCCTGCGCTCGGCTATGGAAGACAGAGCGCGCGCTCGCTTCCCGGCTGCAGATGATGACGTGTGCACGGGCATGCGAGCCCGTGCACAGGGCTGTGACGCTGAATAAAGGGCTGGACGTTACTGCTACAAGGGGAGACGGGAGGATGATTGACATCAGATATCGGCTTTTGCCAGAGATAAGTACCGCCCAGCCGTCCATTCAGTTTAAACTTTCTAAATCATTATCTTTAGTTTGAAAAAACAGTTTTTTTAGCAAAAATCATTGCAGCACATCTATGTGCTGTGTGTAGGGACTGATATTAAGAGTCCGGGGGGGTCATTGGGGGTGGTTGGTTCCCTTTAATTTTTGATGGGGGTTTGACTTTTACTAAATGTATTTTTTTCTCTATACTTCACTGTATTTGAATCATCCGATCATTTGTGCTATACAATGCAGGGAATCTGTCTCATATGATCACTACCTAAACGCTGGCTTTCACAGACAAGTCATGGCAAACACTATGGTCTGCAGCAGACCCTTGACTGTCTGGCAATCATGATGATAATATGGGCGCACCGATGAGTTCATAGAATAGCGCACACACCCTGCATGTATCAGGCCTAAGAACTTCTGCTTAATTACATGTATTTTTTTTTTTGTTCTTCCTAAACAGGACCTGGAATCTTCTGTAGACAGGTACGTTATGTTTGTGTTGTAATATGAATATTTGGATTGGATTCATGCTGTTTCAAAAGTAACTAAAATGGCAAGAGTCCGAACGATTGTGCATGTAATATAGAGCAATTTATTTAATGTGTATGTATACGCTTTCAGGTCAAAAGTATGTACATGCATCTCCTCTCATAACTCCGTATTCTGGCTTCCCTATTATAGAATCACTAGATGGTGGTCCAATTCTAACGCATCGGGTATTCTAGCATATGTATGTAGTTGACATACTGTGACTGACAGAACTTGTTCAGTCAACGTGAGAGATATAAAGCAGTGCTTTAGTATATGGCGGTACATTACAGTACATGTATAGCAGCACTATGGTATATGGCGATATTCCGCTCCCCTGCTCCTCCACAGTAAAAGTAAAAAAAAAAAATCCTCAGTGAGGATACTCACCACCTGTCCGCTGGCTTGCTCCACCTCCGTCTTCCAGGTCCAACAGGCCTTTAGCTGATTCGCCACATAAACACTAACTGCCGGAGGCACAGGATGGTGACTGGGGGGGGGGTGCAGGATTGTGTCGACGAGGGGGGGGGGGGGGGGGGGGGGGGGGGGGGGGGGGGGGGGGGGGGGGGGGGGGGGGGGGGGGGATGGGATGGGAGGAGCGAGCAAGGCGGGATGGAGCTGGGGGGCAGGGTAGAGGCAGGATGGAGCCGGAGAGGCGAGGCTGGATGGAGGGTGGGGGGGGGTATGATGGAGGTGGGGGTGTCCCCCTGTGCCTCTGTGTCCCTCCGTTCTCACCCCTGCCTGGCGTTGGTTATGCTCACCTAGCCTCTATCCAATGCTGGTTCCCAGCAAGGTCCTTGTGCTTACAGGACCTGTGATGATGTCAAAGAGCATCATGGGGTCACATGACCGCAGTTACCACGGTAACTCAGGTCATGTGACCTGATGACGCTCTGTGACATCATCACAAGTCCTGTAAGCACACAGACCTTGCTGGGAGGCAGCGTTGGATAGAGCAGAGGTCCCCAACTCCAGGCCTCAAGGCCCGCCAACAGTGCAGGTTTTCAGGATCTCCTTAGTATTGCACAGGTAATGATTCCAAGCCCTGTGCAATACTAAGGAGATCCTGAAAACCTGCACTGTTGGTGGGCCTTGAGGCCTGGAGTTGGGGACCTCTGGGATAGAGGATAGATGAGCATAACCAACACCAGGCAGGGGTGAGAACGGAGGGGGCTGGGGGGGGGGAGGTGGTTTTGGTGGCGCTTGTACCGATGGTGGGAGTGGGGCTTTGGAAGCCCCGCTCCCAGCAAGGGGTGGCCATATTGGAGCACCCAGATGGGTGTACACGCAACTTCAGCCAGGATGTGACGTACCATACCGTTACATCCTGACGGAAGTTGCCTTAGGGTTTTATTATAATAGATAGATATGCATAGGTGTATAATTGGGTGCTACCATTCCTCTTGTCAAGGGAGCACTTCCCAGCACAATCTGTACATTGCTTCTTCAGAGAGAGACTGAACTCTAGCGCCACCTATTGCAAGTATCATGCCTGAAACTAATTATTGACCCTGTAAAGGACCTGGTCACATGACCAGGCATAAGTCATATTGACTCCAATTTCAAAAACTTATGTTGGAGTGTTTACCACTCATCAGTGAAGGAGGTGGCTGGATGAGAGGCCTTTAACAGAATCCAACAGATTCTCCTGAGTGTGTCCCTGTCTGTGACCTCTAATCCAGCCTGTAATGAAATATGTATCTCAGGGACGGGACACCAGAACAGTTAAGGGGTTAAATTCTAGGTCAGTCCACGAGGTCAAAACTTTTTTTTTTTTTTTTTTTGAAGCACAAGCTAGCTCGCTCCCAGTCATACTGACTAATCTCCTTAGGGGGCATCCTGCCAGCAGGGCAATACATTCACACATCAATTCTCTTCCTTTTGAGGCTCCCAATATAAGAGAGAAGCCATCTCAAATAGTGAGCTTCAAACAAGACCCACAGATGGGAAGCAAAATCAGAAGACAAGGAACATTTTAAAACATTTTTATGCATGGCTAAGGGCCCTTTCACATCAGCGTTTTTCGTAATTCGCGGCAGATGCGGTGAAAAAACCGCATCTGCCGCGATTGCCGCATAACCGTTCCACTTGCGGCGCGGTTGCGTTTTTTTCTATGCAATGTATAGGCGTACTTGCGGCAGGTGCGGCAAGTGCGGTTTTGCACTTGCGGCAGGTGCGGCCGCGAAAAAAACCGCGGCTTACTGCGGTTTTTTCGCGGCCGCACCTGCCGCAAGTGCAAAACCGCACTTGCCGCACCTGCCGCAAGTATGCCTATACTTTGCATAGAAAAAAAACGCAACCGCGCCGCAAGTGGAACGGTTATGCGGTAAACGCGGCAGATGCGGTTTTTTCACCGCATCTGCCGCGAATTACGAAAAACGCAGATGTGAAAGCACCCTAACCGTTCCACTTGCGGCGCGGTTGCGGTTTTTCCCATAGGAAGTATAGGGGGACTTGCGGCAGATGCGGCAAGTGCGGTTTTGCACTTGCGGCAGGTGCGGCAGCGAAAAAAACCGCGGTCAGCCGCGGTTTTTTCGCTGCCGCAAGTGCAAAACCGCACTTGCCGCATCTGCCGCAAGTCCCCCTATACTTTCTATGGGAAAAACCGCAACCGCGCCGCAAGTGGAACGGTTATGCGGCAGATGCGGTTTTTTCACCGCATCTGCCGCGAATTACGAAAAACGCTGATGTGAAAGGGCCCTAAATTAGTGAGTGTCCAATCATAGTCCCAGAATTACATTAAAATGGAAGGCCGGTCTAGAAATCTGACCCTGAAAAAAAGTGCAAGTACACACTAGTGTTGTGTTGTTTTTTTTTTTTTTTATTTTTTTTTTGTTTGTTTTTTTTTTTTTAGTAGCCATGTTCACTTTATGGTAAAACTGACATGACAGTATGATGCCTGAGTTCGCAGATGCCAAACGTACACTACTGTTGAAAAGTTTGGGATCGCCCAGACAATTGTTTTCCATGAAAACTCACTTATTTATCAAATGAATTGCAAAATGAATAGAAAATATAGTCCAGACACTGACAAGGTTAGAAATAATGATTTTTTTTTTTTTTTTTTTTAATTTTTATGTGAAATAATTTTCTTCTTTAAAACTCTGCTTTCGTTAAAGGGAACCAACCACCTCAGATCACCCTAATACACAGTTAATACGTGTCCCTGCACCCTAAGGATACGTTTCCAGCACTGTTTTTGTGTAAAATCTTGCATTAGTATAACAGATATAAAGAGTTTATAAACTTACTAGCCTGGAGACATCTGGGGCGCATCCCTCCTTCTGTTATACTTCAGGGCTGTGCATTGCATGTCTGCTCCCCCTCCCTCCGTGCCTGCTGCCCTGCCCTGATGGGCGTGATCGTTATCTCCTCTGCACAGAGGGAGGGGGAGCACAGCCATGCAATGAATGCACAGCCCTAAAGTATAACAGAAGGAGGGATACGCCCAGATGTCTCCAGGCTAGTAACTTTATAAACTCTTTATATCTGTTATACTAATGCAAGATTTTACACAAAAACAGTGCTGGAAAGGTATCCTTAGGGTGCAGGGACATGTACTAACTGTGTATTAGGGTGATCTGAGGTGGTTGGTTCCCTTTAAAGAATGCTCCCTTTGCAGCAATTACAGAATTGCCAACCTTTGGCGGTAGTATTTTTAATGAAGCTGCCAGATGAGGAGCTGTGAGGCGTCGATTTCTCAAACTAGAAACTCTAATGTACTTGTCTTGTCGCTCAGTTGTGCAGCGGGGCCTCCCACTTCTTCTCTTTCTACTCTGGTTAGAGCCTGTTTGTGCTCTCTTCTGAAGGGAGTAGTGCACACCGTTGTAGGAAATCTTCAGTTTCTTGGCAATTATTCGCATGGAATAGCCTTTGTTTCTAAGACCAAGAATAGACTGTCGAGCTTCACATGACAGTTCTTTTTTGGCCATTTTGAGAGTTTGATAGAACCAAGAAATCTAATGCTCCAGATTCTCAACTACAGTATCTCAAAGGAAGGTCCATATATTATTTTTTTTTTTTTTTTTTTTTTTTTTAATAGCTTCTCTAATCAGCCAAACTATTTGTAGCTGTTCTAACATACTTGTGCAAGGGTTTTCTAGGGTTCTCTAAACATCCATTACACCTTCTAGCACAGTTGGCAAACACAATGTACCATTAAAACACTGGAGTGGTGGTTGTTGGAAATGGGCCTCTATACACCTATGTAGATATCGTTTGCAGCTAGAAGTGTTAATGTGGTAAATGACAATGTATAGTGTGTTTCTGATTCATTTAATGTTGGCTTCATTGAAGAAGAAAAAGTCGCTTTTGAAAGAAAAGCACATTTCTAAATTACCCCAAACTTTTGAACTGTAGTGTATACTTTTACTGTTGTCTAAGTGTTTGGGGAAAAAAAAATCCCACCTTTTGCGCCATGTTCTGTGACCTGCAGCGTCCTCATTTTTCAGGAGTGGGGCTGTATAATGGCTTATTTTTTGCTGCCTGACCTGATGTGTGTAATACAATTTTTCTTTGGGTAGATACATTTGTTTTGATCCCCCATTTATTGCAATGTTGCGGTGAGCAAAAATATTTAATTTTGGCATTTGGCCCTTTTTTTTTTTTTTTTTTTCTTTTCTTTTCATATTTGTTAAAACTTTAATTATTATTGACTTTACACTGCCCCATAGGGTGTCACAGCGCTGCAGCAATCCGGTCGCTTGTGACAGGTCCCAATGACCTGCAGCACGTTGGGACCTGTTACAAATGATCACTGTGAGTGGTTGGCAGTGCTTGCCAACTACGAACAGGAAGTGATCAGTGATGGCTTCTGGGGTCTCTGCTATCATGTGATTGCTGGAGATCCTGCGATCTTATCCCTGCATGTTCAAAGTTGACGCCCCCTCCTGTGACCGGGCGCTAAGTGACAAGAGCACTCGCGCCTGCGCAGTGGAGCGGGTCACCGTGCTCCATTGATGGTGTCAACGTCCCGTGAGACTTCGGCACTATATTCAGTGGAGCATGGTGACCTGCTCCACTGTGCAGACAAAAGTACTCCTTTCACTTAGCACCTGGTCACAGGAGGAGGTGGTAATTTTGAACATGCAGGGCAGGGTTTGCAGCCAGGGGGCGATTAGGTCCTAATCCACCAGGACCCCGCAGAGCTGGCCTCACGGACCTAATAGGATGTAGTGTGGGACAGAATAAATGTTGATTCTCAGGTATGAGGGGGACATCTGGGCACATAGAGGGGTTACGAGAACCCCATTTACATTATGTTTAAGCTGGTGGGCACAGTTTAAAATGCCCAAAGGGAGTGACTGGTTCCCGTTTAAGTTTGTTGGGGGGAAAAAACAGAGTAACTCCTCACCTCTGCAGTATACACCCCCTGGCTGGTACAAGCCAAACAAATTTCAGCTTGGTGTCAGTAGGAGGCATATGCGGTCTACTGACTCGCATTATATCTTTTATTTTTTCTTTATCCTTTTTCCTCACTTTTCCCTCGGAATGAAGTCAGATGGGTGGCTGTGCCTTCGCGTACCGCTCTCCCACAGCCACCAACAGACGGGAACGTGAAGTGTTACCTTCACGTACCCCTTCTGTGACGAGGGACAATATTTTTATTTTTAATTACCAAGGCGACGGTTCCATTAGCATTCCGATCTCCACCATCCTCTGAAGGGCACGCGAAGTGTTACCTCCCCGTTTCTCCCTCTGCACTGTCTGCTCCATCATGGATTTTCCCCCCTTCCCACCAGGGAGGATCGGGTTGAGACTTCCGGTGACATGCAGGAGCCTTACAGCCCTCCCCAGATCCCACAGTTGGGACACTGGGTTGCAGGAGCCTGGTAACACGTCTGGGATCTATGGGTCACAGAAGCTTCTTTCTTCACCTTGCACACCACCCTCCCCATCCTCCCTTCAAGGGACTATGGGTTGCAGTGGCCAGCACGAGGTAATGCCACGGGCCATCCCTATATTCAAACATCTCTACTCTGCTGCAGCTCATTCTATTGATTCTGCTCCCTGTCTCAGTATACTGTACCCCACTGTGTGACCTATATTGGCCCTATATTATCTGCCACATAACCACATAACCATGCAGAGCTCAAAGACCCCAAAAAGATCCCCAAGTCTTACTGTCTCGTATGCCTCTTGCATTACATGCCGCACTGCCAGACTTGTGTTTTTTTTTTTTGTTTTTTTTTTAGGCTTCCCTCCCCCCCACCTCCACCAACACCGCACCTTCTTGCACCCCTGACCCATCCGAATGGGCTCCTTCTTCACACAATCCATATCGCAGTCCATGTCAAAATCTATGGGTAAGCACTCTACTACCCTAGTCCAGGCCCTGCAGAAGCCGCCCCACGCTATGCACGTCTGGCCAATTGGCGTCAAAGGTGAACTTCCCTGTACACGACAGCACACCACATGGGGCAGGCCGTGAGTTAAACAACAATCTGTGGCTGGTATGACATGCAAGTGACATAGGGATGCTTCTCCCACGTCCTCACAGGGCTTCTACACCTTCCCTATCCGGGAACTAGAACCGGCCTCACCCTTGTCAAATTTTCAAGATCCAGATTCGGATCTTGAGCCGGATGTATCCTTTGACTTAAATTCTCCTGACACTCAGGCCATGGTCGAGGATTTCATCACGGCTGTCAACCAGATGCTTAAAGTTGATGACTATTCCCCTTGTGAGACCCAAGACCATGTTGGGTCTTTCAAGAATGTCAAACGCATACATTTTTTGCAGATTATCCTGAGTTTCAGGAGATCTTGATGAGACATAGAACTTGCCCAGATAAAAGATTTGGAAACTGCAAGGCCATCGACGCTCATTGCCCCTTCTACCCTGCCCTAGGCCAGGACTGGGCGGACTCCCCACAGGTTAACCCCCCCCCCCCCCCTCTAGCTTCCTGTTTGGCAGCAAGAACCCTACATCCTCTGCCAGGTGGATCCTACATTAAAGCCCCAACCGACAGGTGTAACAATTGGCGCGCTCTGACTTCGAGGGGTCTGGTTCGTCTTTCACCCATCCTTTGCCTCTGTATAGGTTGCTAAGGCAATCATGACCTGGGCAGATTCACTACACTCCTTTCTACAAGATGGCAGCCTCTCCCCCGAGCTGGCGGACCTAGAAGCCCAGATATCGGTAGCTGGGGAATAACTTATTCATGCGTCCTTGAACTCCGCCAATTGTGCAGCCGTTGCAGCCTTGCACCATTCGCAGAGCGCTCTGGCTCAGAGTGGAGAGCAGACTCCTCTTTCAAGATATCCCTAACTAGTCTTCCATATCTCAGTGGCCTCCTCCTTGGAGAACAGCTTGACAAACTAATGCCTCTGGTGGCGTCTAAGAGCACCTCTTTCTCAACACAAACCGAGACTCCTTTTTGTGCGATGTCAGCAGACACGGTTTCGCTCTTTTTGGAGTTTGTTCGGCTGGGTGGCCTCCTGTCTGTCGCAAAAATACAAATAGTTCCCCACACAGGGACAGGGGCTCTCAGTCCACACAAAAGCCAAACACTGCCTAGCAGTCTTGGTCAAAACAGTCCAGACCGAAGGGATCTACATCCCATAGGTTCTCTTAATCTTGATTCGCCCTCAGCCACAGAAGACCCCACCTTAGTAGGCGACTGACTTTCGTCACGTATGGCTCGCCGTCACAGAAAACAAGTGGTCAGGGAACTGGTGTCCTCCGGCTACAGCATAGTTTTGTTTCCTGCCCACCAAATCATTTTTTTCTTTCTGCCTTCCCCACGCACCCCCTTCCCCGGGCTCAATCGAAGACTTGCGCTTTTTTCAAGACTCAAAAAAGAGAATAAAGAAAGGCGGCACTCACCGTGTAGGCTGGTGGAAGGGTGTTTTAATCCAGGAAGATCAATCCATTAAAACCTTGTTAGTGCGGTGGGGAGAGGGAGTGAGGCCGTCGGAACGACGGTACCGTTTCGTATCGTGTAGTGATACTTCTGCAGGTTCCAGTATAGGAACCCGCAGAAGTATCACTACACGATACGAAACGGTACCGTCGTTCCGACGGCCTCTCACTCCCTCTCCCCACCGCACTAACAATGTTTTAATGGATTGATCTTCCTGGATTAAAACACCCTTCCACCAGCCTACACGGTGAGTGCCGCCTTTCTTTATTCTCTTTTTTGAATCTCTGATTATTCATTTAAGACTGAGCAACACCAGGCACCGGGGATGGCCGACAGGCTTTTAGCAGAGCTCCACAGGTGTAGTGCCCGGTCACTGGACTCTTTATCTGCATTAGTTGATTTGACTTTTTTCAAGACTGTCGACTCCCTGCTACAGGCGGGAGTCATCATCCCAGTTCTGGAAGGCGGACGCTTCAAGGGCTTCTATTCAAACCTTTTCGAAGTTCCCAAGAAGGACAGCTCTGTCCGTCCCATCTTGGACCTGAAGCACC
The DNA here is from genome assembly GCA_033576535.1 of Allobates femoralis. Taxonomy (NCBI): domain Eukaryota; kingdom Metazoa; phylum Chordata; class Amphibia; order Anura; family Aromobatidae; genus Allobates; species Allobates femoralis. The sequence continues at coordinate 636,871,615 of JARQOC010000002.1, read as the reverse complement.
TGAACAAATGTGTTTAGTTTTCGCCATTTCCGCATGGAGTCTCTCCACTCAATCACTACATCTATGGAGGAGGGAGAATTCCTGGCCTCGATAGATATTCGAGATGCGTATCTACACATTCCACTCTCCCAGGCGGATCAACTATACCTGCGCTTTGCCATTTACAACATCCATTTTCAGTTCGTCGCACTGCCCTTTGGGCTCGCCACAGACCCCAGGGTTTAAGTCATGGCAGCCGTTATGACAATTCTTCACTCTCTGGGCGTATTCGTCCTGCTTTGACACTCTCTCACTCTTGTCTGGGATGGCTAGTCAATCTGACCAAGTCCTCCCCAGTCCCGGATGAGACCATTTGCCTTCCTGGGGTAGGTTTTCGATACCTCCCGCTGGTTGGTTCTTCTCCCTCCAGATCAGTCCCATGCTCTGCGTCAGGGTGTCAGTTCTTTGCCCTTCATCTCACTCCATTCGCTTGGGGATGAGAGTCTTAGGCAGGATGGTTGCGGCAATGGAGGCTGTCCCTTTTGCCCACTGCACCTCGGCACCCTGCAGATGGCCCTTCTATCAGTGTGGGCAGGAGCATGTTCCCCTTAGACAGGACCCTTCGGCTGCCTTCCAAGGTCAAGCAGGCCCTTCGCTGGTGGCTGTGACCTGCTTCCCTCTCACAGGGGAGGTCATTCCTTCCTGCTCACTGGGCAGTACTCGTTACCGATGCCAGCTTGATGGGTTGGGTGGCAGTTTACCACCACCATACAACGCAGGGTCTTTGGTCTTCATGGGACTCCACTCTGCCCATCAATCTTCTGGAGATTCAGGCCATATTTTTGGTTTTACATACTTTCCATCATCTTATGGCAGGTCGCCATATTCGTATCCAGTCGGACAATGCCACAGCCGTGGCATATGTCAATCATCAGGTAGGCACCCACAGCTGGAACGCCATGCGCGAAGTGGAACCCATTCTTCGCTGGGCCTCTCAGCAGGGCACATTCTGGGCGTCGACACCTGGGTAGCGGATTCCCTCAGCAGTCAGGGCATTGCATCTGGGGAATGGGCACTAAATCAGACGATTTTCCAGCAGATATATCATCGCCTGGGGGACTCCGGACGTCGATCTCATGGCTTCACAAATGAATGCCAAGGTGCCTACGTTCTTGGCTCGGTCCCACGATCCGCTGTCAGTGGGAGTGGACGCGCTAGTGCAACCTTGGACTCTGTTTTGCCTGCCCTACATCTTTTCCCCTCTGTTTCTAATACCCAGAGTAGAGAGAGAAATCCAAGGCAGAGGGCGTCCTTGTCATTCTGGTAGCACCAGATTGACCCAGGCGAGCCTGGTACGCCAACCTCGTGCAGTTCGACACCGACACACCCTGGCACCTTTCCGACCGCCCAGACCTCCTCACCTCAGGGCCTAATATGCCACCAATATTCGATTGCCCTGAATTTGACAGTGTGGCTGTTGATACCTGGGTTCTAAACCAGGCTGATTTCTCTTCAGACATCATCAAAACGATGATCAGTGCTAGGAAACCTGCCTCAGCTCGCATTTACTATCGCACATGGATGGCTTTCTTCTTTGCCTAAAGCCTGAGACCACTCGCCTCTGGTATTTTCCCTCCCTGTGATTCTAGGCTTCATTCAGTCCGGCCTGGATGCCGGGCTTTCTTCCAGTTCCCTCAAGTCATATTTCTGCACTCTGTTCTTTTCCAGCGACACCTTGCTGTTAAACCTCAGGTCAGGACCATCATTCAAGGGGTGTCCCATCTACTTCCCCCTTATTGGAGGCCACTAGAAACATGGGATCTAAATCTGGTCCTAGATGTCCTTCAAGACCCCCTTTGAGCCCTCAAGGAGGTCTCCTTTTTGTCTCCTTTCTCTGAAGGTTGCTTTTCTCGTGGCAATAACCTAAGTTTGAAGCCCTGTCTTGCAGGACGCCCTTCCTGGCTTTCAATCAGGACAAGGCTTTCTCCGGCCAGTACCAATATTCCTCCCAAAGGTGTTTTCTTCCTTCCACCTGAATGAGATTTCTCTCCTCATTTTGCCTGGTGTGGTGCACCATGTAGAAAAGGCTCTACACACACTGGATCTGGTTAGAGTTGTCGGGTGCTATGTCTCTAGGACAGCACCTTCTGGAAGTCTGATTCTTTGTTCTCCCGGAGGGTCACCGGATGGGCATGGCAGCATCCAAAGCCACAGTGACCAGATGGCTTAAATCAACCATTTGGGAATCGTATAAATTACGGAACATGTCCATTCCAGTTGGATTAAGAGCGCACTCGACACGTGTGGTAGGAGCATCCTGGGTCATTCGACACCAGGCATCCGCCGAGCAGGTGTACAAGGCTGCCACCTGGTCCAGCTTGCACACTTTTGCGAAACACTACAACATCCATACCCAGTCTTCAGCAGATGAGTCTCAGTAGGCGTATCCTACAGGAGGCAGTAGCTCATCCCTAGAATGTATGTTTTGCAAAAAGCTATTGATCTTTTGTTCTATATAAATTTTTTTTTTTTTTTTTGTATTCCCACCCAGGGACTGCTTTAGGACGTTGCATGGTCCTGTGCCTCCCAGTGAGGCAAAGGGGATTTGTGTGTATTTGCCGTAAAATCCTTTTCTCTGAGCTTCTAATTAGGGGACACAGCACCCTCACTGTTGCCTGTTCCGGGCTGTTTGATGTTCTTTGAGTTCTCTTATGGTTGCCTTCTTACAGGCCTGTGTTTTCTCTCTCCTACTGCTTTGGTCACTGAACTGGTTCGGTTTGTGCCAGCCAGGGGGTGTATACTGCAGGGGAGGAGTTACTCTGTTCTTTTCAGATTCTACTTGGTGTTCCTTTATAGAGAACTGCAGCATAACACCCATGGTCCCGTGTTCCCCTAATTAGTGGCTCAGGGAAAAGGATTTTACAGGGAGTACACAAAAATCCCCTTTTTTTTTTTTTTTTTTTTTTTTTTTTTTCCCCCCCTCTTCCATAACCTTTTATTTCTATGAGCATAGTCTTTATATAGTTGTTTTTGTTTTTTGTTTTTTTGTATGAGTTGTACTTTTGAATGAAGCTATCCATTTTACTATAAAATGTACTGGAAAATGGGAAAATTAAATTTAAGTGCCATGTGATTGGAAAAAAAAAGTGTACTTCTATAAAAAAAAAAAAAAAATAGTGCATACATTATTTATTTATGTTCACTATATGGTAAAACTGCCATGACAATGATTCTTCAGTCAGTACGAGTATGTAGATACCAACTGGCAAATTTGTCTTTACATTTTACACAGTAAAAAAATTTTTTTTTTTTTTTGTGCCATCTGCACTGCTCTGTACTGCAGAAGTAATTCTTACAGCAGGCGTTCACAGGATGTTCACCATGACAGACACAGGGGTCACTTCCAATTGCTGTTAACCAGTTAAATCCAGCTGTAAGATCTCCAAACCACAGCAGCTGTTAGACACATGTCAGATGATCGGATCAGCTGACCTGCAGGGAAAAATACAGGCTCGGCGTGAGAGCTTGCATCAAAGGCAGGGATGCAATTTTAGAATGTATCAGTATATCATAGGTCATGAAAAGGTTGTTAAATTTTTTTTTTTTTTTTTTTCTGTAAAAAAAAAAAAAAAAAAGGCCAATACTGACTTGTAGTTTCCCACTATTAACTGAGACAATCAATGTGCTCCATTAATAACCACCCTTTGTTTTCTATCACCAAGCCAGTTATTAAGCATATTTTTCCCTTTTAGTCTCCAACTTTGTATGGCACTGTATAAAACACCTTTTAAATAAGCTTCCATATCGACAACATCCAATGCATTCACTAATCAAGCCTGGAAGTTTTATCTATTCATAGTAGCTGATCGGATTAGTTTAATAGGGCTTATCCCTCATAATCCCATGTTGATACTGGGTCATGAGGCTGTTCTAATTACTTTAACAGTGTAGTATCTTTTAGGAAACCCTCTAAACTCTTAACCACACTAAAGGTTAAACCTACCAGCCTATAAATTTCCAGCCCAGATTTTGTCCCCTTTTTTTTTTTTTTTTTTTTTTTTTTAAATATTTGCACAATGTTTGCTATGTGCCAGTCCTTCAGTATAGATTGGTATTTTGAACTATGAATAATTTAAAAATAATCGTCTATCTATAACTGTACTTAACACCTGCGGAACTCGGGGGGTGTATGCCATCCGGGGATTTGTCTACTCTATTGAGGTGGCGCCATACTTTCTGCTGAGTTATGCAGGGACGTGTAATGGAAAATTTTTATCGTATTCTTAATCGTGTCATCTGTCGTAGGATTTTCTTGTATAAATACTGTAGAAAAAATTGGTGTTTAGCAGAGTGGGTGAAATGGTGGAAGAGGATTGGGGGGGGGGGAGGTGGCAAGACCAGCCTATTTTTGAGGGGGTGAAGTTAAGAATATTTTTGGATACCTTTTACTTTTTCTTTGGCATGGAGTCTTTCTCAATCTTTTTCTTTTTGCATAATTTATTTTTCTAAAGTTATTTAATGCAATATCGCTACCTTCTTACTGTAATTCTGTAAACTTTCTTTTTTGTTTATTACACCCCTTACAGCTCTATTTATCTATGGTGGTTTCCTCCTATGTCAAGCTTGTTTATTCTCATATAGGTTATATATTGTGCAGAGGTCCTATTCTAGCTGTTTATAATAGGGACCCATATGCTTTGTGTATTTTTGTAGGACACTGTTCCCGTTTATGGCACGACGATCATCTCTAAGCCGTTGGAACTTTCCCTTCCTGAAGTTTAGTGTCCTTGTTGCCCCTCTACTATACATCTTATTAAAGGTTAAATGAAAGCTTATTATTTTGTGAACACCATTACCAAAGTAAACCCCACTATATATATTTGATATGTGATCCGGCCTGATGGTTAATATTGGGTCTAGCAGTACCCTTCTTGTTGGATCCTGAACCAGTTGTGAAAGATACTGTTTCATTTGCTGAAACTGCACTTTTCTGATCAACAATTTTGTTTGGGCTCTTGAGGTACCCCATAGATGCACTCAGATTTTAGAATTTTGAAGGGAAAAATGTGGTTGTAATGCAGTGTTATGGGGGGAGGGGAGGGTAGGATAGAATCTGTTGCTGACACTTTGGGGGTAATGTCCCCAAAATTCTGTACTAGGGTCATTCCATGTCATGTGACCTAAATATGAATAATTTTTTTTTTTTTTCCCATTTCTTTTTTTTTTCTATATGAAGCCCAACTTTAGTTAATTACAAATTTTAAGTTTTGAATTTTTTTTTTTTTTTGTTTGTTTATTTCACCAGAATATTTTTACAGATTTTTAAAGCGCACATTTTGGTCTGGCTTTCACCTGATATGTCGCAATTATATATTTGTTAATATTTTACCCATGCAAGCGCAAAATTTTATACACTTACATTTTCTTATGTGACTGAGGCAGTCAGTCTACATCTTGGAGGAGATAGACTGGCAGGTTAATAGTTAACACTTCCGAATTCAGGCTACTGTACTCTCCAAAGATTGTGAAAATGAAGAAGTAGAATTGACTTTATTGCATCCTTCTGGTCCAGAGCCATCCTTTGTGTATCCAAGAAAACCAGACATTTTAAAAGTGCACAAAATCAGATATTGACTCAGCTGGAGCCGAACACCATAACAGGCCGTACGTACTCTTTAACACAAAAGGAAATGGCCATTGCTAGTAAGCGCTTATGGACAAGATTATATTTCACCCACTTAAATGGACAAATTGATGATAAAAATGTACTATTAATTGTTTGATTAGTGCATATTTTGTATAACGAGGATTTAACTACTGTACTATTCTTCATAAATGACCTTTTTAATGATATAGTAGAAAATAAATTGTTACATGTATAAATAGGTGTTTAAAAATATTGGTTCTTTTAATCTTTTTAACATGTAATTAGGATGACATTGTATTTAGAAAGTCACACTTGAGGATATGATCACCTCTTTTTCACTTTTGGTTTGTTCAATGCATTCAGGTTGATAATGCTGAGCAAGTTGATTCAAGGCTTTAAAATACCGTATTTTCCGGCGTATTAGACGACTTTTCAAGCCCTGCAAATCTTCTCAGAAGTCAGGGGTCGTCTTATACGCCGAGTGTACGCCACCTACTGGCAAAGAGATGGGATGGCCGCCCAGGATGTGTGCACTGTGTCCGGCCGCTGTCTCCAGGAGGAGAGAGACTTCACTGGAGCAGAGCAGAGCGACACATTAGCTGACATTCCTGCCGCCCCCAGCATGAAGAAGCCAGACATTAAACCCCTAACAGACCTCAGGTACAGCAGTTACTATTGCTCGGCTCCCTCCCTCCTGGCTGTGAGGAGGAGGGAGGGGGGGGGTTGTGCTCCTTGTCTGTGGTAGTGTAAGTCGCTGCTTGTAGCTTTTCAATTCCCAGAGTTGTGTATGGAGGATTGTCCTCTGAAAGTTCCCCTCCTTCAAACACAGCTCTGACGATGGAAAACAAGAGGCAGATGACTGAAAAGATCCTGCATCCTGCTGTGGGGATCCATGCTGACCTAGGAGACATGGTGCTTATGGAGACTGCCCTCCTCCTCCCCCACAGCAGTACAGACCTGCAGACTGGAGAGGGGCTTCTCAGTCACAGGATTCTGACTGTCTCCTCTCACTGCTGAGCGTTTGAGAACCTGGCCAACTCTCTGTGATCTCCAGACTGACACACTGGCCCGTTTCACATCTAATGCTGTGCTGCATTTGGCTTTATTTGTGTTTGCATTTTTAGCAGTAAAAATACATACAAACGCATCCAAAAACGTCTGCAAAAATGCATGCGTTTTTGCAAATGCATCCCTAGATGCAGCAAACACACAGGCGTTTTTGCATGCCTTTTTCAATGTATTTTGCATTGAACCCTATGGGTGCGGTTTTGGATGCGTTTTTAGTGGTAAAAACACAGACGCAAATAAAGCCAAACACAGCCCAGCATTAGATGTGAAATGGGCCATTGTTACATATCTTGTGCTATGAGACTCTCCAGGCCAGTGCAGGTTTGCATTCATTGACTACTGGCAGAGCCCCTGGAAATTGTTGAAATGAGAATCACCTGTCCTCTGGATGACATTGTCTAACAGGAATGTTTGCCTCCTGTACAAAATCCCCCCCATTCTCGCATGACCCCGTCTCCATGTCACCTACCCTCCCACCATCCCAGCGCTGGCACATCCCCCTCTCCATGTTTATAGTATATGCAGGGATTATGGGGTGCATTATACTATATGGAGCACTATGATGCTGCATGATAATGGGCGACTATAAATGATGCATTATAATATGTGGAAACAATACTTTATTCAGGGCTATTTGACAGCTGTGTGGGGGTTATTATACAGTGTGAAGACATGTAGGGGCCATTATTCTATATGTGGGTCTATAATATTGTATGAAGGGCTGTGTGGGGATCATACCCGTAGAAGAGGGGTAGTCTTATATGGCGAGTACATTCCAAACTCTATATTTTATAAAATAAAAATTCGGTTGCGCCACACTGTTTACTAAAGGCAGAATCTCCGTTATATTAATTCCTCACTCACCTTGTCTGGTTGTGCCGTCTCTGCACAACCAGATAGTAGGCTCAGTGATGAGGAAGGGATCCGAGACCTTTGCTCGCCGGTTCCTGGTTCCAGAATGAGCGCCCAGCTCCAGCTCGCTTCTCCGGGTCCCGTGATCAATCACGTGTCTATTGTGTCAGCCAGGTCCTTGTGTACAAAGCTGCTCTCTTCCACCACACTCCCCATAGGGAGGATAAAGTAAGGAACAATGCAGAAATGGTGGTATTTAGATTATGAGCGCTATACAAGGACACTGCACTGATTAGTATTACCTTTAGGTCTTTATTGAATATTGACAAATGTGAGTCCTCGCCACAACATGTTTCGACACTAATGCGTCTTCCTCAAGTGGATCCACTTGAGGAAGACGCATTAGTGTCGAAACATGTTGTGGCGAGGACTCACATTTGTCAATATTCAATAAAGACCTAAAGGTAATACTAATCAGTGCAGTGTCCTTGTATAGCGCTCATAATCTAAATACCACCATTTCTGCATTGTTCCAAACTCTATATTTTAACTGGAACAGTTGGGGGTCGTCTTATACACCCAGTCGTCTTGTACGCCGGAAAATACGGTAATGTAATATATATTTAATAGGTCCCAAGTTGAATCCCTGCACAAATAAAGCCAAGTATACAAGTAACACACAGGCATTTTTTCACAATTTTTTAAAATGTACGTTTTCACAATAACACATTAATATTTTGTTTTGGAGAAATCAAATTCAAAATATTAAACAGTCTTGTGACATATCAAATGAAAGCCTGTACTGTTCTGAAAAAAATGATGACTCTCCCACCTCATTATCTTAATTCTAGCCCGAGATATGATAGAAAATGTAAAGCCATACCAGGCCAAAATTCATACTTTTTCAAAACTTTAAAAATCCGTAAAGAATTGTAAACTTTTAATTTGTAATTAACTAAAGTTGTACTTCATATAGAAAAAAAATGTAAAGATGTTGGGTAAAAAAAATATTCATATTTAGATCACTTGATCTGGAATGACCCATTGACGCTATAATAGTTAAATATTTTAAAATATGATCCCAACTTGTATTTTGGTACAGATGTGGCTAAGAGCACAGCAAACGCGTGCATTTTTGGGAATTTTTAAAATGTTTTTTTTTTTTTTCGGAAATGCGTTTTTTAAAATTTTGTTTGCGTTCACATGGGTAAAATATTAACAAAGATCCTCTTGTGACATATCTAGTGAAAGCCTGTACAGTTCTGAGTAGAATGGTGTTTTTTGTTTCTCTCTCATTTGTAGTCTGTTATGAACAGAAATGTAAAGGCAGGCAACACCCAAATTCACACTTTTTCCAAACTAACAATCATTTTTGTTTTCTCCACATTTTGCATTGCCCGAGGTTGGTAAGAGTTCGTAGATGTCAAACGTATACTTTTTACTGGTATCTAACAGGTTAACAATTATGAAGTTTAAAAAAAATTGTACTTTTTGCGCCATGTTCTGCGACCCATATCGTTCTCATTTTTCGGGATCTGGGGCTGTGTGATGGCTTATTTGCGGCTTGAGCTGATGTTTCTAATGATGCCATTTTTGGGTGAATGTGCTGTTTTGATCGCCTGTTACTCCATTTTGTAGCAATGTTGCGGCGACCAAGTACGCAATTTTGGCGTTTGGACCTTTTTTCTGTTACGCAGTTTACGGCTCTCAATTGACTAGATTAATACCCGATGCTCATGCATCGGGAGAATGGTGATGTGATGTTGAGGATGTTTTGTGTAACAGTAGGAGCAGCACACCTTGAGATGGAGATGTGGTGAACAGCCATCCCGCCCATCTCTAGCTGTTCTCAAAACCCGTCCCTGTTGTAAAAGAAAATAAATATTTCTCAGCAGCTATGCTGCTGGACCTTAACATCCGGGTTCACATCACCAAATAAAAGTATTTGAATGATACACATCTCCCCCTCTTATACTAAATGTGTGTTAATCTTAGATTTAGTAATATGTGTAAATGTATCACACCTATGTATTTATGTAGATAGGATATTTAGATAGTGACCCTCGAGGGACTGCATTACTGATGTATGTGAAGTGCTATTGAATTAATAGCACTATATAAAAGAATTAAATTAATAGGTTATTATGTTTTATATAGCTTTTTGCTACGTATGTAGTTGAAATCTGTGGCTCTAATATTTTTATTTTTTTTTTTTAATCTATATACCTATGTTTGTTTCTATTTATGTATAGGTCTATCCGAAATATATTAGACAGTCTGTTTTCATATAGATATCTATCAGCTTATCAAATCTGTGTATTACACTATAGGCCACTTCTCACACACACAGATATCTGAGTCCAATATCTGAACAGATCTCTGGTTGCAGTGAAATCATGGATACATTGCTCCATGTTGTACACAGCCACTAAATGGAGCAATGTATCCATGATTTCACTGCAACCAGAGATCTGTTCAGATATTGGACTCAGATATCTGTGTGTGTGAAGTGGCCTTCAGTATAATATCTATATCAATGTTAAATACAGGTATTATTGATAATCAAAGGTCCAATCACTGGGCACTACTAAGCTGGGAGAAGTGCTTACTTTTCCAATTTATGGGTATGTTCGAGGTGGAGCACTGCTGCACGCCTCTGAGTGCCAGCTGTATAACACATTACTTACCGCAAAAAGGGAAAAAAAAGTAGTAGCGGCACTCACCGGGCGTGTTTCAAAGTTCCTTTATTTGGGTACCCTCATTCCAGGGTCCCACACCGAAGGGAGGGGGTGCAGAGATGACGGATCTCCGTTTCGGGGCTCCTACCCCTTCCACGGACCTCAATGTCTGGCGTGTGACGTCACTTCTGCCCTTACATAGGGGCCGGTCAATGACGTAATCACCGCACCGTATAATACAATAGTGCTTAATAAGTGACAACATGATAAAAACAAACATTATTTTACAACAATGATATTGTGTGCGCTAGATTATTATAAAACTATATACATTGAGCATGAATACATTCCATTGCAGTTAGAGTATATTACTTGCAGGTCAGTACATTACCTTATTGAGCTTCCCCGTGTTGCCTATACAGGTACCGTATTCTTTCTAGATGATACTCCTCTACCAACATGACTATGGTATAAGCCCTCCACTACTTTTATGGGAAAACTGCTTGAATAGTAATTACTAATCTCGCAGTCTGTCCCTGAGCCTGGGTGAAATAGTCGTATTTATTAGAATTATGCTATTTTTTTAATATATTTTTTTTCATGCATCCCCAAAATTCCTTCGGGATAAACAAGATTACGAGGGTGGGAACCCTTATGTATGGAGTAAACCCCTTGGTCCTAATCCCTACAAAAACAAAAATAAAAATAATTATAAAAATAAGAACAAAAAAAAGAATAAGCCGCCTGAATTACCTCAAAAACCAACAGGTGACAATGGAAAAGCTAAAAATAAAAATAGAAATGCAGGATTAAAAGGAAAGAACAATGCTCACCGACATAATAATGATTTAGAAAATAGTGATAGTTTTATAATAATCTAGCACACACAATATCATTGTTTTAAATTAATGTTTGTTTTTATCATGTTGTCACTTATTAAGCACTATTGTATTATACGATGCGGCGATGACGTCATTGAACGGCCCCTATGTAAGGGCGGAAGTGACGTCACACGCCAGACATTGAGGTCCATGGAAGGGGTAGGAGCCCTGAAACGGAGATCCATCATCTGTCTCTGCACCCCCTCCCTTCGGTGTGGGATCCTGGAATGAGGGTACCCAAATAAAGGAACTTTGAAACACGCCCGGTGAGTGCCGCTACTACTTTTTTTTTTTTTTTTTTTTTTTGCTACAGGTATTATTGATATATATCTATAAGTCCATTAGCGAAGAAGTTAAATTATTTTAAAGTTAAAACATTTTTGTAAACAATATTTCGAGTAAATACTTTCGGACTATTGGGTATTCATTTTCCTTGAAGTGGTGTATCCACCACTTTGACCCTAACATTGCAGTGTTGCTTTACTCTTGAGAATGCAACATGTAATTGACCATGGGCAAATGCAGGTTCAGGTAGAAAAATGCCAACTCGATTGAGGGTCTGCCCTTGTGAGTTGTTAATGGTCATTGCAAATGGCGGCTTTACAGGAAACTGTCGACGTCTTAATTTAAAAGGTAACCCAGTCTCTGAAGGACACAAATTGATGTGTGGAATGAATGCAATATTTTCTTCTCGCCACGACAGCACCCACTGAAGAGAGGGATCCGCCCCCAGGGACAGGAAACCTGCAGATAAAAAAGGGGGCGGTCCCCTCGCCTCCTCAGTTGGTTTCCTGTCCCTGATGGGGAACCTGCAGTACTTCTTACCTAGGTCCAATCAGCCCTCTGTGCGGTGTCCTTGAGAACGGCAGGGTCTGGGGCGCTAGAAGCAGCGTCGGGAAGTCCTGCTTGCAGGCTCTCCCCTCGTCGGATGGATGGATGGGCGTCCTGTCAGTGCCGGCGGTGTCCCCCTGACTGACGCTGGTGCATGGGGCTGAGGCGCCTTGCCGCTTGGATGGCGGCTCCTGGCCGGGAGATGCGCAGGCGGGCCGCGGGCGTGGAGGACTGGTGCACTCCGCCAGGTGCTCCGGGTGTGCGGGGCATTGGGTGTGTGCGCGGCCAGGACTTCTCTCTGCCCGCCGGTGGACCGCCGGCGTTCTCTTCCGGTCGGGGCGGGTGCGCATGCGCCGCCATGTTCCCCGGAAGTGACGTCGTTCCGCTTCCGCAAGGCCGGAGGAGGTGTGCCGCCTGGAGGGCGGGAAGACTCGCGACCTGCGGTGCTGGAGCCTGGAGGCCTCGCCTGGATCATCGGAGGGGCACTCACTGACGGATGTCCGACCCAGCTAGATGGGAGGCCATTTCTACGGGCGGTCCAAGGAGCGTGGTGTTAAGCCTGGTCCGTCATCTGCCCAGATTGAGTCTTTACCTCTTCGTTCCGGTGACGGCCTTGGGTTTTCCTAGGTGAGTGTAAAGGGTTCTGCCTATTGAAGCTACCCCCTTCTCTCTGTCGCCCCCTCTTCGGTTACAACTCCTAGGGTGGTGTCGGTTAAGTGTTCTGTGGCCTTTGTGAGATGTGCTCTTTGTGCCTGCCACTGCCGGACGCCTATACTCAGCCGGGGTGCTGTGGCAGCGGATTTTAGACGGGGGCTTCATGGGGTCTTACCCTCCCTCGGGAGTGGTGCCCATTCAGTCACAAACAGAGGCTGCTGTGGCAGGAACCATGAATCACCTGCACCGTACTCCGTACACCCAGCTGTGGCTGTGGGTTCAGATCCTATGCTGTACATGTCATCCAAGCCATTATCTATAGATGGCACATGCTGGCCACAGGCTCTCCCCTGGCAAACCTCGTGCCCTGGCGACCGTAGGCCACTAGCCCTTGGGCAAGGGGTGGGCTCTGGTCTCCTCTACGGATGGTGTTCTGGGCTCTCGCTCGTTTGTATCCCCTTGTCATCATCAGGGGAGGTTCTGCTTCCCTTTTGTCAATATGGGCTATTTGCTTGGCTTCTGTTGGAATACAAGGGGGAGGCTACCGTGACGATGATGTGTTGCATGCCGGGTTTAAAGTGCCTAAAGGGGTTTCGGCAGTGGCCTCCCCTTCCACGCATTCCTCCTTTCGAGTGGTGGATTCCGGTCCTTTCTGCTCTGTAGGGCTATGGTGCTCCTGCTACACAAAAAAAACTGGCATAGGGACCTTTATGCCTGCTGTTTCAGCTACGTGTGCGGCTAGCTCTTGGCTGGTGTGGCTTGGCACCTGGAGACTCAACCTTATGGTCCTCGGTCCCATTGTTTCATGGGGGGCTGCCTCCAATGGGCGCCCCCGCTCTTCAAATCGATAATGCCGCCCATTAGGGCGTGAGGAAGGGTGCGAGGCGGGGGGAGCGCGGCTCTGGGGACCCCGCCCTGCAGACAAGAACGCCCCACAGACACAGACCATGTAAGTTTCTAAAGTGTTTTATTCACCTTATATAAAGCCCTATTAGGACAGGCAGGGATGGTTAGGGAGCTAGTTAGGGTCTGTAGGGGCAGGTAGTGATAGTTTAGGGGCCATAGATTAGGTGACAGGTTCCCTTTAAATTTGCTGAAAAACACCTCAAGAAGCCAGCGCAGTTCTGGAAAAGTATTCTATGGACAGATGAGACAAAGATCAACCTGTACCAGAATGATGGGAAGAAAAAAGTTTGGAGAAGAAAGGGAACGGCACATGATCCAAGGCACACCACATCCTCTGTAAAACATGGTGGAGGCAACGTGATGACATGGGCATGCATGGCTTTCAATGGCATTGGGTCACTTGTGTTTATTGATTACATAACAGCAGACGAGTATCCGGATGAATTCTGAAGTGTACCGGGATATACTTTCAGCCCAGATTCAGCCAAGTGCTGCAAAGTTGATTGGATGGCGCTTCATAGTACAGATGGACAATGACCCCAAGCATACAGCCAAAGCTACCCAGGAGTTCATGAGTGCAAAAAAGTGGAACATTCTGCAATGGCCAAGTCAATCACCAGATCTTAACCCAATTGAGCAGACTTAAGACGGAAAGACCCACAAACAAGCAAGACCTGAAGGCTGCGGCTGTAAAGGCCTGGCAAAGCATTAAGAAGGAGGAAACCCAGCGTTTGGTGATGTCCATGGGTTCCAGACTTAAGGCAGTGATTGCCTCCAAAGGATTCGCAACAAAATATTGAAAATAAAAATATTTTGTTTGGGTTATGTTTATTTTGTCCAATTACTTTTGACCTCCTAAAATGTGGAGTGTTTGTAAAGAAATGTGTACAATTCCTACATTTTCTATCAGATATTTTTGTTCAACCCTTCAAATTAAACGTTACAATCTGCACTTGAATTCTGTTGTAGAGGTTTCATTTCAAATCCAATGTGGTGGCATGCAGAGCCCAACTCGCGAAAATTGTGTCACTGTCCAAATATTTCTGGCCCTAACTGTATATCTTGATAGATCGGGCATTCCTGAATGCGGCGATAGCAAACGTGTTTTTTTTTTTTTTTTTTTTTTTTTTTTTTAATACTTTTATTTTGAATGCAAGAAAAGGGGGGTGATTGTAATGTTTCTCTAGCCTCCATATCTTATTGCATTGGATGAGTTTTGCGGATGATTTTTATATAATCAAACACCTCCCCCCTCACTTATTTGTGTGGTCAATCCTAAACAGACTAGTCTTGTAGACTCACAGCCCAGTCATAGATGTAGTCCAGCCATGTCTCCATTATTACCACCGTATCATAATTTTCTTCCAACCATATTCTTTCTAATTCCTCTATCTTGTTAGTGAGGCTTTTGGCACTGGTGTACATGTACTGGAAGCAGAAATAGAGGTACACAGAAATGCATGATGTATTGTCTGTCCTAACCCTTTACTCTTCCCTCCCCCCTATTCCACCCCAATGTCATTACTTGTATCTGTCACGATGTACAATGGCTTCCCTTCCTGCACATTAATTGCACAGTCCCCAGTTTAAACACTACCCCAACCTGCTAGCCATTTTCTTCCCCAGCAGAGCTGCACCCTCCCCATTGAGATGCAGCCCATGCCTAGCATAGAGCCTGTAGCCAACAGAGAAGTCAGCCCAGTTCTCCAGAAACTTAAAACCTTCCTTCCTACACCAATTCCTAAGCAACTTGCCTCCATAATCTCCTGCTACCTCTCTGGCATGGTACTTGCTAGCTTGGAGGTGCTTGCTTTAAGGATACAGCATAATTCCATAAAGTAATCTTTAAAAAGCTTCAACCTACTTCTAACTTTGTCATTGGTGCTTATGTGCACCACGACTGTTGGGTCTTCACCATACCTTTCCAGACCTTAATCTGGCAACCTAGGGATGGGCAATTGATTTTCTGCGGGGTGACAGGCTAGATAGTGACTGGTGTGGAGAGCTGAACCAATAGGCTGAAATAAATTCAGCTCAATATTAATATATTATAATTTTAAGAAAATGCGCTCATGTTATTTCATTTGCATAAATATTAATGTCAGAAGTGGTGATAGATCCTCATTATTTGACTTAAATGCTTGAAAGAGTGGTGTTAATTCTGATGTGTGTAGGTATAAAATCTTTAACCACAATTCATGTTTTTCCTGTGCTGGTGAAGAATTAGTTAAACCAGAGTGATCATGGCATTCTTGGAACTTCCTACCTGGGTCAAAACCAATTTACTGCAGTTTCAGTAAAAGCTATATTACTAGGTCATATCTTTTTAACTCTTTTTGCATAAATAGATGTGACTATCTATTGTAGAGGTGCATTCCTGGAAGAAAAACAAAAAACCATATGCTTCAGTAAGCATATTCTGAGGGCCTTAACCTTTGGGGTTTTGTTGGGTTTGTGACCACAATCCTCAGTGGCGGTAGCAGGTGTGCTGTCCCTGGGTCCAATTCAGTCCAGGCCTCCAAAAGGTTCACCCAGTGTTTTACAGAGAAATATAGAGCCCTCTAGCCACAAGGATGTGTCAGTCAGTGAGTGGACCCCCCCAAAAAAAAAAGAAACTGCATTGGTCAGGGCACAGGTGATATTATGGGATTCATGGTGTAAGGTGGGGATTGCATACCAGGAAAAAATAGGGCTGGTCGGGGACTAGGCACCGAGGGACGACCACCGCCATGAGATTGTGGAAAGCCGGTGTTCACAAGCTGAAACAGCAATATTTCCAGGGCAAGCAGTCTTGAAATGTGCCAGTTTAGTGTTGGGCATGTGGGTGGGTGACTGGGTGTTTATAGTTGTTGGTATTATTCCTTTATCTCCTAAATGTTACGATGACATTTGACCTCCATATCTTTTCTAAGAGATTAAAATACTGTGATCAGAGCTAGTGCCAATTGCAGCTTTACTCCTGGGTGCTGGCTATAAAACGCAGCACCTGCACTGTATGGAGGGCAATGGCGCTATATTATTAATGCAACCTGTGCAGCCAAAATAATGTCAAGGTCACCAGGCAGCCAACGTCTACCTCCAAAACAGCAAACTGCTTCAGTCACACTCATAAAGGGAGGCCTTATCTTGAGCTTTTGGATTGAGCAATACTTGATACTATTTTTCCAAGGGGCCCTTTCCTGTCTGTGTCCGCCCCTGTGTTTTTGTTTTGTTTTTTGTTAAAGTATATAGGCACAGACCTGCTTCATTTTAGTTTCACAATTTTGCTCTCTTAACTCTAAATTACACTATCTATTATATAATTGCCGTAGCGACTTCCGTCGCATACGGCGCTACTTCTGTGGCTATGTTCGTAGCTTTGTTCGCGCACGCGACTCACTCGCAATGGCCACTTCGCGGCCATTGCGAGCCATTGCAGGGGCGCGAGCAATGGCCGCGAAGCAGCCATTGCGAGTCTCCCGCCCCGGCGACGACCGACGAAAGTAGACCCGTGGCCGAAAATAGAACCAAGGGCCCGGCTATACTTCGCTTGAAACACCGCTATGTATCTCTATGGGAAGTGAGGCGCTATTCTGATTGGTCGCCGGCAGCACACAGCGACCAATCAGAATAGCGCCTCACTTCCCATAGAGATACATAGCGGTGTTTCGAACAATGCATGGCCGGCCCCTTGGTTCGATTTTCGGCCACGGTGCTCGGCTGTCGCCGTCCCAAGAAAATCGCAATAGACCTACGTGCCAGACTTACCGCGGCTGCAACGACTCGCCTATCTATCTATCTCTATCTATCTATTTCTATCTATCTTTCTATATATCTATCTATATGTATCTACAGTGCCTACAAGTAGTATTTAACCCCCTGCAGATTTAGCTGGTTTAAGATGCCAATAAGTTAGAGCCTTCAAACTGCAAACGAGAGTAGGATTTATTAACAGAAGCATAAATCTTACAAACCAAAAAATTATGTTGCTCAGTTGAATTTTTATAAATTTTAAACATAAGTGTGAGTCAATTATTATTCAACCCTTATGTTTAATATTTTGTGGAATAACCCTTGTTTGCAATTACAGCTAATAATCGTCTTTTATAAGACCTGATCAGGCCGGCACATGTCTCTGGAGTTATCTTGGCCCACTCCTCCATGCAGACATTCTCCAAGTTATCTAGGTTCTTTGGGTGTCTTATGTGGATTTTAATCTTGAGCTTCTTCCACAAGTTTTCAATTGGGTTAAGGTCAGGAGACTGACTAGGCCACTCCAACACCTTGATTTTTTCCCTCTTGAACCAGGCCTTGGTTTTCTTGGATGTGTGCTTTGGGTCGTTGTCTTGTTGGAAGATGAAATTACGACCCATCTTAAGATCCTTGATGGAGGAGCGGAGATTCTTGGCCAAAATATCCAGGTAGGCCGTGCTATCCATCTTCCCATGGATGCGGACCAGATGGCCAGGCCCCTTGGCTGAGAAACAGCCTCACAGCATGATGCTGCCACCACCATGCTTGACTGTAGGGATGGTATTCTTGGGGTCGTATGCAGTGCCATCCAGTCTCCAAACGTCATGTGTGGTTGGCACCAAAGATCTCGAGCTTGGTCTCATCAGATCATAGAACCTTGAACCAGTCTGTCTCAGAGTCCTCCAAGTGATCATGAGCAAACTGTAGACGAGCCTTGACATGACGCTTTGAAAGTAAAGGAACCTTACGGGCTCGTCTGGAACGGAGACCATTGCGGTGGAGTACGTTACTTATGGTATTGACTGAAACCAATGTCCCCACTGCCATGAGATCTTCCTGGAGCTCCTTCCTTGTTGTCCTTTGGTTAGCCTTGACTCTTCGGACAAGCCTGGCCTCGGCACAGGAGGAAACGTTCAAAGGCTGTCCAGGCCATGGAAGGCTAACAGTAGTTCCATAAGCCTTCCACTTCCGGATGATGCTCCCAACAGTGGAGACAGGTAGGCCCAACTCCTTGGAAAGGGTTTTGTACCCCTTGCCAGCCTTGTGACCCTCCACGATCTTGTCTCTGATGGCCTTGGAATGCTCCTTTGTCTTTCCCATGTTGACCATGTATGAGTGCTGTTCACAAGTTTGGGGAGGGTCTTAAATAGTCAGAAAAGGCTGGCAAAAGAGATAATTAATCCACACATGTGAAGCTCATTGTTCTTTGTGCCTGAACTACTTCTTAATACTTTAGGGGGACCAAACAGAATTCTGGTGGTTTGAGGGGTTGAATAATAAATGACCCTCTGAATTAACTTTTAACGCTTTAAAAAAAAAAAAAATTTTGTGGCACTGCATTTCCCACTTCCAGGCTGATCTACAGTCCAAATGTCACAATGCCAAGTTAATTCCGCATGTGTCAACCAGCTAAATCTGCAGGGGGTTGAATACTACTTGTAGGCACTGTATATCTATCTATGTATCTATTTCTATCTACCGTATATACTCGTGTATAAGCCGACCCGTGTATAAGCCGACCCCCCTACTTTTGCCCCAAAAATCTGGAAAAACCTATTGACTCGTGTATAAGCCGAGGGTGGACCCCAGCACAGGTATACAGCCCCCAGCAGTGTGGTATACAGGCCTCCCCAGTGGTAGTATACAGCAGCCCTAGTGGTAGTATACAGCAGCCCCAATGGTAGTATATAGCATCCCCAGCAGCCCCAGTGGTAGTATACAGCAGCCGCAGTGGTAGTATATAGCAGCCCCAGTGGTAGTATATAGCAGCCCCAGTGGTAGTATATAGCAGCCCCAGTGGTAGTATACAGCAGCCCCAGTGGTAGTATACAGCAGCCCCAGTGGTAGTATACAGCAGCCCCAGTGGTAGTATACAGCAGCCCCAGTGGTAGTATACAGCAGCCCCAGTGGTAGTATACAGCAGCCCCAGTGGTAGTATACAGGAGCCCCAGCAGCCCCCAGGGGTTATACAGCAGCCCCCAGGGGTTATACAGCACCCCCCAGGGGGGTACCCAGCAGCCCCCTGGGGGTACCCAGCAGCCCCCTGGGGGTAGCAACGGCCCCCAGAGGGTACCCAGCAGCCCCCTGGGGGTACCAACAGCCCCCAGGGGGTACCAACAGCCCCCACAAGCTGGCACTGTCCCCCCTTGTAAGGGCCCCCCCCCCGCTACTTATACATTACCATTCCGGTTTTCTGATCAGCGCGGCTCCTCCGTGCTGCGTCTTCATCCTCCCGCGGGCTGCATCCGGGTTCTCCAGCGGTCGCGCGATGACGTCACATCGCTGCGACAGCCGGAGATCACGGATGGAGCCAGCGAGGACGGGAGGATGAAGAAGCACCGAGGAGCGGCGCTGATCAGAAAACCGGGCTGGTAATGTATAAGCACCGGGGGGGGGGGCCCTTACAAGGGGGGACAGTGCCAGCTTTTGGGGGGCTATATGAACTGCATCCCCCTGCCGCTGATTGACAGGGGGATGCAGTGCATATTTAATGAGCGGCCCCACGTGACGGGGCCGCTCATACAGCAGCCCCCCCCCCCCCCCCCCCCCCTCCTCCAGCCTCCACAGCCCCCACCACACAGCCCCCACCACACGGGTCTACCGTATAGACCCGTGTATAAGCCGAGGGGGGGACTTTTCAGCCCAAATTTTGGGCTGAAAAACTCGGCGTATATACGGTATATCTATCTGATAGATAGAAATAGATACATAGATGGATAGATAGGTGAGTCGTTGCAGCTGCGGTAAGTCCGGCACGTAGGTCCATTGCGATTTACTTGGGCCGGCGACAGCCGAGTGCCGTGGCCGAAAATCGAACCAAGGGGCCGGCCATGCAGTGTTCGAAACACCACTATGTATCTCTATGGGAAGTGAGGCGCTATTCTCATTGGTCGCCAGCAGCACAGAGCGACCAATCAGAATAGCGCCTCACTTCCCATAGAGATATAATGGACGACTTTTTTCTTGTGAACCCTCTAAAATGTCCTGCATAAGGGCCAAGGATACAGAGTACCGTATATACTCGTGTATAAGCCGACCTGTGTATAAGCCGACCCCCCCCCTACTTTTGCCCCAAAAATCTGGAAAAACCTATTGACTCGTGTATAAGCCGAGGGTGGACCCCAGCACAGGTATACAGCCCCCAGCAGTGTGGTATACTGGCCCCCCCAGTGGTATACAGGCCTCCCCAGTGGTATACAGGCCTCCCCAGTGGTAGTATATAGCAGCCCCAGTGGTAGTATATAGCAGCCCCAGTGGTAGTATATAGCAGCCCCAGTGGTAGTATATAGCAGCCCCAGTGGTAGTATACAGCAGGCCCCCAGGGGGTCCCCAGCAGCCCCCAAATGCTGGCACTCGCCCCCCCCTTGCAAGGGCCCACCTGCTTATCTTACCATCCCGGTCTTCTGATCAGTGCTGCTCCTCGGCGCTCCGTCCTCTCTGCTCCCGTCCTGCTACATCCGGGATCCCCGGCCTTCGCACGATGACGTCATATGCCTGCGACGGCCGGAGATCCCGGATGCAGCAGGACGGACGGACGGAGCACCGAGGAGCGGCGCTGATCAGAAGACCGGAATGGTAATATAACCAGTCTGAGTTGCATATTCATATTTATATATTTTTTTTTTTTTTTTTTTTTTTTTTTTTTGTGTGTTCATATACTGATTTCGACAACTAAAATGTTTGCGCTTCATAGTTTTGGATTGTTACATATAGTGTTTTGCTTTTAGACTTTCTCTGCAAGATCCTCTCCATAAATGCACAATGCCCAGACAAGTTGCAAGTGGAACATCTTTGAATGTTTTTCAATCACTCAGTGGTGAGTTACTCCAGCTCGGAATCTTCTGACCATCATGAAATAAAGGCATCAATGGTTACATTCTCTTTTACACTTATTTTCTTTTTTAGTTCCATTACATCTAGATATGAGAACTGTGAACCCAAATCTCCTGGTAACCAGTAACAGAAAAAGTGTTAAATATCAAGAAGAGGCTCTGAACTTTGATCCATGTCCGGAAAGGTTTGACTCCAAGCCATGTGTCTTGGCCACCACAGGATTTAGACTAGGGAAACATTATTGGGAAGTGGAAGTTGGAGGTGGCATATACTGGACTATTGGCATTGCTAAGCAATCTGTATGCAGAAAAGGAATGTTTCGAATTGAACCAAGGAGAGGAATATGGGCAATTGGTTTACTTGGCTTGTATACAGATAAGTACTATGCTTTCACCAACCCTGATACACTCCTGAATCCTAAGGGACAACCAGAAAGAATTGGAGTCTTGTTGAACCTGGATGAAGGTTTTGTTTCTTTCTACAATGCTGTGAGCCTAGAGCACCTCTTCACATTTCGCTCCGTGGAAACGTCTGAGAAAATCTTCCCCTTTTTTTGTGTAGGCGCTTTAGGAACAGAGGTTAAACTTCAATAATTTCAAGCACTTTTTGTAGGTGAAAAAAATATTTCTTAGTTTAGATTCTGCAAGGAAGCAGTTACCTGTGTCTTACTTTTATAGCATATAGAGTAGATGTATGATTCTAGTAGAATCATACTGGCCAAATTGGTGGGGGGGGGGAAATGGGGAAAAGTAGGTCTACTATTGAGACCCTCCGGTCTTTCCAAGGTTTGAGGTCTACTCTTCTTACTCTCTTCAGACTCTTGTACCACTACCAACAAACTTTAACCTCATTTAACACTGGCCATGGAAAGGCAGTTTCCCATTCTGGGTGGTACAATTGCCAAGAAAACTGTACGGCACTCTAAAGTGGACATCCAGTAATCGGACGGGGTCCTGGCCAAGGCACTTTAAAGTCTAACAAAGATATAGGAACAGCTGTGTGTGTGTGTGTGTGTGTACATGCTTCTGGGAAAGAGTATTAAAAATCTTTCTTAGGATCAGTGGTGGGATTTTTATCCATCACATTTTTATAGGCTGCAAAGTATTTATGCCAAAGTTTTCTGTACTGGAAAACCCCTTCAAAGTGTAGTACCAAATTACAGAAGTTTGAAACTAGATATTAAAATTTGCGTTTCCACTCCTGTAATTTTACATTATTACACAGTCACTCCAAGCCTTCTGGATAAACAGCTCACTCATACTAGCGATATGCATTTTAGTTTTTGCAGTTGCAAACACTTTTTTTTTTTTTTTTTTATGTTTAATGCAAAGGAGTCAGCTTTGGGGCCACCTTTGCATAGCCACAGGACTTTTGCACGTTTAGGGTATAACAGTGCACTACCTACCCTTGCACTGTCTCTTATTTATTGACACCATTCTCTTGTCAAGTGTAAATGCTGCCTGATCTCAAATCCCTGTTTTTGTGTGTGCACGCTGACACTGGAGGAGCCCAACATCGTTCGCTATGGATTGGCAGGAGACTGTGCACCCGCCCTGACACTGCATGTGTGCTGCTAGGATCCACCGCTGTCCGTGTTTGCATATCCAACAATTGTTCCTGATTGACAGTGTGCAGGAACAAGAATTTGAGTTTAGGCAAAGTGGAGGGCGTATCAGTGCACATTCCAGTAGACACGCCAATGGTGCACTGAAACACCCTGATTTGCATAAATTGAAACCCTCAATTTATTGCCTACTACAACATTAAAATGTAGGTTACTGGTATGTTTTATAGCTGTTAAATGCCCTATACTGTATGTTTTTAAGTAGATGAATTTCAATTTTGCTAGTAACTCCTTTTTTTAAAAGGTTCCTGTATATTTTAAATGGATTTTTTAAATTGTTTATTTAATTAAATATCATTAGTAATGGCTTCCATAGCCCGTGCATACTTGACTCAAGCAAGAGTCTCTATGTACTGTCAGATCAGTCAGTGAGCTCTTCTGACTGCAGGTCTATAACCCTTACTCTCATCTACATAATGATATTCTAAGATGGGTTATGACCAAATCAAACTTCAGCTCATTCTTCAGCAGCTATGTACTGTGATATTCAGAGGCTGTAGAAAAATAGTCCAACATTTTTAATACCTATTGCAAAAAAACTATTTCTTAGCTAAATATGTTTGAAGGGAGCGTGCACTGTTGGCAGTGGGGGAGTGTCTGTGCTTGTTCGGCGCGCTCAATGGAATGGAGATGGGGCTGTGCTTGCTTGGCGCGCTCCATGGAATGGAGGAGGGGCTGTGCTTGCTCAGCGCTCTCCATTCATTCTTATAGCCACTCCATTGTGCACACTGCCTTCAAGTAAAATGTTGCCCACAAGGGTGATCATATCCTTTTATATAGTACTGTATTCAGGCAAATGGCATTGGGAAGTAGTGGCAGAGGGCTTTTATTCACCTTTTTTGTTGGACTACATTAGAATACTTTTTAAGCCTTGGTCTGATTTTTGGAGTTGCATATTCGACTTGCACTAAGCCACAATACAACCATCTGACTGTCAGGTTTCTACAAAAAACGTATTCTCATTGTGGCAAGCAGTTCTAGTGATAAAAACGATCGCTTCAATGTAGAGCCATCAATTTCTTTCTATTTTATTGACTTTTTTTGTATTTGCAAAACGCACATTATCTGACATTAAAGGCCAAAATGACTATTCAAATTAAGCACTGTACCCTGTAGAGGGGCATTGCCTTAACGAAATTCGTACCTTTTTAGTGTACAAATCGGTTCTGGCCAGAACTGGTCTTGATTCATATATGTTTATGGAGAGCTCATTGCACATGCCTACCTACTTGTTTGTTCTTCTCACCCCTTTTTGTCTTGATTGACAGTGTTAACTTAAAGGAGCCAGAGAAGATGGATGGAAAACTAATACAATAGCTTCTAACAAAAGCAAGCACCAGATTTGGACATTAAGCGTAAAATTGCAAAATGATGGCTGTGCCACCTATCAGGCGCTGTGCTTCAGTTTGAACAGTCATTTTGTGCTGACAAGCTCCCTATGAAGGAGCAAAATGTTACTAAATGTGTCATTAAAGGCTTTCCCAGTTGGAGCATTACTTTTAAGACTAAGTTTATTCTGTATTTTCTTGCTAGTGCTTTTTAGCTTTTGTTCAATTGCATATTTTTATGATTTCTCCATTTAATGCATTTTACTGTTTTATTTGAATGACCTCTACCGTCGGATAGGGCTATTTTATTCTGTGAACAGACTGAAAATCTAGCATGTACTTGATTTTTTTTTTTTTTTTTTTTTTTTCTTAAATAAACTGTCTCTTTAAATGTGTTTTCCCAGAATCTGTTAGTTCTTTCATACCGCCTGGTGTCTAATAATTTCTCTTACTAACCAAGCCTTCAGATCCTCACTGGCATCTTTTTTTTCTGGCTCCATAACTGCCTCTCTTCTCGGTGGGAAGGAGGTCTTTCATCTTTGACCGAGTGTTGTAAACTAGATTTCCCACAAGCACCTGATTCTATGCCATTGCTCCCTACCCCCCATTCACAGGTAACATTGGCCATATTGTACCCGTTAGTTTTAGTCTAACCCAAAGTTAGGCTACAGGATCACCAGTGTGGGCAAATTGTGGGTCTAGGCTTTCTAAAGCTGGTTTCACACTGCATTTTAGCCAGGGTGCCCTGGATCCGGGAGTTCACTTTTTTTTTTTTTTTTCTCTCCCTACATGGACAACAAAATGCAGATTTTTGTCTCCATGAGAAATCTGCTGGCACCTGCATGCAACTGGAACCAGGGAGAACTGGACACAACAGTCTATGGCGCCATTGAAAGTCAATAGGGCCGAAAACTGATACGGGTGCATCCAGTTTCTGCTGGACTCGCATTGATGCTGAAAAATGAATAACAGCAGTTTGAAACCAGCATTAGTCACAAGCACTCTGAGAAGAGAATGCACCCTGGTTGTGAACATAAGCAATTCTGTTTGTAAATATTGGGCCTTCCATATCAAGTGATCCAAATATGAATTTTTTTTTTCTTTCAAGTACAACTTTTTAGTTAATTCAAAACCTTTTTTTATTTTTTTTTTTTTTTTTTTTATTCAGTTAATTTTTACAGATTTTTAAAGTTTTAAAAAAGCACGCATTTTGGCCTGGTATGGCTTTACATTTATCATATCTCGGGCTAGAAATAACAGGGTTAAACACATGCAGTGTTTTTTGAAACAGCGTGAGTAAATCACTGCTTGCACTACTTTTTTGATCGCTTCAATAAAGGCAGCATTTATCACTATTTTATATAAAAAAAATCTGTCATTTTTCACTAGGGATTAAAAAAAATAATGCACAGATATAGTGAAAACTCAGTAGAAAAAAAAGCTGCCAAAACCGCAGTGTTTATCCGCAGACAAGAAAGGTTGTGTGTGCTCTAGCCCAAATACTCACTTTATAGTAAGACAGCTATATCTCAAGTGTACTGTAAATCTTTATTTTTATTACCCATCTTCCTTACTTAATATTAACTATTTTTCTCACAGAGCAATGGCTGCTGCTTCTCAAGGAACAGCATTTAATAATGTATACTGTTGCAATCACTTTAAAATCTGGATACACAACAAGAAAAAATCTTAGGCCGGTCCAAGATTGGATGTTTGATATAAATCCATCATTCAATGCAGCATGAACATTTGTGACAGTTGTAGAAAGCAACTTGCAAAAGAGAAAAATCCTCTGCAGGCACAAAATTTTGAAGAACCTGTACCTTCCAGCACAGAGGATTTTATAAATCCTGATATAACAATAGAGTATTTGAATAAATCACTTTTCTGATCATCATAATGGGAGACCCAGACAATGGGGTTTAGGGCGCTGCCCTCCGGAGGTCACACTAGGTACTACAAGTTTGTAGCACCGCCTCCTCCGCTTATAAACCCCCACCGTAGGAGAAATCCTCAGTTTTAAACTTAGTGTGCTCGGAGGATCACGCTTTGCTTGCACTTCACTGCATTCTCACAGCTTACGTGATGGCGTATGAAGACAAGGTAAAATGGTCCCGCTCGGGATCCTCGACAGCCTCCCCGCTCACCCTCTGCGGAACACGCTGGTGGAGGTACCGGAGGGCTTTTAGCCTGGACACTTCAGTGTTCTCCCGGTACGCTGTCGCGCTCCTTCCTTTCCATCCCTCCATGGAGGCTCTGGTAAGGGGGAGCCTGGAGCCTTGCACAGCTCCGCTCCGTCCGAGGCCTCCCTAAATGGTGCTTACAGACCGGACGGAGCCAGCCCAGTCCGAGGCCTCCCTAAATGGTGCTTGCACTCCGGACTGGTGCTGTACCCCCGTCCGAGGCCTCCCTAAAGGTGCTTACAGACCGGACCGGCACTGAGGCACCTGGTGTGTCTCCTGTGTGCCTGGGGGTAGTGTCTGTCACTGTGGTGTCATGACACTCAGACCGCGCGGTTACCCTCGGGTCCGCGGTTCTGGCGGTGACCCTGTGCTGGGGTCGCCCGGGCTGACCGCCCTGTGTGTCACAGGGGCTGAGGCTGTAGACTGCGAGTGTTTTTAGGTGTACATGCAGTCTGAGAGTGTGTGTGGTGATATTCACACTCTTTTCCCGCGCTGCGGGCTCCGGCACCTCCATTGCTGAGGCAGTCTGGAGGAGGAGGAGGCAGCCCTTATGGTGACATCACCGCTGGGCGTGTTGTGTGTTCTTCCCGCGTGTTCCTGGCTCCGCCCACATTTTCACTGTCGGCGGCCATCTTCTCTCTCATTTCCCGGCTGGGATCTAGCTGCAGCGCGTGTCTGCACTTGCAAGGGAGACCGGAACTCGCGGAGGTCACACACACACACCGCTTCCTCCTACCGCTTTACTGCGGTCGGTAAGCCACCGGGATTCCCGGTTTGTTTGTGAACTTTGGCTTATATTCCCCTCACTGTGGAGATGTCCTCAGTTGGGAAGCATGCTGCTAAGGCGGCAGTGGTCACCGTTACCTGCGCTACGTGCAACGGGACACTGGTGGAGGGGTCCTGCAATAACTGCGGACGCCCAGAGGCCCGGTCTGCTACTACTGAGTCTGCAAATCCGGGATTATACCCTGAGGTTCAGGTGATCCCAGGGCCATGGGAGACGCAGAATAAGATTAATGAATCTCTGCTGTCCCAGATGTCCTCCATGTCGCAAACCCTGGAGGCACTGCATAGGAGACTGGAGAACCCAGCTACTCCTCCTAGTTACCCCCGGGTGTCTCTTACTTCTGCTGTAAGACCCCCTAAGCGAGCCCGTGAGGCTTCTCCTGAGCTCCAGACCCTCTCTGAGGAGGAGCATTCCTCTGATGGTGAGGAAGATGATGGGGGTTCTACTCTTGGGTCTATGTCTGAACCTCCAGATGGGGTGGAGGATCTGGTGTCCTCCATCAATGAGACATTGCGTCTTGTCACTCCTCCTGAGGAGGTGACTGTACACCCCAAGGAGATATACCAATGGCTGCGGCCAGAGGCTAGACCAAGTGGCTCCTTCATGGACCACACTAATTTCGGAAGGGTGATTAAAGCTCCCAGGTTGCATCCTGGGCGGCGTTATGTCCGTAAAACTAAGGACAATCGCTTTCCCTTTCCCCAGGAGGCGCTCCAGGAATGGTCGCAGTCTCCCAAGGTGGATGCTTCCATGACTAGGATTGCTGCGCGCTCCTTGTTTTCTGCCTCTGATAGCTCCTCGTTGAAGGATGCTACTGATAGACAGGTCGAGCAACTCGCCAAGTCTTCCTATGAGGCTGTGGGGTCTTCGTTTGCCCCTAATTTTGCCGCGGTCTGGACCCTACAAGCGATTACTATCTGTTTGGATGGTATCACTGATCTAGCTAGGTCCAGTCCAGAGGTCCTAGCTCTCACTGAGAGAGCAAGGGCCTATGCGGACTATGCCAGGACGGCATCTTTGGAAACTGCCACTCGCTCTGCTGTGGCCTCGGCCAATGCAATTGCGATCCGCAGGCTGTTGTGGCTGCGTCTTTGGGACTCAGATGCCACATCTAAGAAGATTTTACAAAATCTTCCGTTCGCTGGTGACAGGCTTTTTGGCACCGAACTGGACAAATTGATAAAGGATTCTGCTGAGTCTAAGATACCGCAGAACAAGCCTAAGCCACGGTATACCGTGAAAAGGAACCCTAAGCAGTGGTCCTTTCGCTCCGGTTCACAGTCATCAACGGCGTCCACTCGCTCAGACCGAGGGGGCAAGCCTGCTACTCAGTGGCGTTCCAAGAGTCGTCAGAAGAAGCCGGCGGGGGCAGCGGCTGCCACCCCCAAGCCCGCCTCGACATGACTCGCTCTCTCGTCCTGCCTCCCCACAGGTGGGGGGCCGCCTGTCCCGATTTCAGGACAAGTGGCTTCTTCACATTCACGATCAGTGGGTTCGAGACGTAGTCTCAAGAGGTTACAGGATAGAGCTGACGTCACGACCAATACACCGATTCCATCGGTCGGTTCCATCCCCAGAAAAGGCTCAGGCTTTTCACCTGGTGTTGGAGGGACTCCGCAGAGACGGAGTGGTGGTCCCTGTGCCCACGGAAGAGAGGTTCAGGGGTTTTTACTCCAACCTCTTTATTGTCCCAAAGAAGGACGGCTCTTTTCGCCCGGTGTTGGACCTCAAGTTGTTCAACCGTCACGTGTTGGTTCGGAAGTTCCGCATGGAATCCCTGCGCTCAGTGATCGCGGCTGTGTCACAGGGAGACTTCCTAGCGTCCATCGATATCAGGGACGCTTACCTTCACGTCCCCATTGCATCAGCTCATCAGCGCTGGTTGAGATTCGCAGTGGGGGAGGAGCACTTCCAATTTGTGGCACTGCCATTCGGGCTAGCTTCAGCACCACGGGTGTTCACAAAGGTGATGGCCTCCATGATGGCTCTCCTGCATGCGCAGGGACACGCCGTCATACCCTATTTGGACGACCTGTTGGTCAGGGCGCCATCGGAAGACCTTTGTCGGGTGAGCCTGGAGGTGACCATGAAGTCCCTGGAACGGTTCGGGTGGCTTATCAATATTCAAAAGTCGACCCTGGTTCCGACCCAGTCATTGACATATCTGGGCATGGACTTCCACACGGACTCGGCCCTGGTGTCCCTACCTCAAGCCAAGCAGCTTGCGATCCAATCAGGAGTGCGGAATGTCCTCCTGTCTCCACAGTCATCCCTACGGGTATTGATGAGACTGGTGGGTCGCATGGTAGCGGCGATAGAGGCGGTGCCGTTCGCACAGTTTCGCCTCCGTCCTCTCCAGCTGGAGATTCTTCGCAGATGGGACAAGAGGACGATTTCTTTGAATCGGCTGGTGACGCTGTCACAACCAACCAGGGATTCCCTACAGTGGTGGCTACAGCCACATCATCTGTCACGGGGACGGTCCTTCCTAAAACCGTTATGGTTAGTGGTGACCACCGACGCCAGTCTGAAGGGCTGGGGTGCGGTGTTCTTGCACCACAGGGCTCAAGGCCTCTGGACTCAGTCGGAGTCGGCGTTGCAGATCAACGTGCTGGAGATCAAGGCGGTCTATCTGGCGCTCCTGGCGTTTCAGAAATTCCTGTCAGGACAACCCATTCGGGTACAGTCCGACAATGCGACGGCCGTCGCCTACATAAATCATCAGGGAGGGACCAGAAGTGCTCAGGCCCTCGCCGAAGTCCACCGCATTCTAGCTTGGGTGGAGGAAAACGGCTGCCTGATCTCCGCAGTTCACATCCCAGGGGTCGAGAACTGGGAGGCCGACTATCTGAGCCGACAGGGGATGGACGCCGGAGAGTGGTCCCTTCATCCAGACGTCTTCCGGGACATCTGCGGCAGATGGGGCACTCCGGACGTGGATCTGATGGCCTCACGGCTGAATCATCAGGTGCCCCAATACGTGGCGAGATCATGGGATCCTCAGTCTCTGGGGGCGGATGCCCTGATCCTGAGTTGGTCCAGCTTCCAGCTGCCATATGTGTTCCCGCCTCTAGCTCTGATTCCAAGGGTCCTGTGGAAGATCAGGACGGAATGCAGAGTAGCCATTCTAGTGGCTCCAGATTGGCCCAGGAGGTCCTGGTACCCGGACCTGTGGCAACTGTCAGGCGGACACCGGTGGGCTCTTCCAGAGCGCGCAGATCTTCTCGCGCAAGGCCCATTCTTCCACCTCAATTCCAGGGCCCTCAGATTGACTGCATGGCTCTTGAGGCCTGGCTGCTGACATCCAGAGGCTTCTCTCCTACAGTGGTTGCCACCATGAATCGGGCAAGGAAACCTGTTTCCAGGAAGATATACCACAGAACGTGGAAAATCTTTTTTACCTGGTGTGCATCTGGTGGTCGCTCACCGTGGCCGTTGTCTATTCCGGCATTGTTGGCCTTCCTGCAGTCGGGTTTGGAGTTGGGATTATCCCTTGGCTCTCTGAAAGGTCAAGTTTCGGCACTTTCCGTGCTATTTGACAGGCGCTTGGCGCTCCTCCCGAAGGTCCGCCAATTTCTGCAGGGGGTGTCTCGGGTGGTTCCGCCCTACAGACGACCTCTGGATCCTTGGGACCTCAACATGGTCCTAGCGGCATTGCAGAAACCGCCGTTCGAGCCACTGAGAGACATCTCTCTCTCTCGTCTGTCCCAGAAGGTGGTCTTTCTGGTGGCAATTACGTCTCTGAGAAGGGTCTCAGAATTGGCTGCACTTTCGTGCAAGTCACCCTTTCTGGTGGTTCACCAGGACAAGGTGGTGTTGCGCCCACGGCCTGAATTTTTGCCGAAGGTGGTTTCAACATTCCACTTGAACCAGGAGATTGTTCTCCCATCATTTTGCCCCGCTCCCGTTCATCAGGTTGAGCGCGACCTCCATACTCTGGATCTCGTGAGAGCTATACGCATTTATGTGTCCAGGACCGCCTCCTTTAGGAGTTCGGATTCCTTATTTGTCCTCACGATGGGTCGCTGTAAGGGGTCCGCGGCTTCGAAGTCGACCTTGGCCAGATGGATCAAGGCTCCCATTCAGGAGGCTTACCGGTCTTCTGGTTTGCCTATCCCGGTGGGTTTGAAGGCACACTCTACTAGAGCTGTAGGTGCCTCTTGGGCCTTGCGACATCGAGCTTCTGCTCTACAGGTGTGTCAGGCGGCCACTTGGTCCAGCCTGCACACTTTCTCTAAGCACTATATGGTGCATGCCCATGCCTCTGCGGATGCGAGTTTGGGCAGGCGGGTTCTCCAGGCGGCGGTTGCCCACCTTTAAAAGGGGAACCATGTGTTATCCGTCTTGTTGAGGAACTCTTCCCGCCCTGGGGTATTGCTTTAGGACATCCCCATTGTCTGGGTCTCCCATTATGATGATCAGAAAAAAGAGAATTTTGTTTACGTACCGTAAATTCTTTTTTCTTGAATCATCAATGGGAGACCCAGCACCCACCCATTGTTCCGTTGCATGTTTGCATTTGATCTGTTCTCTGTTGAGACAGTATATCCGGGTTGTTACACCGTCTGTGCACGGCATTCTTCCCGATGTTTCGGGTGTGGTTTATTTCTCCTCGCAGCTTATGGACTAAACTGAGGATTTCTCCTACGGTGGGGGTTTATAAGCGGAGGAGGCGGTGCTACAAACTTGTAGTACCTAGTGTGACCTCCGGAGGGCAGCGCCCTAAACCCCATTGTCTGGGTCTCCCATTGATGATTCAAGAAAAAAGAATTTACGGTACGTAAACAAAATTCTCTTTTTCTTGTTCAACATTTTTATTGGGTTATACACAATTTTACAAAGGTCGCCTTAACAATGACGGTACAATAGGATGATCAAAAAAAAATACATGTTACAATAGTATGATGATAACAGAAAATATGAAACAATAAGAAAGTTCGGTATTCTCGATAATTCCAAACAGGGAGGGGGGGGGGAGTGAACTGGGAAGGAGGGCAGTGGGGAGAAGGAAGGGAGAGAAATGATTCACAGTTATGCTTGACTAGACTATTCTGAAACAAATTGGAAAGGAGTAAATTCAGGTCCGAGTAAAAGGGACATCTTGTTGATAGAAAAATTGGTTCCATGGCGTCCATTTCTTTTTGTATTTTGCTTGGAGATTATTTCTCAGAGAGTGCATATATTCGTAATAGTTATGTGATGCGATGGTCCCCAAAACTGCATCAAGCGTGGGTGGATCCGGGTCCTTCCAACGCGTTGCAATACCATTTTTACACGCAATGAGTGCACTATAAGGGCTCTGAGGTCTGAAGGTATGTCGTTGATTCCTATTGATAGCAATGCAAGTTCTGGAGTAAGATCTAAATTAAGTCCAGTTATATCACGAAGTAGATGAATTTTTCCCCAGAAGTGACGAAGGGAAGGACAGTCCCAAAATATATGTGACATTGAGCCAGGGTGACTGCAGTTCCTCCAACACAAAGGAGACAAGGTGTTAGAAAATTTTTGAAGTCTCGTGGGAGTGAAATACCACCTGGTCAAGGTTTTGTAATAGGACTCAAGTAAAGTTGCACATGAGAGACTTTTGAGCACAGTTTGTAATGTTTCTTCAATTAAGTTGATAGGGAGCGGGACTAGAAGTTCTCTACTCCAGGCTTCAATGTTGGGAGTGATCGAGTATGCAGAGTCAAGAATCCATTCTCTGTAAATGGATTTGAAAGACCAGAAAACCTTCGACTGGTTGAAACGGAAGAGCTGGGTAATGTTTAGCGGGAGGTTAAGATTGAGACTGTATTTGTTGAGTATACGTTTGATTTTGGTCCAAGTTCCGAATTCTTCCTCCGGTAAGCCAAATTTGGTCTGCAGGATTGTAAAGGATTTAAGTTGTGTATCCTCATCGAGTATGTCAGACAAGGTGTGAATACCGCTAATAGTCCATGTATTGATATCTACAGCTGACGAGAGTGCTGGTAGGAGAGACAAAGGAATCCAATAAGGAGAAGACAATCGATTTGATGCTTGTGATTTCATGGTCGGGCATCTCCATGCGCGTATGGTTGCTTTTAATGTGGGCATAGAGGGTAACTTCTTGTTTTTGTCACACAGATAGGAGAGTAATGTCCAGTGGAGATCTGCCGTCTGGTGAAATGCTTTCTCTATGTTTATCCATCTTGGAGTCTCCTCCGAACCCCACCAATTTTGACTCAGTTTGATCAACGCCGAATGGTAATAGGCCGATATGTTGGGCACAGCTAAATCACCATGTGGTTTGCTTTTTTCTAAAGTAGAGAGAGCAGTTCTGGGTTTTTTCCCTCCCCAGATGAAGTTGGATAATTGGGTTTGAAGTTTTTTGCACCAATTAGAATTGACCTGGAGGGGGATCGAGCGAAAAATATAAAGTAGTTTAGGTAAAATGAATAGTTTATACGCTTCTATCCTGCCCAACCATGTCAACTCAGTTTTGGAAATATTAGTTAGGTCTATTTGTACAGTTTTGTATATCTTTCCTAAATTGGATTCATAAGTATGAGATATGGGTTTAGTAATTATAATTCCCAAATAATCCAACACATTTTTCTCCCAATCCAAACCATTATTTTGTTGTAAGGAGGAAATAATCTGGTCTGGGAGGTTATAACTAAGTACTTGCGTTTTAGCGATGTTTATTTTATAGTGGGAGACCTTAGCGAAGTCTTCCATGAGGGAAAGGAGATTACACATTGAGGATATTGGATCTGTGAGAGTTAAAATTGTCATCCGCAAATAGACTAATTTTATAGGATTCGCGGTTCAGAGTAATACCAGCGATTTGCAGATGAGATCGGATTTTTTCGGCCAACGGTTCAATGAATAAATTAAAAAGAGAGGGCGAGAGGGGACAGCCTTGCCTTGTGCCGTTAGCCAACATAAATGGGGCAGATAAGTGATTGTTAGTGAGTAACCTTGCCGAGGGGGCAGTGTACAAGGCTTGAATGGAGTTAAATATGGGGCCATTTATTCCAAATTTGTGCAGGACCTCAAATAGGTATCCCCAGTGGACTCTGTCGAACGCTTTTTCTGCGTCGACAGAGACCACTATCATAGGGGTTCCAGAGGATTCAGCGTGAGCTGACAGGTTTAAAATTCTTCTCGTTGCATCAGTGGAGCTTCTTTTTGGGGTAAAAACCCACCTGGTCCTGGTGGATCAAAAGCGGGATAATTTTTTGCAGTCTGACATTAATTGCTTTAGAGATAATTTTAATGTCAGTATTGAGCAGAGAAATGGGTCTGTAATTAGATACCAATTCTCTATCTCCTTTATTTTTCGGAATCACTGAAATTAATGCTTGAAGCATCTCGTGCGGAACCGATTGATTGTTATTGGATAAAGAATTAATTAATTTAGTGATGTAGGGGGTAAGTAAACTTTCATGAACTATGAAGTATTCATTTTGGAGACAATCAGGGCCTGGGATTTATTCTTTTTAAGTTTAATGATAATATCTTTTATTTCCTGTTCGGTGTAAGGTTGATTGAGTCTATTTAGGGTGTCCTCTGTAAGGGTCGGGAGTGTAATGGAATCCAGAAAGGACTTAATATTTTGCTTTGTGGGTTGATGCTCCAATGGATCATTTTTGAGATTATAGAGGCTTTTATAAAATTCTACAAAGGCTCTAGAGATTTCCACGGGGGTTTTAACCACATGGTTTTGTTTGTTCCTGATTTGGTGGATACAAGTTTTAGATCTATGGATTTTAATCAAATTTGCGAAGGTTTTGGAGGGCTTGTTCATATTAGAGTAGAAATTTGATCTGGAGATACGGGCCATTTTATCATAATCTGATAAAAGAAGAGATTTCAGTCGGATCCGGAGTTCAAGAAGATCTTTGTTTCCTCTCGGATGGATCTGCCAAGATATCTCTTTCTAAGTTGGAGATTTGGTGGATCAGCTTTTTCGTGTCCTCTTGTTAAGCTTTTTTGTGTTTCGCATTTAAATAAATTGGTGACCCTCTTATAGTCGCTTTGTGGGCGTTCTATAGTGTGAATAAGGATACCTCAGGAGTTTCATTTTCTTTAAAATATAATTTGAGTGATTCTTGAATCTGTTTTATATTTAGGGTGAGTGAATAGGTAAGAATTGGCCCTCCATGGGGAATGTGCATTAAAGGGGGGGCAGTTGGAACATTCGAAAATAATGGGGGAGTGATCCGACCACGTTCTTGGGAGAATGGATATGGTTTTAACTCTAGATAGGGAATGAATGTCAGTTATAACTAAGTCAATTCTAGAGAAGGATATATGCAAGTTGGAATAATGGGTGAACTCCACAGATGATGTGTGTAAGCATCGGAATACGTCGAAGAGTTCTTCCTTTTGTAAGAGAGGGTCAAGTTTAGTATTAAGATTCCTCGATTTATTAGAAGAATCGAATAGGGGATTCGGGACTGCATTAAAATCCCCAAAAATTAAGTGTCCCCTTTTGTTTTTCATGGATTAGGGCAAAAAGACGTCTGAGGAAAGTGATTTGGCCATTATTAGGCGTGTAAACGTTCGCGAGTGTATAGGTGGTGTCATTGATCTTGCAAATCAAGATTATGTACCTTCCCTCGTTGTCTTTAATAAGCTCGAGCTCTTCAAATTTCAGTGAGTCCTTGATAATTAATGCTACTCACGCTTTTTTTTTGGGGTTGGACGATAGGTATATGTGAGGAAAATTTTTATTGGTGAATTTGGGAGGGTTCTGTAAGGGGAATCTAGTCTCTTGGATACCCGCTATATCAACACTATTTGATTTCATCTCCTTCCATAAGCTGAATCGTTTTTGCGGCGAATTAAGTCCGTTTGTATTGAGTGACATAAATCTTAGTGCCATTGTGCTAGTCAAGCAATTATACTAAAGCTTTATGATAAGGGGAGGGTAAGGGGGTTTGGGTGAAGAAACGGAGGTAAAGAGGTACTTGGGTAAAATATAACAAGAATACAAAAAAGAATGTAAACAATACGAATTAGATCGTAATGGGAAGGAAGAGTTCCAGGGAACTGATGTGAGTCTTCCTCTTGGGCTAACGGTGGGGCCTTTGGTGCTAGTTTTAATGCCAACAATAGGGAAGTCGGCAGAGTTACTCATGTATGTGAAGGTGTTTGAGGAGTTTTAAACCTTCCGTGGAGTCCTCTATTGTGATCTGCTTTTGTTTGTGGTAGAATATGACAGAGGTAGTAGGGCGACCCCATCTGTAGGCTATCTGTTGTTTCCTTAAAACTTCAGTAATTGGTCTCAAGGATCGTCTCTTCATAGCAGTTTCTCTAGAGATGTCAGAGTATATTTTTAGGGAGTCGTAAGGGGCAGGCAGGAGGCCATTTTGTCTGGTATAATTATTTATTTTATCTTTTGTCTGAAAAAAGGTGAATTTTACAATAACATCCCGAGAGACGTCTTCAGGGAAGCGTGGAGGTTTAGGGATTCTATGCGCCCTTTCTATTGAAAGCTCTGTCTGGCAGAGAAGGGATCAATTTTTTTTTGTCAGATTTTTAATGAAAGCAATCAATTCGTGTGACTTAACCTGTTCTGGTACACCCCTAATTTTTAAGTTAGATCTACGGTCACGATCTTCTCTGTCAATAAGTTTGTCAGAGGTATTTGATGTCACCTTTGGCTTTAGACAACTCAGTACGGCATGCTTTAATTTCTTTCTTTAAATTGTCTACATCAGTTTCAGTTTTATCTAATCTTGAGTTTATGGTGTTAATTGATGCTTTCACATCTGTAAATTGCTCTCTCATCTCCTCATTTAATGAAGAGAACAGCTGAAGGAGAAATTTCTTGTCAGGAATTTGGTTTGGATCCAAGATGCGATTGACTTCGCTCTCAGCTTGAGTGACTTTGATTTTTTGCCTCGCTGGGCTTCTGCATTGTGATTGTGCCTCATCCTGTGGAGGCGATTCAATGTGTTGGCGGGGGGAGAGTCTATCTCCTTCCTCTTTGAACTATTTTGGGAATTCTCATATAGCATCGAGTCCTCATGGGGGTCTGATTCTTCAGTTAGTGGTAGGGTTTTGGTGGGATGATCTCTTCCCTTAAAGGTTTTACCAGGGCTATGTGCCATGGTAGGTATTTTGCTCTTGGATCTGCTTTGTTGCGCTTCCATGTTCTTATCAGAATGGTCTGTGTTGGAAGTAGATCTGGATTTGGAGGGCATTAGTCCCCCAGTATCAGGAACAATCGGGAGGTTCGTGGACTCAGGCGGTGTTTTGCAGAGAGAGATATTTAGAATAATACAGTACTTTATCTGAAACCTGGATGACCAAGGGTGAGGGGAATCGCGCCGTGGATCTTGGAATCCTGGTCTACGAAGCTGGCTTGCGTGGGGGGCCCGATAACCCTACTTGCTAGAAGCGATCTTCCCGTCCGAACCTTTTCTTGCAGGTCGCTCAGCGTTGAAACAGTTAACAGTGAAGAAGAATGCAATCTGTTGCTCCTTTAGTACCTCAGTGCTCAGAGCTGAAACAGTTAACAGTGAAGGAGAATCTTTGGCTCCTCAGTACCTCAGCACTGAAACAGTTAATAGTGAAGGAGAATCTTTAGGTCCTCAGTACCTCAATGCTGGAACAGTTAATAGTGAAGTAGAATCTATGGCTCCTCAGTACGTCAGGGCTCAGCTTTGAAACAGTTAATAATGAGGTAGAATCTGTGTCTCCTCAGTACCTCAGCGCTGAAACAGTCAACAATGAAGGAGAATACGATCGTGAATGATCTTCTCTGCCAGCAGGAGCCCAATATGGCGACGTTACCTCAGACTGAAGAAGATGGGGTTCTCCTTGTGTGGCTTTCTCCTCATCAGATCTCAGCAGAACTCGCCTCGTTCGGTCACTGCGGGTAGCTGGTTAGGCTGGTAGCTAGTTGTGGAATCAGAATGGCATTAAAATGTCATTAAGTCCGTCGCTTTGGATAAAGCACCAGGAGCTCCTGTGAGTGTGACTTCACATAGAGCCGCAGGCCACGCCTCTCTCAATAAATCACTTTCTAACATTTAAGATGAGGTGGGAGAGGCATAATTTCTCTCAAAACAGTACGGGCTTTCATTTGATATGTCACAAGACTTTATTAATATTTTGTTAATTTTGATTATACTATACTTTGCAGCACAAAGTGGTCTGAGCTGTGGAGCTTTAGTAACGGTTCTATAGATTCCTATTCTCTTATCAGATTGTGTATGTGATAGACATTCAGTGAGTCGTAGACAAGATCATTATGTTGATGAACCTTTAGGAATATGTCAATTATTAACAAAATATTAAGAAACCTAGTCTTGTGACTTAGCAAATGAAAGCCCGTACCATTCTGAGAAAAATGATGCCTCTCCCACTTCATTATCTTAATTCTAGCCCGAGAGATGATAGAAAATGTAAAGTCATACCAGGTCAAAAATCGGCGCTTTTTAAAACTTTAAAAATCTGTAAAAAAAAAAATTCATTGATTAAGAAAAAAATTAAAAACTTTTTATTTGTAATTAACTCAAGTTGTACTTCATATGGGGGGGGGAAAAAAAATCAAAAGACGTCAGGAAAACAAAAAAATATTCCTATTTAGATCACTTGATATGGAATGACCCATTGACTCTATAATAGTTAAATATTTTAAAATATGATCCCATCACGATCCCAACTTGAATTTTGGTACAGATGTGGCTAGGCGCACACGTGGATTTTTGGGAATTTTTAAATGATACTTTTTTTTTGGAATTGCGTTTGCATGGGTAAAATATTAACAAAGATCCTCTTGTGACATAGCAGGTGAAAGCCTGGACGGTTCTGAGTAGAATGGTGTTTATTTTGTGTCTCTATCTTATTTCTAGCCTGAGTTATGAGGAGAAATGTAAAGGCAGGCAACACCGAAATGTGCACTTTTTCCAAACTTTGAAAATGAATTAAAAGTAACATTTTATTTATTTTTATCTTCACATTTTGCATTCTCTTACATGCTATTATCAAATAACAAAATCTCAAAAGAATTAAAAATAGAGGTAAAAATAATTGGTTCACTTGACATGGAATGACCCTATTATAAGAGAACTGCTTAGGCCGGCTTCACACCACGGCCAGATCCAATCCGGGGCTGTCAGTGGTGAACCTAACAGCCCCGGACTGGATTTGCAAACAGAACCGGAGGGCAAATGTGCCCTCTGGTCCGGTGAGCAGCCGGATGCTGCAGAGCTCAGCTGTCCCCTGCGAAGTGGTGCTGAACCGCTTCACAGGGGACAGCTCCCTGGTGCTGACGTTCAGCATAGCTCATGCTGAACTTCAGCCGCAGGTGTCTGTTTTCCGGATCCCAGGCCCACAGACTCCCAGGTTAGGGAGCGCCAGATTGCCCCGCAGTCGGGAGAATCCAATTTAGGGAGCTTTTTTCTCCCCGGACACAAATGTAGCATGTTCCGTTTTTGTGTCCGGGATGAAAAATCCGATTCCTCCCGGATTCTCCCAGACACATGGAACCCGGATGGCAGAGAGCTGCCATCCGGCCCCATAGTATCCTACACCGGACAGCTCCGGATCGGATTGTGCCGTGGTGTGAAGCCGGCCTTGCAGGGCAATAAAGTAACACTCCATGCAAAGTTTCCACCACCAGCACCCTCCTCAGAGGTATGTCATGATGGCTTTATTATCAATTTCCTAGCATAATACCTATAATGCAGGTTCCAGAACATTGCATATGAGATAAGGAAATATTTCACTAAATATGAAAGCTTGAAAATCTTAACCCTTCAACAATTTCCCCCTTTTGGAAATGTTATTGCCTCCTTCACAGTTGGTAGCCATCGATTCATACAGGGTTTTCAGATTAATGGGTGGTATCCATGAGATGGCTTTCTACTTTACACAGGGTGGATGGATGGATGGATGGATGAATACACACTCCTAACTCACAAGTAGTGGTCATCAATCATCCATGGCCTTTAATACGTCACACATAATGCCTTACTGGAATTCTTGATACATGTATTATCCGTGTTATTGAATAGTGTATAGAAGTGCTTTTTAAAGTTTCAAAGAGCAATAGACAAAATAATAAATCTCAAGGCATCTCTCTGTGTATGCACTGTGGTGCCAATACCTCCTGTGGTTCGAAGGTTAGGGATATACAGTGTTGGCCAAAAGTATTGACACTCCTGCAATTCTGTCAGATACTCAGTTTCTTCCTGAAAATGATTGCAATCACAAATTCTTTGGTATTATTTTCATTTAATTTGTCTTCAATGAAAAAAACACAAAAAGAATTGTCCTAAAGCCAAATTGGATATAATTCCACACCAAACATAAAGGGGGTGGACAAAGTATTGGCATCGTTAGAAAAGTCATGTGATGCTTCTCTAATTTGTGTAATTAACAGCACCTGTAACTTACCTGAGGCACCTAACAGGTGTTGGCAATAACTAAATCACACTTGCAGCCAGTTGACATGGATTAAAGTTGACTCAACCGCTGTCCTGTGTCCTTGTGTGTACCACATTGAGCATGGAGAAAAGAAAGAAGACCAAAGAACTGTTTGAGTACTTGAGAAACCAAATTGTGAGGAAGCATGAGCAATCTCAAGGCTACAAGTCCATCTCCAAAGACCTGAATGTTCCTGTGTCTACCGTGCGCAATGTCATCAAGAAGTTTAAAGCCCATGGCACTGTGGCTAACCTCCCTAGATGTGGACGGAAAAGAAAAATTGACAAGAGATTTCAACACAAGATTGTGCGGATGGTGGATAAAGAACCTTGACTAACATCCAAACAAGTTCAAGATGCCCTGCAGTCCGAGGGTACAACAGTGTCAACCCGTATTATCCGTTGGCATCTGAATGAAAAGGGACTGTATGGTAGGAGACTCAGGAAGACCCCACTTCTTACCCCGAGACATAAAAAAGCCAGGCTGGAGTTTCCCAAAACTCACCTGAGAAAGCCTAAAACGTTTTGGAAGAATGTTCCCTCTTTTTGGGCAAAGGCATCAACATAGAGTTTACAGGAGAAAAAAAGAGGCATTCAAAGAAAAGAACATGGTCCCAACAGTCAAACATGGCGGAGGTTCCCTGATGTTTTGGGGTTGCTTTGCTGCCTCTGGCACTGGACTGTTTGACCATGTGCATGGCATTATGAAGTCTGAAGACTAGCAACAAATTTTGCAGCATAATGTAGGGCCCAGTGTGAGAAAGCTGGGTCTTCCTCAGAGGTCATGGGTCTTCCAGCAGGACAATGACCCAAAACACACTTCAAAAAGCACTAGAAAATGTTTTTGAGAAAAAGCACTGGAGACTTCTAAGGTGGCCAGCAATGAGTCCAGACCTGAATCCCATAGAACACCTGTGGAGAGATCTAAAAATGGCAGTTTGGAGAAGGCACCCTTCAAATATCAGGGACCTGGAGCAGTTTGCCAAAGACGAATGGTCTAAAATTCCAGCAGAGCATTGTAAGAAACTCATTGATGGTTACCGGAAGCAGTTGATCAGTTATTTTGGCTAAAGGTTGTGCAACCAAGTATTGGGCTGAGGGTGCCAATACTTTTGTCTGGCCCATTTTTGGAGATTTGTGTGAAATGACCAATTTTTTTGCTTCATTCTCTTTTTTGTGTTTTTTTCATTGAAGACAAATTTAAATGAAGATCATACCAAAGAATTTGTGATAATACTCAGTTTCTTCCTGAAAATGATTGCAATCTGACAGAATTGCAGGGGTGTCAATACTTTTGGCCAACACTGTACATGGCATAGGGGGAAAAAGCCTGTTAAAGTGTGCATCTCTGTATCACTAAAAACACCATGCACAACAATAATGAAAAAAATGTTTAACTTTGTTAAATACAATATAGAACATGGTGGGTATAAGTTAAAACAACACAGATCACTAAGGAGAGAATAAAGAAAAGTGATGGTTCAGATATTCAGCCATAGAAGGAGAGAAGACAGGACCTTAAATAGTAATATACACACCCAGCAATACAGGTTATAATAAACCTGACATAAATCTTACAATAAGACCTTGATCTACGCTGGGGAGGTAATTTAGCTCTGCTTATATTAATGATCTGTGTTATTTTAACATATCCATCGTATTTCTATATTAAAGTTTATAAGAATTTTTCAAATTGTTGTGGATGTTTGTTTTTAGTGATAGTGAGATACAAACTTTCACATTTTTGGGATTTTTGTATATATGTTCCATCCATTTGAAATGAAGGGGCCCCGACTATAGGTGTGTGTGTGTGTGTGTGTGTGTATACTGTAAAAGTGTTGTCAAATGAGGCAAGGTTTTTGGCGAGGCACACATCAATTTTCAGACTCTTCTGATTCAGTTAGTGGCTCATGTGCCTCTTAATCTGGAGTATATGCCTCAGCACACCACCTCGTCAAGACAGGCCTGAGCAACACCACCAGTCTTGATGAACTGGGGCCAAATGGTTTCAATGCTTTCTACTTCTTTTAGCTACTGGTTACACTGCCCTAAGTAACATCTTATTACTTATTTTATGAGCATGTTGCTTCTTTTTTTTTTTTTTTTTCTGCAGCAAGATCTGGAAGTCAAAAATCCTGAAGGTGGGCACAGCACTTCAAAACCCCATAATCTTTGCTGACATGCTTTCTCCCCCCCAAAAAATCTGCAAAAGAATAAGCATTAAGAAAACACACCAAAAACGCTAGGTCTGTGCATAGCCTTAAGGGAACACTTCATCAGAGTATAATCCCAAGTGAATAAACATGCAGTTATATTGATCTGTTCAGATACCAAAGTATGGCTGGAGTTTCACTGGAATATGAAGCATGCAGGGATCACATCGAAATGTCCAGACCGAGCATGTTGGCTTCATAGAAATACATGAAGATGACACTCGGATCAGGAAAGCTACGACCAGTCCAATGCTATCCTCACAAGAGTCCTACGGCCGTGACTTCATCCTATAAGCGAGTGAATCAATGTCTTTCATTTGCGATAAAGCTAGCGAAAACAAGTGCAGTGGACAGTCAACAAATGGTAAGACACCACCCAAAAAGTTAATGTTTTTGAAGGTGGTAGCCACAGACATTCCTTCCTTGTATTTTCTAGTGTCTTCTTTTGCACATTGCTAGGGTCATCATTATGTTTAGAACTAGATGGTGGCCCGATTCTAAAGAATCGGGTAGTCTAGAATCTATATATAGTTTATTTAGTAATAGGGGAGTGCTGTGAAAGTAATTGTGAGTATACGGTGGCTTAGTGGTTAGCAGTGAGTGCGGTGGCTCAGTGGTTAGCAGTGAGTGCGGTGGCTCAGTGGTTAGCAGTGAGTGCGGTGGCTCAGTGGTCAGCAGTGAGTGCGGTGGCCCAGTGGTCAGCAGTGAGTGCGGTGGCCCAGTGGTCAGCAGTGAGTGCGGTGGCCCAGTGGTCAGCAGTGAGAGCGGTGGCTCAGTGGTTAGCAGTGAGTGCAGCACAGGCTGGAGGGGGCAGAGGAGGCAGAGGACGGAGGAGGCAGAAACTGGAGGGGTTAGAGGAGGGAGGGGTCGGGGGAGAGCGGAGGCTGGAGGGCAGAGGAGAGCGGAGGCTGGAGGGCAGAGGAGAGTGGAGGCTGGAGAAGAGCGGAGGCAGAGGAGAGCGGAGGCTGGAGAAGAGCGGAGGCAGAGGAGAGCGGAGGCTGGAGAAGAGCGGAGGCAGAGGAGAGCGGAGGCTGGAGAAGAGCGGAGGCAGAGGAGAGCGGAGGCTGGAGAAGAGCGGAGGCTGGAGAAGAGCGGAGGCGGAGAAGAGCGGAGGCAGAGGAGAGCGGAGGCTGGAGAAGAGCGGAGGCGGAGGCTGGAGAAGAGCGGAGGGCAGGGGAGAGCGGAGGCAGGGGAGAGCGGAGGCTGGAGGGCAGGGGAGAGCGGAGGCTGGGGAGAGCGAGGGCAGGGGAGAGCGGAGGCAGAGGAGAGCGGAGGCTGGAGGGCGGAGGAGAGGGGAGGCTGGAGGGCGGAGGCAGGGGAGAGCGGAGGCAGAGGAGAGCGGAGACTGGGGGGCACAGGAGA
This sequence comes from Allobates femoralis, assembly GCA_033576535.1. Classification (NCBI taxonomy): domain Eukaryota; kingdom Metazoa; phylum Chordata; class Amphibia; order Anura; family Aromobatidae; genus Allobates; species Allobates femoralis. The sequence continues at coordinate 636,827,431 of JARQOC010000002.1, read as the reverse complement.
GGGGAGGCTGGAGGCCACAGGAGAGCAGAGGCTGGAGGCCACAGGAGAGCGGAGGCTGGGGGCCACAGGAGAGCGGAGGCTGGGGGGCAGAGGAGAGCGGAGGCTGGGGGGCACAGGAGAGGGAGACTGGGGGGCACAGGAGAGCGGAGGCTGGAGGCCAGAGGAGAGCGGAGGCAGAGGAGAGCGGAGGCTGGAGGGCAGAGGAGAGCGGAGGCTGGAGAAGAGCGGAGGCAGAGGAGAGCGGAGGCTGGAGGGCAGAGGAGAGCGGAGGCAGGGGAGAGCGGAGGCTGGAGAAGAGCAGAGGGTGGAGGCCAGAGGACAGCGGAGGCTGGAGGCCAGAGGACAGCGGAGGCTGGAGGCCAGAGGAGAGCGGAGGCTGGGGGCAGAGGAGAGCGGAGGCTGGAGAAGAGCGGAGGCTGGAGGCCAGAGGACAGCGGAGGCTGGATGCCGGAGGACAGCGGAGGCTGGAGGGCAGAGGACAGCGGAGGCTGGAGGCCAGAGGAGAGCGGAGGCTAGAGAAGAGCGGAGGCAGAGGAGAGGGGAGGCTGGGGGGGCAAAGGAGAGGGGAGGCTGGGGGGCACAGAAAAGGGGAGGCTGGGGGGGGCACAGGAGAGGGGAGGCTGGGGGCACAGGAGAGGGGAGGCTGGGGGGCACAGGAAAGGGGAGGCTGGGGGGCACAGGAGAGGGGAGGCTGGTGGGGCAGAACACTCACCGGGCTGTCGGCGGGGCTGTGTGCGGGGCCGGTGGCGGAATGGTGGTCCCTGATGGAGGAGGAGAGTGGGCGGTGCCGGCGGAGGCCGCACACCGGAGTGTGGGCCGGGCCGGTTCCCGGATGTGGGTGGGACTCAGGGTGCATCTAGCCACCCTGCCCCCGGAGCCGATCGGAGGGCGGGGGTGTGCTGGCGGGTCTCAGCCCCCGCCGCCCCTGCAGCGTCCGCTCGGCCCCGCCGCCCTGCAGCCTACAGTGCCACAGCGTCCGTCTCTCCTGAGGCCGGCGCTGATGTTGGTGGCCCCGCCCCCTTATGTCATGCCACTCCCCCTGGCTGCCGCCGCTCTGGACTCAGGGCTCACTCTGTCCAATGGACGGTGCGGCCCTGGGTGGGAGCACACGGTTCTGTGTGGGGGGGCGGTGGCGGGATAGCGGCGAGTGGTGGCGCTTTAGCGCCCACTGCGAGCCGCTATGCAGGTTTGACAGCGGCTCGCGGTGAGCGCTACGCGCTCACCGCTCGTGGGTCTGGAACTTCCGGTTCCGGTCTGTGACACAGGGCAGAGACCGTCACGGAAGTTGGCCAGATTCCACAGGAAGTGGCCTTCGGGTTTTATATATAAGATGAGGTGGCATCAGCAGCCTATTTTGGTTGGTTGTACAGGTGCTCCAGCTCCTCCTAATTTAGTCTTTTCCTATCGCCGTGGCAGCACCCGCTAAGAGACTTTCAGAGAAACCATCACCTGGGAGGGACCACAGTATTGAGAACTGATCTCCCGAAACCTAAGTCGGAGGAGGACAAATCAAGCCAGTAGTGCTTGTAAAAGGTAGAAGGTGAGGGCCTTACATATTAAATTCATAGAGATGTCTGCCTTCTCAGGCCAGGAAAAGGCCATGGTGCTGAATGGGCCCTTACTCACTCTGAAGGATTTTCACCTTTGGTTGAGTAGGCCAGGGAGGTAGCATCCTTTATGCATCGGGCAAGAGTGCTTTTTTTTTTTTTTTTTGTTTTGTTTTTTGTTACACCAGACCCCTTCCTGTGGCCCTGAAAGAAAACATCCAGAGCCCTACTCTCTCCAGGATTGAGTTTTATCCAGATATTCCAGAACGGCCCTCCTAACATCTAATGTATGGAATTTCTGTTCTTCAGATGTAGTGGGGTTGTCAAAAAAGGAAGGTAAATATATCTCCTGCCTCCACTGAAACCTAGAAGCGACCTTAGGTAGATAGGCCGGATTTGATTTCAGTACTATTTGCTCCTCAGAAAGGGATCATCAACTGATAGAGCCTGAATGTCGCTGACTCTCCTAACTGAGGTCAAGGCCACTAACAGAGCATTTTTTATTTTATTTTAAGGTCAGACATTTAGAAGAGGCAGAATTCAGTTGTTCCAAGGGGGAACCCATCAAAGCATGTAGCACTAGCTTTAAGTCCCATGGTGGTATCCTGGTTATGTGGACAAGAATGCTGTGTTCACAATCTTATAAATCTAGAAACACATCTGTCCCCTGCTATATTGTAGCTACTAGTGCATCTCAATGAGTTAGAATATCATCAAAAATCAATGTGATATTGTCATGTTTCAGGGCCTTCCCCAAAAACCCTGACACATGTTGACTAATAAATCAATATTATTTTCACCCTTTGATGTCTCGTGGAATACGGCAGCGCGGTTTTCAACCATTTATCCTCCCTACTTTAATTTTCTGAAATAATGACCTTTGGCTTTTCATTGGCTGTAAGCCATAATCATCAACATTTACAGAAAAAAACACTTGAAAGAGATCACACTATTTATAATGACTCTATGCATTTCACTTTTTGTTTTGAATTACTGAAATAAATTCACTTTTTGATTATATTTAATTCATTAGGATGCACTAGTATATAAAGTGCCAATGCAGAAATCTGCACTTTTAAGGTACTCGCAAACAATCCCAACTCTCAATGCTTCTGTAGGAATTCTAGAATCACCGGGATTGAAACCTTATTAGTAAAAGGACCTAAATAAAACTCCAGAAATCTCCTCCAGACTATACTGTAAATTTTTGTGGTGACCTGTTTCCTACCCTGAAAGAGAGTGGTAATCAAATTCTTTGAAAAACCCCTACGCCCCAGAAGCTACCTCTCAAATTCCACGCCGTCAAGTGGAAACGCCTCACCTGGAGATGACGGAATGGACCCTGAGAAAGCCGCTTCAGACCTGATGGTAGAATCCAAGGGTCGGTCACTGACCTGGCACTCAGCCAAGAAAACCAGGGTCTGTTGGGCTAAAAGGGAGCAATGAGTGTTACCCTCGCTCCTTGCTCCCTGATCTTCCTGAGAACCAGCGGAATCAGGAACATCGGAGGAAATGCAGAAGTCAGATCATAGTTCCATGGGACCTGGAGGGAGTCTAAGGCTGGTGTCACACTGCAGTTTTTTCCCTGATCAGGTTCCATCCGGTTTGTGTGCCAAAACCAGGTGAGGATCTTGCAGAGAAAAACTATAATTAGAAGATTGACACCGGTTCTGAGTTTTTGAGACACTCCTGGTTTTGGCACACAAACCGGATGGAACCTGATCAGGGAAAAAAACTGCAGTGTGAAATCAGCCTAACACATCTGGCTGATCTGACATCTGCAGTGAAGTGAACCTCCTGACCTGCCTGTTGTTCCTGGTAGCAAAGATTTCTATGTCCGGAAGGCCACATAAGTCTACAATCTGCCTGAAGACCTGTCAATTCAACGACCATTTCTCTTGGTACAATTAATGGTGGCTGAGGAAGTCTGCTTTCACATTGTCCTCCTCCCCGATGTGAAGGGCTGAGAGGGACAGGAGATTACTGTAGGCCAGACAGAATATTTTGTCTGTGGAAGACCTCAGGGTCTTCATCTTGTTCCTCCTTGATGATTCAAGTAGGCCACTTCTGTGGTGTCTGAGTAGACTTGCACATGCGAATCTCGTAGCTGCAAAAAAAAAAAAAAACAACTGAATAAGGGCATACTTTACTGCTCTTTTAAATTTGAAGAGACCTGAGCTTCCTCAGACGTCCACTTTCCCTGGGCTAATCTGGCTCCCAACACTGAGGGACTCGCATCTGTGGTAACTATCTGGATGGTCTTATAACCCAAGGCACCCCTTTGGGCAGATGAGCTGGATCTAGCCACCAGGTCAGGGAATCTACTGTAGCAACTCATAAGACCATCCTGCTATTGAGGTGAGCCTGTAACATTTTTTGCCCTGAGAATCTCTTGTTGAAGTTGGAGTGGAATTGGGCCCACTGGATGGTTGGGATGCAGGAGGTCAGAGAAGTAAGGACATAGTCTCTCTGAGACAATTCCAGGTTGTCTATTGCCCTTCTCACTCTAGAGATTGTCTTCTGGCAGAAAGCACTGTTGTTCCACTGAATGCAAATGGAGTCCATGGAAGCTCTGAAGGGTTGAAGGAATTGGCCTTGATTTTTTTTCAGGTTGACTATCCAACCTAGACCCTGTAAAGATGATGTTACGTGATTCAGGTGATTACTGCACTGATAATCATAAATGTCTAAAACAACTTCCATGCTTCACCAATATTAAGTATCAACCCTAGCACCGCTAGTATATCCCCTTAAGAGTTCCTATTGGTACTTAAGTGAAATTGCACATGACACTTTAAAGAGGCAAATAAAAACTTCTCTTTATTGTTTAACTAGTAAAAAGGCCCGATGCAATTGCATCGGGAGCAGGGTGAAATGAATTGTGTGTATACAGGCGGGCCAGTGGGTAGCAGAGTATACAGGGGGCTCTGTGGGTAGCAGAGTATACAGGCGGGTCTGTGGGTAGCAGAGTATACAGACGGCTCTGAGGGTAGGAGATTATACAGGTGACTCTGTGGGTAGTAAAGTATACAGGCGGCTCTGTGGGTAGAAGAGTATACAGGTGGGTCTGTGGGTAGTGGAGTATACAGGCGTGTGTGGTGGCAGAGTATACAGGTGTGTGTGGTGGTGGTGGCAGAGTATACAGGCGTGTGTGGTGGTGGCAGAGTATACAGGCGTGTGTGGTGGTGGCAGAGTATACAGGCGTCTGTGCTGGTGGCGGCAGAGTATACAGGCGTGTGTGGTGGTGGCAGAGTGTACAGGCGTGTGTGGTGGTGGCAGAGTGTACAGGTGTGTGTGGTGGTGGCAGAGTGTACAGGCGTGTGTGGTGGTGGGAGAGTATACCGGCGTGTGTGGTGGTGGCGGCAGAGTGTACAGGCGTCTGTGCTGGTGGCGGCAGAGTATACAGGCATGTGTGGTGGTGGCAGAGTATACAGGCGTCTGTGCTGGTGGCGGCAGAGTATACAGGCGTGTGTGGTGGCAGAGTATACAGGTGTGTGTGGTGGTGGTGGCAGAGTATACAGGCGTGTGTGGTGGTGGCAGAGTGATACAGGCGTGTGTGGTGGTGGCTGAGTGTACAGGTGTGTGTGGTGGTGGCAGAGTGTACAGGCGTGTTGTGGTGGTGGGAGAGTATACCGGCGTGTGTGGTGGTGTGCGGCAGAGTGTACAGGCGTCTGTGCTGGTGGCGGCAGAGTATACAGGCATGTGTGGTGGTGGCAGAGTATACAGGCGTCTGTGCTGGTGGCGGCAGAGTATACAGGCATGTGTGGTGGTGGCAGAGTATACAGGCGTCTGTGCTGGTGGCGGCAGAGTATACAGGCGTCTGTGCTGGTGGCGGCAGAGTATACAGGCGTCTGTGCTGGTGGCGGCAGAGTATACAGGCAGGTGTGGTGGTGGCGGCAGAGTATACAGGCGTCTGTGGTGGTGGCAGAGTGTACAGGGTGTGTGGTGGTGGCAGAGTGTACAGGTGTGTGTGGTGGTGGGAGAGTATACAGGCGTGTGTGGTGGTGGCAGAGTATACAGGCGTGTGTGGGTGGGGCAGAGTATACAGGCGTGTGTGGTGGTGGCAGAGTATACAGGCGTGTGTGGTGGTGGCAGAGTATACAGGCGTGTGTGGTGGTGGCAGAGTATACAGGCGTGTGTGGTGGTGGCAGAGTATACAGGCGTCTGTGCTGGTGGCGGCAGAGTATACAGGCGTGTGTGGTGGTGGCAGAGTGTACAGGCGTGTGTGGTGTGTGGCAGAGTGTACAGGTGTGTGTGGTGGTGGCAGAGTGTACAGGCGTGTGTGGTGGTGGGAGAGTATACCGGCGTGTGTGGTGTGCGGCAGAGTGTACAGGCGTCTGTGCTGGTGGCGGCAGAGTATACAGGCATGTGTGGTGGTGGCAGAGTATACAGGCGTCTGTGCTGGTGGCGGCAGAGTATACAGGCATGTGTGGTGGTGGCAGAGTATACAGGCGTCTGTACTGGTGGCGGCAGAGTATACAGGCGTCTGTGCTGGTGGCGGCAGAGTATACAGGCGTCTGTGCTGGTGGCGGCAGAGTATACAGGCAGGTGTGGTGGTGGCGGCAGAGTATACAGGCGTCTGTGGTGGTGGCAGAGTGTACAGCGTGGTGTGTGGCAAGTGTACGGTGTGTGGTGGTGGCAGAGTGTACAGGCGTGTGTGGTGGTGGCAGAGTGTACAGGCGTGTGTGGTGGTGGCAGAGTGTACAGGCGTGTTGTGTGCATACGGCGTGGTGGTCGGCAGAGTGTACAGGCGTGTGTGGTGGTGGCAGAGTGTACAGGCGTGTGTGGTGGTGGCAGAGTGTACAGGCTGTGTGTGGTGGTGGCAGAGTGTACAGGGTGTGTGTGTGGTGGTGCAGAGTGTACAGGCGGTGTGTGGTGGTGGCAGAGTGTACAGGCGTGTGTGGTGTGGCAGAGTGTACAGGCGTGTGTGGTGGGGCAGAGTGTACAGGCGTGTGTGGTGGGGCAGAGTGTACAGGCGTGTGTTGGTGGCGGCAGAGTGTACAGGCGTGTGTGGTGGCGGCAGAGTGTACAGGCTGTGTGTGGTGGCGGCAGAGTGTACAGGCGTGTGTGGGTGGCGGCAGAGTGTACAGGCGTGTGGTGGGGCAGAGTGTCAGGCGTTGTGGTGTGCAGAGTGTACAGGCGTGGTGTGGTGGGGCAGAGTGTACAGGCGTGTGTGGTGGTGGCAGAGTATACAGGCGGTGTGGTGGTGGCAGAGTTACAGGCGTTGTGGTGGTGGCGCAGAGTTACAGGCGTGTGTGGTGGTGGCAGAGTATACAGGCGTTGTGTGGTGGGCAGAGTATACAGGCGTGTGTGGTGGGGGCAGAGTATACAGGCGTGTGTGGTGGTGGCGGCAGAGTATACAGGCGTGTGTGGTGGTGGCGGCAGAGTATACAGGCGGTGTGGTGGTGGTGGCGGCAGAGTATACAGGCGTGTGTGGTGGTGGCAGGTCAGCAGCAGTTACAGGCAGTTATGTGGTGGTGGCGGCAGAGTATACAGGCGTGTGTGGTGGTGGCAGAGTATACAGCGTGTGTGTGGTCGGATCGGCGAGTGTACAGAGACGGCTTGTGTGGTGGCGGCAGAGTATACAGGCGTGTGGTGGTGGCGGCAGAGTATACAGGCGTGTGTGGTGGTGGCGGCAGAGTTACAGGCGTGTGTGGTGGTGGCGGCAGAGTTACAGGCGTGTGTGAGTGTGGGTGGTGGTGGCAGAGTATACAGGCGTGTGTGGGTGGCGGCAGAGTATACAGGCGGTGTGGTGGTGGGGCAGAGTGATACAGGCGTGTGTGGTGGTGGCAGAGTTACAGGCTGTGATGGTGGTGGCAGAGTTACAGGCGTGTGTGGTGGTGGCGCAGAGTATACAGGCGTGTGTGTGGTGGTGGCGGCAGAGTATACAGGCGTGTGTGGTGGTGGCAGAGTATACAGGCGTCTGTGGTGGTGCAGAGTTACAGGCGTGTGTGGGTGGCAGAGTATACAGGCGTGTGTGTGGTGGCGGCAGAGTATACAGGCGTGTGTGGTGGTGGCAGAGTATACAGGCGTGTGTGGTGGTGCGGCAGAGTATACAGGCGTGTGTGGTGGTGGCGGCAAGTATACAGGCGGTGGTGGTGGTGGCGGCAGAGTATACAGGCGTGTGGTGGTGGCAGAGTATACAGGCTGTGTGTGTGGTGGCAGAGTATACAGGCGTCTGTGCTGGTGGCGGCAGAGTATACAGGCAGTGTGTGGTGGCGGCAGAGTATACAGGCGTGTGTGGTGGTGGCGGCAGAGTATACAGGCGTGTGTGGTGGTGGCGGCAGAGTATACAGGCGTCTGTGCTGGTGGCGGCAGAGTATACAGGCATGTGTGGTGGTGGCTGGCAGAGTGTACAGGCGTGTTGGTGGTGTGGCAGAGTGTACAGGCGTGTGTGTGGTGGTGGCAGAGTGTACAGGCGTGTGTGGTGGCAGAGTGTACAGGCGTGTGTGGTGGCGGAGTATACAGGCGTCTGTGGTGATGGCAGAGTGTACAGGCTGTGTGTGGTGGCAGAGTGTACAGGCGTGTGTGGTGGCGGAGTATACAGGCGTCTGTGGTGATGGCAGAGTGTACAGGCGTGTGTGGTGGCAGAGTATACAGGCGTGTGTGGTGGTGGAGTATACAGGCGTCTGTGGTGGTGGCAGAGTGTACAGGCGTGTGTGGTGGTGGAGTATACAGGTGTCTGTGGTGCGCTCGTGCAAGGCAGGGGTTAAAAAAAATAAAAAAAGATTATGCTCACCTCACCCCGAGCCCCCGCCGTCTTCTGCCGTGTTCCGCCGTCTTCTGCCGTGTTCCGCTAGGCTCCCGGTGGCTGTGCAGGCTCCCGGTGCCTGCAGTGATCTTCTATCTACTGAGAGTGAAGGACCTGTGGTGATGTCAGAGTCACGTGACCCGCGATTTGCCTGGAGTAAGCTGGTGTCACGTGAATCTGACATCACCACAGGTCCTTCACTCTCAGTAGATAGAAGATCACTGCAGGCACCGGGAGCCTGCACAGCCACCGGGAGCCTAGCGGAACACGGCGGGAGACGGCGGGAGACAGCGCGGGCTCGGGTAGAGGTGAGGATTTTTTTTTTTTTTAGAGTAGTGCGGGTCTGCGGCTCGTGATGACGCTGCGCGTCATCACTCGCAGTCCCGCGCAAAGCATGTTGGGATTCGGCTACAACGCCCGAAATCCCAACTGCGGATTATATAAGTAGAAAGTTCATGTAAAATTAAAAATACCATTCACACCATATATAGGTACCATAATCGGTAAAGTACTGTGGGCAGGCTCACATATAACAGGACTATTAAGATAGCTAGTATCATACAATTAAAACATTTCTGGTAATGTCACTTTAAGAATGATTTCCACAAGAATACCCTGAGGACGGTGCCAGGATTGGGCGCCGAAACGCGTCGGTTTATAGGAATAAAGAGAATTTCGTTTGGAACATTGTTTTCCCTTGTGATCCTTTGGACGATCGGGCAGCGCGGACTGTGATACACCTTTGATCCCAGAACCTTTGAAGCACCCACGGCCCCGTGGAGGTGGAGGTCCAGCAGCAGCCTACATTACTAAAACCAACGCCTTTATTCCAGTTGTGGGATTCACAACTGAATCAGGTTAGTGCAGACCTGTTTGTACCGATTAGTCCCTAATCTATGCCAAATGATAGGGCACTATTGCGCCTCTGTTGTCTCCCCTTATATTTTTATATAATACCAGAAATTTGTAATTGTATGATACCAGCTATCTTAAAGAGGACCTGTCACCAAACCAGGCATGGTGATCTAATTACAGCACTGGATGCAGCATGTCTGCTGCATCCAGGCAAGGGGTCCCCCATCACTTGAGCAGCCTTGTACCCCGAGTAAATACACTTAGAAAACTTAACATCCTGCTGCCAGAAAGGAGGTGGCTAGAGGCTGGAGCCGAAGGGCAGATTCACACTCCCTGCATGTTTAATCTGCCCACCGCTGCCAATCATTGTCTCCCTCTTCTGCAGCATAACAGTTTTCTTTTGTTTGTTTTTTAAGAAATGGCCGTTTAGCCCCGCCCCCTACGGTGATGTCACCGCTTATACCCGCCCTGCTCTATCGTTAACATAGAGCACGGCAGGGAAAGGTGGTGATGTCAGAGCAGGAGGTCGGCCACCCCGCCTCCTGCAGTGACATCACCGCTTATACCCGCCCTACTCTATGTTAACCATAGAGCAGGGCAGATATAAGCGGTGACGTCACCGCAGGGGGCGGGGCTAAACGGCCATTTAAAAAAAAAAACTGTTATGCTGCAGAAGAGGGAGACAATGATTGGCAGCGGTGGGCAGATTAAACATGCAGGGGGTGTGAATCTGCCCTTCAGCTCCAGCCTCTAGCCACCTCCTTTCTGGCTGCAGGATGTAAGTTTTCTAAGTGTATTTACTCGTGGTACAGGGGGGCTCAAGGGCTGGGGGACCCCTTGCCTGGATGCAGCAGACATGCTGCATCCAGTGCTGTAATTAGATCACCATGCCTGGTTTGGTCCTCTTTAATAGTCCTGTTATATGTGAGCCTGCCCACAGTACTTGTTATGGTACCTATATATGGTGTAAATGCTATTTTTAATTTTATATGCACTTTCAAACAATAAAGAGAAGATTTATTTGCCTATATAAAGTGTCATGTACAATTTCACTTAAAGTACCAATAGGAACCCTTAATGGGATATACTGGCGGTGCTAGGATTACTGCACTGAGCAGCCGATCTCTCCACTATGAGGAACTCATCAAGATATGGGATGATAAGAGTATCTCATTATCTCAAATGAGCCATCACCTTGGTGATGATGCGTGGAGTCATGGACAGACCAAATGGTATTGCGGTGAATTGGAAGTGCCTGACTTATCCCTTCATAGACACTGCCACTTTGAGTTACTTTAGGTGATCTTGATGTATGGGTAGGTTATAATAAGTATCCTTCAGGTCCAGAACAGTCATGAAGCACCTAGGAAATAGAAGTTTGATTGTTGATTCTATGGACTCCATTTTAAAGAGAACCTGTCACCCCCCTGGTGCTTTCCAAATTGAAAGCACCACTGAATGCAGCGTGTCTGCTGCATTCAGAGAAGGTGTCTCCCATGTATCTAGCTCCCCCTGTAACCTAAAAAAACACTTTTGAAAGTTTAGACTTAAGGGGTATGAGGGGCTTGTATGAGTTTGCAGTCCTGGCTGCCAGCACAGTCCTCTCCACCTCCTGCCCTGTGTTCTGCCTCCTCTTCTGTGTGTGGCCTCCTCTGCCTGCACCTTAGCATGTCAATTCAAGCAGGCGCACACCGGGCACTTGCTATGAGCGGGTCCTGGCTTCTGTAACGGCACAAGTGGCAGAGCCTGCCTTAATAAAGATTATGCTGAATACATACAGCAGGGCAGCAATTTGGCGCATGCGCCGTACGTACACCACAATGCAGGGCTACAGATCAGCATCCCTGCGACCCCCCCCCCCCCTCTCCCTCCTCCTCTTTCTTATGTGTTGTCCCCGAAACAAGCCTGTCATCATTGCCTTCAGCCATATGAAAACAAATAGAGCACCGCACATGGACATCATACTGTAATGGTACATTTACACGCGGCCACAGGAAGGTAGGAACAGGCAGGCATCGGACACAAATTGTGCCTGTTGCGTTGAAAAGACCTCGATGTGGCTGCGTGTAATTCAGGACTTTCCTTCCTTCAGGGAAGACACAGGAAGGAAAGTCCTGAATTACACGCAGCCACATCGAGGTCTTTTCAAGGCAACAGGCACAATTGGGTCCGATGCCTGCCTGTTCCTACCTTCCTGTGGCCGCGTGTAAATGTACCATAAGGGGCAAACTACTCTATAGCATATTAACCAAGAAAAAGAAAACGAGTGTATATATGTCCATACTTGATGTATAACCCCATTGAAGTCCATGCAAGTGTTCAATGCAATAATAAGTTTTTTATTTATTACACGAGGACTGAGATTACAGTGATGCAATGAAGGTAAAGAAAAGTAATAGAGGATAAAGAAGTTTCAGGGAGAGGGAAGTGACACACAAAGGGAGTAAAGTTGCATACCGAACGTGCCTGTTTGTGAGAAGGTTCTAGTACAGGTTCAGGGGTGGGATTGGTACGGTATAGAGAGGGACCAGTCCTGCTAGTAAGTTTCCCACCACCTGAGTAAGGTGCTGTAATTAACACAAACGTTATACAGGCTTACCCATTGGGGTCAGGAGGATCTCTCTTGTAGTTACGTGTCAGACAACCCCGACACATGTTTCTCATATCTGGCTGCTTCAGGGGGCATGGGGTCACTGTGCAAAATTGGGCCATATATAGTCTGACTCCCAATTACCATTGATATCATGTATTTATTCATTTATCTAATCTATCCATGTATCCATCTGTTTATCCATCTATGTATGTATGTATACCTGTATAATGCTATGCATCGAACTTCATATAATATTTTTGCATAAGTTTCTTGAAACCTAATTTTTCTCCCATCGCCTTCCACGACAGCATTGGAGGATGTCGTCCACGCCCTATTGGGGGACAGGAACACAGAGAGGTTAAAAGCCCCTCCCCTTCCTCCGCACTCCAGTGTCTTCCTGTCCCCCTTGGGGCATGGAGAGGTTCCAGTGCTGTCAGGCAGGCAGAGGCAGCATTGGGGTGTACTTACAGCCGGGCCAGGGATGGACGTCGGGGGCGGCCTCCTCCTCCTTCTCGGGGCTCCCGTGGTGGGACCATCCGGCCTTCCTGCGTCCTACGGGGCAAAGCAGGCCGTGTATTGCAACGCCGGAGGCCTGTTCAGCTCTCCGGCGTCTCCCTCCTCCAGCTGCGGTCCCTGGGGCATGCATCAGAGGTGCCGCGGAGGCACTTCCGGTTTCGGGGATGGCACTTCCGGTTTCGGGGATGGCACCTCCGGTTCCGGGATGGCACTTCCGGTTTCGGGCGGCGGCTCCTGTAAGGGCTGTGGCAGGCTGGGCGCGGCTCCAGGGAACCCAGCAGGACTTTCGCGCGCTACTGCCCGCGGCCGGTGACCAGGAGGAGGGAGGGAACAGGTGTTCCTCGTTGGGGGCACGGTACTTCTGGATAAGTACCCGCCGGAAGCTACACCCAGGTAAGGCTGATCCCTAAAACATGGAAGGTGATAGGCTTCCACCTCTGCTTCTGCAGAGCCCAGCGTTCCCCCAGCTCATGTAAGTGTTTCTGGGGGTGGTCACAAGGGGTAGAGTTATTTAAGCCCTGCACTCAAACTGGGACCCCCTTCTCTTCCCTTTTTGTCTATAGGGAGACGAGGGCCGTCTGTGAAAGGGAGCAATAATGTGGCTGCGGCACAAAATGTCCCTCTTCCTACAACAAGGTGTCGGCCATGACTGACAGGGTTGTCAGGATGGACTCCCCATCCTTGCTTGAGGAGCTCCAATCCATTAGGGAAGAGGTGCAGGCTTCTATCTCGGCACTGTGGGGTTATGCTGCAGCTTCCGGGCCTCCCCCTCCGTAAGAGAGGAAGCTCCAGGATTGTGACTCTGTGGATCTCATGGAGGCTGGCCAGAGCTCAGCGTTAGAGGACGGCGAGGATATTGCCGCTGTTGCCTCTGTCCAGACACGAGAATCTGGACACTAGATATTTTTCCACAGAGTCCATGGGTGCATTGGTGGACACTGTCCATTGTACCATGGGAGTAGAGGTGGTGGAATCCCCTTCTTCTGTGCAGGACTAAATGTTCAGAGGCCTGAAGGCTAAGCGGCTCACCCCATCCGAGTGGATTGGAGGGTGATGACTTTGTCTGGGAGGTCCCGAAGGTGGACATCCAGGTGGCCAGGGTAGCAATCAGCTGCTATTGTAAACCCATTGTGCATGCCCTTGACACACTGTTGAGGCTAAGCAGCAGGAGCCTCAGTCACGGGCTGGATGGGAGACCTCATGAGAGACCCAATGGGAATCTCTATGGAAGTCTCTATAAAGTCAATGGGACTTCTAACATGAAGGTCTATGGCAGTATTCCATTTGGGAAGCTTAGCATATGAGACCACGTTGCCTTTTGAATATTCCTCCCGGTTGAAGGACCCCCTCGTTCGTAAAATGGAGAGTTTCCTCAAAAGATCCTGGGAGACGGCATCTATGTCTTTAACGGTGTACATTTCCTCTACATGTGAGCAGGTCTCTCTTTAAGTGGCTCACCCAGCTGGGAGAATTCATCCTGCAGGGTACTCCCAGGGAGGAGCTTTGGACTCCATTCCACTTCTGAGACGTGCTATGGGCTTCCTGGCCGATGCCTCTGCTGAGTCGTTCCGTGTTGGCGCCAGGTGCGCAGTGTTGGCTAACACAGCTCGCAGGGCAGTGTGGCTTACAAGGTGGAATGAGGAGTTCACGTCTAAGCTCCAGCTGTGTGGCCTCCCCATGCAAAGGGCATTGGATGACATCCTGGAAAAGGTGTCTCCCGGAACAGGAGCCCTTTCGGAGGCAGTCCTGTTGGCCTGAGCGCAGCCAACCCTCCCAGTCTAAAGGGAAGGGTAAGTCTGGTCGCTGGGCATTCCAGTATGGGAACAAGACCCGTAATATCTTGCTCCCCCAGCAGCGGCATCACCAGCCGCTCCTAAACAAGGTCGCCTTCCCCATTGCGGGGCGGCTCCTGCGGTTTCTGCCACAGTGGCAAGCGATCTCCTTGTGCCCTTGGATCCTCTCGACCATTTGGGAGGGTCTACGCTTGGAATTCGAGAGCCAGCCCCTCCGTGTCTTCGAGTCCTCTCCCTTCCTCAGGGGACTCTCGCACGGGTTTTCTTGTCGGGTCTGCGACACATGTTGGATTCGGGTGTGGGGTCCCCGGTTCCTCCTGGAGAGGAGGGCCAGGGGCGCTACTCCAGGTTGTTGTGGACCTCCAGAACACTTATTCTCATGTCCCCATTCACCCGTCCCACAAGCGCTTTCTGCGATTCACGATCTCCGGGGCAGGCGGGACGGTCCATTCTCGGCTTAATGTGCTGCCCTTTGTGATTTCGTCAGCCCAGAGATTACCAAACTCATGGGGGAAGCGATCACATTCATCCAGACCCAGGGGATATGTATGCTTCCCTATTTAGACGACATGTTGGTGGTGGCTCCTTCGGCAGCGCTTCTGCGCACAAAGGTCTCCAACACATTGGAGATTCTTCAGTCCCTGGGATGGGTACCCAATCTTTGGGAATTGGAACGGGTGCCTGCAACCCGACGTCAATTTTTGGGAGTCTTGCTGGCCTCCTCCAGACAGACCTCGTTCCTTCCTGCGGAATATCAGCTTTTGCGCCGCGTGAATCTGACCCGCCTCCGGGCAGGGGGGTCGCCCTCCTTGCGGGAAGCAATGTCCCTGTTAGGGGCCATGATGGCCTGCATTCAGTCAGTAACATGGGCTCAGGCTCCTTCCCGACTGCTCCAGGAACACATACTGAGTTCCTGGAGCAGACGTCAGGATTCCTTAAACTCGCAGGTCCGGACCCCGGGGCGGGTGGTAATCTCGCTTTCCTGGGGATGAATCCCAGACACCTTCCTGTGACCTCCATTCCCACTGATGCCAGCGGTTCCGGTTGGGGCACGATGGTAGTTCGCACACCGTTCCAGGGGATTTGGAGTCGCTCGGTCAGTCGCCAGTCTTCAAACTTCTGGCAGTGGAGGAAGCGCTTCTTGCTGCAGCTCACGTTCTCCGGGGTCATCATGTCAAGGTCCTGTCAGACAATGTGACTTTTGGTTGCTTTCTTGCGGTACCAAGGCGGTACTCGTGGCTTACACTTGCAGGGGCTGGCAAGACTGTTCTTTTTGTGGGCAGTACGCCATCTTCTCTCCTCCTCGGCAGTACTTCGGAAGGGAATGGCCAATGTACAGGCAGATTTCTTGAGCCGCACGGAGGTCCACCCTGGCGAATGGAGCCTCCATCCGGACGTGTTTCGCTCTCTCACGGACAGGTGGGGAGTCCCTTCAATCGACCTGTTTGCATCGGGAGTCAATGCCAAGGTGCCGACGTATTTTTCCCTGAGTCGGTCGGGCCATCCTCTGGGGCTGGACGCCTTCGCCCATCGCTGGGACTTCCGGTTGGTGTATGCGTTTCCTCCGATCCCGCTGCTCCCCAAGACGTTGCAGAAGATTCGGGCGGAGGGGGTGACGGCTATCCTGGTGGCTCCCCTGTGGCCCAAAAGGGCATGGTACGGCGCTATCCACGACCTATGCCTGGAGGGTCCGATTCGGTTGCCCCACAACCTCGACCTGCTATCCCAGGGTCCTCTGTTTCACCCGGACCCGCAGTGGCTCAATCTGGCGGCCTGGCTGTTGAGGCCGAGATCCTGACGGCCAAGGGCCTCTCCCAAGCTGTAATCCGCACGCTTCAGCAGAGCAGGAAGCCCGTGACGAACGCCATTTACGGGAAGGTTTGGAAACGCTTTCTGTCCTGGTGTGCTCCTTCCTTTCCGGATATCCATCATCCTAATGTGGCTCTCAATTTGGATTTTTTGCAGCGAGGCTTGGATTTGGGCCTTCAGCCGAGCACCCTTAAGGTCCAGGTTTCAGCTCTCGGTGCCGTGTTTGATCAGGATCTTGCTGGCCATCGATGGATCAAACGATTTTTTACCTCTGCTTGTAGACTGCGTCCCAGGCTTCGGCCTTCCGTCCCTACTTGGGATTTGAACATTGTTCTTCATGGGCTTTCTCGGGATCCCTTTGAGCCCTTGTCTGCTACTTCCCTTCCATCTCTCTCTCACAAGACGGCGTTTTTGGTAGCCATTACTTCGGCCAGGCGAGTTGGGGAACTGCAGGCGCTCTCGATCCAGGCGCCTTACCTCGTGGTTTCCGATGATCGCATTACGCTTCGGTTGGATACGTCCTTCCTTCCTAAAGTTGTGTCGGATTTTCATCGGTCCCAGGAAGTGGTGCTCCCGTCCTTTTGTCATTCTCCTGCTAATGCAGCTGAGGCCGTGTTTCACACCTTGGATGTCCGTCGGTCCGTCCTCCACTATCTCCAACCACTTCCTGGAGATTAGATCAGAACCTGTTTGTTCAGCATTTTGAGAAAAACAAAGGGAAGAAGGCTTCCAAGGCTACCATCGCTTCCTGGATCATGAAGGCGATCTGTTCGACCTACGTCGCTCAAGACCTTGCTCCTTTGGTGGGGTTGAAGGCTCATTCCACTCGGGCTGCTGCTACATCCTGGGCTGGAGCTTCATCTGAGCAGATATGCAGAGCGGCTACGTGGTCGTCCCTCCACACCTTTTCTCGCCACTATAGGTTAGATCTGTCCTCTAGTCGGGATCTGTCCTTTGGTAGGAAAGTCCTACAGGCAGTTGTCCCACCCTGAGGAGTATCGGTGGTATTCCTCCAATGCTGTCGTGGAAGGCGATGGGAGAAAACTGAATTAGTCCTTACCGGTAATTCCTTTTCTTGGAGCCTTCCACGACAGCATCAGTTCCCCCCCTTATTGTCAATTTTGGATTCAGGTGTATAAGGTAATCCATGTCTTCAGGTGATCTTGATAATACACTGGAGTGCGGAGGAAGGGGAGGGGCTTTTAACCTCTCTGTGTTCCTGTCCCCCAATAGGGCGTGGACGACATCCTCCAATGCTGTCGTGGAAGGCTCCAAGAAAAGGAATTACCGGTAAGGACTAATTCAGTTTTCCTGCCGCTCTTTATGCCATGGCGCTTTACATGTGAAAACGGATAGACTGACAAAATAATTATGAATGATACAAGGTACACACACCTTGTGGCAGGAATGAAGGCCCTGGCCGATAGGGGACTCACAGTCTACAAGTAATGGATGAGGATACAGTAGGTGAGGAGAGAGGACTCAGCCCGCAAGGGTTCACAGTCTACAAGGGATGGGTGAAAATACTGTCAGTGAGGTGAGAAGACCCTGCCTGCGAGGGCTCACAGTCTACAAGGGATGGGTGAGGATAAAGTAGGTGAGGAAAGAGGACCCTGCCTGCGAGGGCTCACAATCTGCAAGGGATGGGTAAGGACCCTGCCTGCAAGGGCTCACAGTCTACAAGAGATGGGTGATGATAAAGTAGGTGAGGAAAGAGAACCATGCCCATGAGAGCTCGCAGTCAAAATGGATGGTTGCGGATACAGTATGTGATGGTACAGCTGGCAGTTTGTCACTTTGACGACAGTATATTCACTTTTTTTTTCTTAATATATTGGTCGTAAATTTCAATTTGAAGGTTTACATGTTGGCCGAGAGTATTGGGGCACAGAGTTAGACAGTATGGTTGAAGCACGGGATAAATATTGTAAGCGGTAGGGTGAAGAACAGATAACAGGAGAGGACGGAAGGAGCTCTTGAGAGGATCTGAGGTTGCTTGTAAGTGGTTACCTGGGGACCATGGCACAGATATGTGTAGGTTACAGGTTGTGGATGGCTATCTGTAATGATTTTGAATTTTAAATGGAGTGTGTGTTAAATGTGATCCAGTGAATGGCTTGGTATACAGCAAATACCAGTGATTAACGAGTGGAGAGGTGGTTTAGTCTCCTTGTTTACTTTATGATACAAGCAGATCAGGTAATGTTACAAGGGAGGTCATAGACATTGTTTTTTAGTTAGTCAAGGTGGTAGTTGAGGGCATGCTTGTGTGTTTTTTCATTTGGTTGGTCATGGAATGTACGGATCAGTCCAAATTCTTTACGTTGTAGTCAGCATGAGGTGGCCACAAGTGGCACATGTGGCTTCAAACAGGTCACAGTCAAGCATTACTCACAGCAGGTACCAATCATGCTGTACGCTCAACAGTCAGCAGATAGTTGGAGGGATAGGGCTTTTGTGGGGGGACAGTCAGGTCGTATAAATAATATAAATTTTGTATTTTTCCTCTTTTATATTTACAAATCAATGTGATCAGAAGGATTACTTTGTGGACAAGCTTTTTGTGCTTTTGAGGTCGAATCAAGTCTAGAGAGGTAGATCTCGGTGTTATGAGAGTACACATAATACTACAAGCCATGGGACTATGTCAGCTGTCCTTGGCCGAAGGTGTACATGTAGAATGTCATACTTCATACAAATGACACTTGAGGAAATGTGAAAGGCATACAGATGACCACATGGTGTAAGAAGGAGACGTTATAATATCCGGTATGTTACATATGAACATATCCATTACAGTGCCAACTCCAGGGTAACAAGACATGACACAATGTGTTGCTGTAAGAAAAGGTCTACAGAATTGGCTCTCAAGCACACAGGACACAGGCCTAACCAGTGGCTTTACTTTGCTGGCAGCACCTCCGTCACCAAATTTCACGTGCCGTTGTCTATTGCAGGGGGTCGAGGCGGTCAACAGTGTTTTATTACTTCCTGCCGCGGCACTGACAAGCACTGAAGCTCATCAACATCACTGCAAGCACCCACACAATGAGAGTCATGCAGCTGCCGTCGACGTATGGCGTCACCTGCAGGCCTCTCATTGGGTGGCGTCCTGCATTGATCTTGCTGACCTACAGAGCTTTCACGTACAGCGGCCGGAAGTCATAACAATGCGGCCCCCTGCACTACAACATCATAGAAAGTGTATCTAAGAGACTGAGTGTCTGAATGAGTGTTTGTGTGTGGTAATGTGTGAGTGTTAAAAATAAGTAGATCAGGTTGTGGACATAACTAGAAAAGCGTTCAAGGCTTGGCAACATTACTATAAAAGGTGTCAAGGATGGGTGACATTAATAAAAAATTACATCAGGATGGGTGACATCACTACAAAATTGGATTATGATGAGAGACATCACTACAAAAGGGGACTAGGATGAAGACATTAGTACCAGAAGGGGATCAGCAAGGGGACATTACCGCAAGAAGGAGACATTACTGCCAGAATGAAATCACGATGAGACATTATGTCTAAAACTGTATTAGGAAGGCGACATTACTACAAGAAGGAGATCAGGATGAGGACATTACTAAAAGAACAGGAACAGTATGAGGACAAAAAAATAGATGATCACCATAATGGGACATTAATACAAATAGTGGAACATGATGATGATATTAATACATTTATGAGATTAGGATTTGAGAATATTACTACAAGAAGGTGATCAGGATGAAACAACTGATGGATGGATCTATCTATTTATGTACGTATATATCATTCAATTTATGTATCTGTATGTTATTTCAGTTTATTATATACATTATTAATAATCTATTTATGTATTTTTAAGTTACATCCATCTATTTATATTTCCATCTATTCAATCGATGTAATATGTGATAAACATTAGTGAGGCATGCTTTTTCATCATTAGCTCACTCATATTTGATGGTTAAATAGTTGATTTATATTCTTGTTAAATACCGTATTGTTCAGACTATAAGACGCACTTTTGTTCCCCCAAACTGTGGGGGAAAGTGGGGTGTGTGTCTTATAGCCCGAATGTATGGAGTGTGGGGGCAGGGGAGGTGGGGGCAGCTCTGGAGCGGTGCCAGGGGGGGGGGAGGGGTCTGGAGCGGGCTGCAGACAGAGCGGGAGATCTCCTGCTCCCGCTCATTTAATATGCACTGCCGCTGTCCATCACTGTGGTGCTGAAACTGCACCAGGGTGATGGACTGGGGGAGCAGCACATATTAAACTGTCTGCGTCCCCCCTGTGATGGCACATGCTTTCCCCCCATGTTAAATATGGCCCCCCATGCTGCTGCCAATAATAAAATAACCACATTACTCACCTTTTCCAGCGATGTCCTGGCTCCCTCCATGCAGCTGCACTCCTCCACTTCCTGGTTCTTCTCTCTGTGAAGCCGGTCATGTGATCGGCTCAGCAGTCTCATCATCTCTGTGCACCCGATCATATTACTGGCATTACAGAGAAGTGGAGGAGTGCAGCTGCATGCAGGGAGCCAGGACATCGCTGGAAAAGGTGAGTAATGTGATTGTTATTTTATTATAGGCAGCAGCATGGGGGGCCATATTTAACATGGGGGAGGGCATGTGCCAGCCCTGGGGGACTTGTGCTAGCCCTGGGGCATGTGTGCCAGCCCTGGGGGGCATGTGTCAGCCCTGGGGGACTTGTGCCAGCCCTGGGGGGCGTGTGCCAGCCCTTGGGGACATGTAATGGCTCTGAGGGACGTGTGCCAGCCCTGGGGAATGTGTGACAGCCCTGGGGAATGTTTGCCAGCCCTGGGGGATTTGTGCCAGCCCTGGGTGGCATGTGCCAGCCCTGGGGAACGTGTGCCAGCCCTGGGTGGCATGTGGCAGCCCTGGGGGACGTGTGCCAGCGCTGAGGGACATGTGCCAGCCCTGAGGGACATGTGCCAGCTCTGGAGGACGTGTGCCAGCGCTGGGGGGCCTGTGCCAGCGCTGGAGGGCATGTGCCAGCCCTGGGGGACGTGTGCCAGCCCTGGGGGATGTGTGCCAGCCCTGGGGGGCATGTGCCAGCCCTGGGGGCATGTGCCAGCCCTGGGGGACATGTGCCAGCGCTGGGGGGCATGTGCCAGCGCTGGAGGGCATCTGTCAGCCCTGGGGGATGTGTGCTAGCCCTGGGGGGCGTGTGCCAACCTTGGGGGGGGTGTACCATCACTTGGGGACGTGTGCCAGCTGTAACCAGAATAAGGGGGCCATATCTAGGATGTGGGGCTATATCCAAGGATGAGGGAACATGTACCAGGATGAGGGGGCTATGAGGGACATATACCCTATATGATTTGTAAGACGGACATTGACATTATAAGACGGACCCCATTTAACATTAAAAATTATTTTTTCCTCTTTTCCTTCACCAAATTTGGGGGTGCGTCTTATAATCAGGTGCGTCTTATAAAGCGAAAAATACGGTAACCTACAATTTGATCTTTAACCTAAAATTATTTATACCACTCAGTTGTGGATAGTAATAAAGCTGTAAATAAAAAATGGTAAATTTGATTGTTTCTTTCTATCTATTTCATTTTAGAATGACAAGCAATGAAGAGGAGACTGTTCAAAATTTCGTAAGTAACTGATAAAAAGAAAATTTTGTTTAAAAAAAAAAAAAAAAATGATGCACATTTCAAATGTTAGGCTAAAACGTTGTGCAATGATCACATTTTAGGTCTGTGTTATTAATTATTTTCAATCCTCTATTTTTTAACTTTAACAACACATACATTTTGATATTCAATAGTTAATTCAAAAACTATTTGTAAAAACTATTTTTTGTGTGTATTTGACCTGCCCCGGGAGGGGACCGTCGGGTACTCAGAACCGGGCTCCCTGGAGGTCGCCTGGGCCTCTACAGGATGTTGCGGTGGTGCGACCCGGTCCGTGATCCCCTCGTCAGGCGAGGTCAGTAACAGGGAAAAAAGTGTAGAAAAATAAAATAAAGTAGTGACGCCACCCGCGGTTTGTGGCCAGTGTGGGCTACCACTGCTGTCCAGGCCTCGGGGTGATGGTGATGGTAGGCAGCAAGGATGATGAGCCCTCTTCGGGCAGGGCTTTCCCTCAGGATAGAGGTATAGGCTATTTGTGTATGTAATGTTGCGGTTGCATGATTCAGCGTACGGAAGAATGGACAGACACAGGGGTAAGTCTTCTTTTACCTTCACTGTTGCAGTAGGATTGTCCGGGTACAGTTCACTGATGTTAGCGGGGATCCGGAGCTTGGAAGCAAGTTGGGGTGTTCCACTCTAGGCAGGTTCTAAGGTCCACCTACTGTTCTAGTGTCTGTGGGCCCAGGCCGCGTGTAGCTGTGCTGGGGCCTCCTCTGGTCTGCTCTGGCCGTATGACATGCGGTGCGAGCCCTTTTGTGGTAGTCTTCCTTCGTTGAGTCTCCTGGGCTCTGTAGTGCGGCTGTCTCCAAGCCTTAAGGTGGACAGGCAACATAGAATTACCCGCCCTCAGGGATTTGATTGCTGGGCATTAGGTCCTAGTCGACCTTGGTCTCCGGTGACCATTCTGCTCTAGGCACTAAGGCGAGCTGGCTCCACTCCACTCCTTGCACCTTTTCTCCTCTTCCTCAGACCCTCACCACGGGTCTCTCACACTGTCTGGTCAGTCACGTAGGACGAGCCTAGCACGACTACCGTCCATAGGATGTCCTCTACAGTCTTCTCGGGAACTGAACTGCCTGACCCCTCTCCCAAAACAGAATTTATAGGGGACCTGCCCTGAACCTGGGCTTTAGAGCTCCCCCTTCTCGCCTGGAGTCAGGAAGGTGTTGTGTGTGTGTGTGTGTGTTACTTGGTGGATTCCTTGCCTTGCTTCCAATCTTGTATTGTGGCAACTGGACCCCGAGGCGCCACACATTTATTTATTAAAATTGCTTTTACTTACCTTATTTCTGTTATATTACAGTCCAAGCTGCTCATGTTAAAATAGACAATTACAAAATCAAAATTAAAAATTGGATTTTCCTCTGTTATGGTCTGTTCACAAGATCCATAGACACTGCGTCCTGTATGCATACAATAAAGAGTAGATGTAACATTGACATCTGTAATGATAAAGGCTTTGACCCTGTGACAATCTTTTTTCAGATCAGAGGGTGTTAAAAATGTATTTTGCATGCATGCTGTTGAGTCCTCACCAAGGACTCTTGTAACACCAAGTTAATCATGTCATTTTTGGAAAACATATACACTGTCCTTCTACTGGTCAACTTGAAGTTATACTGGGATTACTTCCATGCTTTGGCCATAACACTGCTAATATTGATTGTGTTCATTCAGCGTGAAGGTGTTGGCTTTCACTTCTGCAAACTCATATACTTTAACATGTGCTCTCCCATACAAATACTAAATATTACAGTCACCTAAAGTGCCGGTCAAGGTCCCACGGTTCTCATTAATCTCATTCCTTTGACACATGTCACATGGTTGGTTCAGGTGCTACAAATCTATGCCATTATCCTTCTTCACACCTTACAAGACTGGCCCAATTACCTTTAAAATAGTGTCCACCTTATCTGTTTATTTTTTGTTAAGACGTGATCGTTATAAAGGAGGGAGGAAAAAAGCTGTTATCGTTGTGTCTCTGGGCCTGTATGTCATAACAATGTAATGTGGAATTTGTGTACACGATATCTGCAAAGCCACTGACCGTGCAGGCAGCGAATTACAGGATAGTCTTTATTTTAGGTTTGTGTTTTAACATTGCCATATCGTTGATGTGGGACAAACACTTGTGTGGTAATCACTGATAACTGTGATAATCAGGGGCCAGTGTGGGTGTATAAAGGGGTCACCAGGACCCCAATTACACTCAATGTTATTTGATGTCCATTATTTTCCATGGCCAAAGAGGATGACAGGTTGACTTTCAATAATAATATTTGCAAAAATTTCATAGATACATGTTAATAATTAGTTATTCTTTTTTTTAAAGTACATGTTAGAAGACGTCAACCGTGATGGGGATACCTTGGACAGCAATTTGAATTGTGATAATGATGTGACAAATACACCTATGGAGACTAATGCGGAAGGGGAAGAAACTAACACAGTTGATGATCATGACAATGATCAAGAGGTATTTTAAATGATGTAATGTAGAACGCGCTGACTTTGGGAGTGTGTGTTGGTGTGTCCAGTACAGGTATTCGTCATGAGGCATTAATCATTTAAACATTTTGCACAGCCACCTACTTCATCCCAGAGACAGTAATAAACTATGCTGCAAATTTAAATTTGCAACAATAAATTACAGTTAGGGCCCTTTCACATCAGCGTTTTTTTCAAATCGCGGCAGATGCGGTGAAAAAAACGCATCTGCCGCGATTACCGCATACCGGCTGCACTTGCGGCGCGGTTGCGGTAAACGCCATACAATGTATAGGCGGACTTGCGGCAGGTGCGCCAAGTGCAGTTTTGCCACTTGCGGCAGGTGCGGCCGCGAAAAAAAATGCTGTCAGCCACGTTTTTTTTCGCTGCCGCAAGTGCCAAAACCGCACCTGCTGCAAGTCCGCCTATACCTTGTATGGCGTTTACCGCAACCGCGCCGCAACCGTGCCGCAAGTGCAGCCGGTATGCGGTAATCGCGGCAGATGCGTTTTTTTTCACCGCATCTGCCGCGATTTGAAAAAAACGCTGATGTGAAAGGGCCCTTATTCCCACAAAACATTATTATTATAAAATTCACTGGCTCAGGTAGCAGACACTCCATTCACTGTTTAAACAATTAACATGGATATTTCTCTAGTGGAAAATAGCAAACAATCACAAGTCTGACTTTCATGTGTGACTGTGGCCAACAAGGGACATTAATAGTTTGCGACGATGTAGGCACTGCGGTAGTTTTTAGACGCTGATCACTGCCTGTAATTGTAGAGAGTGGCAGAATTAAGATCTCTTTTTCAAGGACCATTCCGGTGTATATGCTGTTGACGCTCAATACACTCACAGGCTGGGCTCAGTGTCTGCAGAATACTGTAGCGCATTTCAAGTTAGGAAGAAGACAGGGGGGTGGGGTCATCGCTCATAGGGCACCCTTTTAGGGGAAGATTACCCAGCACCCAGGAGTCCCCCTGTCAAAGCAATATTACGCAGTGCCGAAGGGGTCACCTGTGAGGGGCACATAATGCATCGCCAAGGTTGCCCCGGGGCTAATTACACAGCGCCCAAGGGGGTTTACATGTGCAGGGGGAGACAAGCGGAGTGGGGATGCAGAGGAGACAAACAGCACAACAGTGAGTCAGCGTGTAGAGAGGGGTGAGAGTGGGGAGACAAGCTGTAGGGGGTAAACCGCGCTCAGGGCTACAATGCACGGGGGTAGAAACAGCACGGTATAGGTAGACCACAGTCAAGGTTGAGACACATCACACAAGGGCATAGAGCAGGGATATGTAAACTACTCATTCAAGAGAGTTGACAAGGCCAGAGTGCATAGGGTAAATAAAGCTCAAAGGAAGATTGCACATGAAGGGGATAGAGCGTGGGCAGGCGTACAGTGCAGATTGTTAAAATTGAAATAGCAGACGGCTGTACAGATGTCCACCTGCGCAATGGAACCAAGCACAAGCGTGACAACGCACTCCTGATGAGACCGCATCGGGCCTCTATGTAATAAAACTAAATTTTTACATGTTCTTCGTAGAATGTATTTGAAATTTCAGCCGAGCCATCATTGATCGACCTATGTATGTAACCAACGATAGAATGCTAAACAGGAATGAAAACAGCAATATATTACACACATTTACATCACCTGAAACAGCATGTGTAACCTAAACAATTCTTCCATATTTACCCTTAGATGAAGAAATTGCTGGAAGAACTGAAAAAAAAATTTGGCGGTGATTGTGAAAATGAACCGTGTTTTCCATCCAATCCATTAATAGTCGACAATGCAAAATATATTGAATTCATTGAGGAGAGACGGGAAAATAGAATTGGCAAGATCGATTGGTGCCAATGTGGAAAATGTGTGATGATGCCCACAAATATTGAATCTATTTGCTGTAAAGAGATTAAAAATGTTGAACCGTACATGTCTAATTTGAATTGCATCACTGAACACGAACTTTATTACACTTTCTGTCAACGTAAAGAAACTGTTCACATAGTACTAAAAACAGTGGGACAGATTTTAAAACCTCCTTCAAAGAAAAAACTAAATTGGTAATTATAATTAAATTATTCACGATTAACCATACACCTATCTAATTGTTTAAAAAATTGATAATACTATGTATGACCACCATTGACAGCTATGAAAGTGCGTAATTTGCCTCTGTGTCACAGTGTGAAGCAATGACTTATGTCCATGTAATGACTGTACGTCACCATACATTGACATATCTGTAAAAGGACAAGTTTGATTTTAAGTGTACACTATAACTGTTATCAGTTTGGCCAGGTACTGAACAGCTATATATGTTTTCAATAAGAGTAAGGGTCCTTTCAAATCAGCGTTTTTCGCTGATCTCGGCAGTAGCGGTGAAAAAACCGCAACTGCCGCGATTACTTGCGGCAAGTCCCATACAATGTCTATGGGGCTTGCGGCAAGTGCGGTTTCGGCAGGTGCGGCCTCGAAAAAAACGCGGTATGCTGCGTTTTTTTCGCTTCCGCAAGTGCCGATACCGAACTTGCCGCAAGCCCCATAGACATTGTATGGGGCTTGCCGCAAGTGTGGCCGTTATGCGGTAATCGCGGCAGTTGCGTTTTTTGCGCCGCAATCAGCGCAAAACGCTGATGTGAAAGCAGCCTTAAATGTGTAATCACTGTTGGGTATGGTATAACGCCTTTATTGTTTAGTATGTTCTATTGATTGTGGATATACACATGTGTCATCACACAAAACATCAAAAGTGTTGTTAATTTCTAGTACTTGTTAACTATTATCATGGTATTTAGTGGAACATAGACCCCTGACTTGTCCAAGAAGGTGTAGAGCCCTGTAGTGTCCAAAAATATATTTACTGTGGATGGTATCCCTGAATGAGTATACTTTCCTTGCCCTGCTCGTGTAGTGCCATGAGCAAAATCACCATCCTTCCCTGGCGAGGGCATTACTGAAAAACACAGTTAAAATAACAATATTGTCTTACACAGATGAATCTGAAAGCTGCCACACATAATAGTTATGTAAAAAGTGTTAGCAGTCATGAACCAAAAACATTTATATGAATCAAACAGGCAAAAGGATCGAAATCAAACACTTCACCAGTTTCAAACCAAAAATGTACTTTAAAAGTGTAATACACCATACACTGTACATATCAAAACAGGATAAACTATAGCTACCATGGCTACATGTATTTGTCCATCATACTTTACAACATAAATAAATCTGTTGTAACCAACCATACAAACAGCAGACGTTTACTCTTGCTATTCTGCAAAAGAATCACAAAACAGCAGTTTCATGTCTAAGGAGCCCGTCACACTTGGCGACGTTCCAGCTATTTAGACAATGATACGACCTGGTAAGGATCGCTGGAACGTCGCTACATGGTCGCTGGTGAGATGTCAAATAGTCAGATCTACTGAACGATGCAGCAACAATACGACGACCTGTATAACGACCTCAGAGGTCGTTGGGACCCTGTCACACATCAGCTAGTCTGACGACTCAGACCTACGAGGTCGTTGTTAAGGCGTCAAACACACCGATGCATGCTGCCCAGCGGGAGCCCGACGATTAAAAAATGGTCCAGGCCATTCCAACACATCAGCGCTGTCACAGCGTGGGCCCGGTCACTGCTACGTGTCAAACATAGCGAGATCGCTGGCGAGGTCGCTGTTGCATCACAAAACCTGTGACGAAATAGCAATCTCGCTAGGTGTGAATGGGGCTTAAGTCTGGCTGTGTTGATCCGTTATAAAACTTCAATTGTTCAGCGTTGTATAACAATATAGAATTGTAACGGAGTTGTATCACACCATTACTGTAGCAGACATAAGTGAAACAATTAGCATTACAATTACCAACCAAATCGTATGTATAGTTTTCACATGACACCATATGCAATTAACACATATATGGTGTAAATTAAATGTAGTAATATAAAGCAGAGTAATCTAAAAACTTGTTAAAATGTCCTTTTTTTTTTTTTTTTTTTTTTTTTTTTTTTATTATTAAGCCTTCATTGGGCAAAAGCAGAAAAAAAAAACAACAATGTACAGTGAAAATACAAGTTAAGTATATAGAGAAGTACAATAAGTTTCAGTTAGATATTAAAGACAAGGTTTTTCAAGTTTCGTCAAATGTTGCATAATCAGTATATAAATTCAAGGCAGTAAACCGTTCAACAAATTCCCCCCCCCCTCCTCCCCCCTCCCCAGGCAAGGAAGATGGCATAAGATGCGTTAGACAAGTCTAATCGGACTTGTACCAGCCGCCAGCTGGCCCATGTACCAGTCAGTAAACTGGAAACAGCTATGAAGCGACTGGCGTACGGATAATGGCTGCAAATCCATAAAATGAGACCATATAAGAAAGAAACGTTCTGTATATTGCTCTTTATGTAACAACGCTTCAGTCCATTCCAATTGGAAGAGATATTTGACCTTACCAGAAATGAATGTTAAATTAGGAACCGTAGGTTGTGCCCACAAGTGAAGAATACTCTTTCTAGTAGCCGCAGCCCATATGATCAGGATACGCTTCTGTGAGGTAGTAAGATTTGTGATCTGGCTCTGCGGCAAAATGTTAAACAATGCCCACTCTGGAGATAGCACAAAGGGAATATTAAAGGAGGTGTGGAGATAAGTATGGAGTTGTCTCCAGATATCTTGTATGTTAGGACACTCCCAAAGACAGTGAAAAATGTCCGCCGGCGAATGAGAGCATTTAGGACAAGGATAGTGACCTCCCATCGACATTTTAGCCTTGAGTGTAGGTGATATATATGCTCTGTGGAAGATCATGAGCGCCATTGTAGAGTAGCTATCATGTGGTAGGGCAGCGTTTAAACGTAGAGTGGCCTGGAGGAGATCAGTTAGTGTATAAGTGGGAAGTTGTAACGTCCACCTACCCGGGCCAGGAGAAGTATCAGTCCAGGAGATACACGGCTTAATGGCTTTGTAGATGAGGCTGAGGGAATAAGCATTCGACCGAGCGCTTAGGGTGACCCGATGCAGAGGACTAGATCTATCCCGACATGGTATGTCACTTAGTATTGATGTGGCGTAGTGTTTAATTTGAGCAAACGTAAAGACATTGCCTGCCAAAATTGGATAAGTGGAAACCATATCATCAAATGAACGAAGGGATTGCGTGGGAGTCAAGATATCACATATCAGTCTGCATCCGGCCTCCCCCAACACCCGGTAGATGGGGGGCGGTCTGCCATGTAAAAAAGACTGATTCCCCATAAAAGGGAGGAAGATTGATTTATAAGGATCCAAGCCACCAATCTTTCTGGCATGACGCCATGCCAAAACCACCGACCACAACAATGGGTTTTCCCTAACCTCTGTAGGAACATTATGGGTCTGTGAGTGTAGAAGAGCTGGTAAGCTAACGGGATGGGACATTGCTGCATCTATGGTAGTATTAGTGTACCTAGAGGAGGCCCACAACCAATCCAAAGAATGCCGTAGGGTAGCCGCAATACTATACAGTCTCAAGTTCGGAAGATTAAGCCCTCCCAGTGATTTATTTTGCTGTAACTTGAAAATACTAATTCTGGAGCTACCTCTCGAATCCCAGATGAATTGTCGGAAGGCTTTTGTCAAGACCCGATCATCTGCCCTAGATAGCAGAACAGGAAGAGTTTGTAAGGGAAAGAGAATTTTGGGAAAGGACATCATCTTTATTAGGTGAATTTTACCCGCGAATGATAGTTTAATTGACTTCCATGAGTGGAGTTCAGTAATGATGGAGGAGATGAGCGGTCTAATATTGAGTCTGTAGATATCATGTGGGTTGGATGGCAGAGAGACCCCCAAATACTTTATATGATTTTGTCCCCAACCAAAGGGAAACGGAAATGACCACTGTCTGCGGGCCTCCGGAAACATTGCCAGTGCCCTTGATTTAGCAAAGTTTATGCGGAAACCTGAAACATCTCCAAATTCCTGAAATGCTGCCATGATAGAGGGAACGGATTCTTTAGGATTAGCTATCATAAGCAGTATATCATCGGCAAATGCCAGAATCCTGGGTGTATGGTGACCAATCCCAATTCCCCTAAAGGATGGAAGCATCTCTAGGTAACGGAGCAATGGATCTAATGCGATATTAAATAATAAAGGGGATAGGGGACATCCCTGCCTCGTACCTCTGTAAATTGAGAAAGGGGACGATTGAGTGCCATGGAGCCAGATGGAGGATTGGGAATTAGCATATAATGTGCGAATAAGATTAAAAAAGGAAAATCCAAATAATCTATATTTGAGAGTCCTAATAAGGTGAGACCAGGATACCCGATCAAACGCCTTGTCAGCATCAAGGCTGACCAGAATATTGTGTTTGGATTTAGTTTGATGGCTGTGTATAATTGCGGCTAGAGCCGTTCTAATATTATAGGTAATAGACCGTTTGTGGACAAAGCCCGTCTGGGATACTGTAAGAATATCAGGGAGTATAGATTGCAAGCGATTAGCCATAATTTTAGTGAGAATTTTGAAATCCGTATTTAATAGAGATATAGGACGGTACGAGGCAGGGAGTAGTGGGTCTTTACCCGGCTTAAGAAGCAGTGAAATACACGCCTCATTAAACCGATCTGGCATGGATTCAGAGGTGATAATGTGATTAAAAAGAGATGTAAGATGTGGTGCAAGAAGTGGCCGCAGCATCTTATAAAATTCCGCCGAGTAGCCATCCGGGCCTGGTGCTTTAAGCAATTTAAGCGATTGAATAACAAGGGTAACTTCGTTTTCAGATATTGGGGCATTTAACACATTTCTGTGCGTGTCAGACAATCTAGGTGGGTTTACCTTTTTAAGAAAATCATAGCCTTCTGTCTGCGAGTCAGTGGAGGGGCTGTAAAGATCGGCAATGAAATCCCTAAAAACCGTACAGATTTGAGCTGGTTGGCATAGAATAGTACCATTAGGGTGTTGAATATTAGGTATTTTTGTGGCCGTCCTAAATGGTTTCGTCAAGGAGGCTAGAAGGCGACCAGGTTTATTTCCCCACCTAAAATAGCGATTTCGCTGATATGCTAGATGATTGTGTGCCTGTTCAGTTAATAAAACGTCTAAAGTGTGTTTTGTATCAAGGTAAGCCTCTTTAGCAGAAGGTGTGTGAAGCAGCTGGAGGTCCCTGTACGTTTGAGTTAGTTGATCCAATAGAGGTTTTATGGTCGACAGCAGCTTTTTCTTTTTATATGAGGTATAAGAAATGACATGGCCTCTTAGTACGGTCTTAGCCGCAGCCCAGAACAAGTTGGGGTTGTCAATATGTTCTAAATTATCCTCTGTGTAAGTCTCCCACCATTGTACTAGGCTTCTCCCAAAATCCTCAGACGCATATAGATGCGAAGGGAAGCGCCATCTAAAACTGACAGACCTATGTGTTAATAGATCCATGGTGAGTAATACCGGAGAGTGATCAGAGATAACCCTCGGTAAAATTTCCACCGTTTTCAGCGTAGAGAACAAGGAAGATGAGGGAAGCCAGTAATCAATTCGTGTATGAACATCGTGAACCCTTGAATAATAGGTATAGTCCTTGTCTGTAGGATGGCAACATCTCCAAGAATCAATGAGATCCAATTGATGTAATAGCATGGAAATTAAGTCAGTAGAGGGATGCGAAGCAGGTAATGGGGTCGATCTATCCAGCACACTGTCATGTACGGTATTGAGGTCCCCCCCCAGTAAAATGTCCGTAGCATGGTGGTCGTGTATTATATCTATTAATTTGGAGTAGAAGAGACGGTTGGGGGAATTAGGAGCATATACATTAAGAAGACAATATTCCCTTTGTTCTATCATAACTTTAAGGAGTAGATAACGACCCGATGGATCTCTCACCGCTTCCCGCACAGAGTAGTCAAGGTCCTTATGAAATAGTATAGCCACACCGCGTTTCTTTTTCGAGAATGAGGCCTCGACGCATTCAGAGTAGTGCTTGTTGCGCAAGAGCGGGTGTTTGCCGCGGAGCCAGTAAGTTTCCTGTAAAAAAACAACATGAGGGCGTAAGCGAGAGATATGATCAAAAACCTTCCTACGTTTAACTGGAGTATTAAGGCCAGCGACATTCCAAGAGAGTAACTTAAGGGAATCTATGTTAACATGAGAAAATAGCGTAGTGTTCGCAGCCATGTCACCCTATACCTCGTTTGTGCCATGGCATAGTGACATCAGAGAAAGTAAACCTGGGCCTGGGTCCGTCCCAGCAAGCATCACCCAGAGCCCAGAAATAGCGAAAAGTAGTCCTGCCTAGGGAAGAGGATCCCACCATCCCAACAATAATAACTGCTGTAAACCAAATAACAACATTAAGTCACAATCCGACCTGGAGCCAATTGAAAGCGCGTACATCTCACAGGTGAAATAAGCATCAAATATTCAATCATAGAAAACATATTTTAAGTATAAAAGAAGAACAGGGATGTAACCACCACCAAAACAACCCGCATAATAATTCAAGAGGAGAAACACCTCCCAAGGGAAGTCACAAGGGAATAGTTTCAGGTAGTCGGAGAGGTGGCCCTAAAGGTGCGTCGAACCTCCGTCATGGCAGCATCTGGATCGGTGAATGTAAAAGTCTTTCCCCTGAGACCAACTCGGAGGCGAGCAGGATAATTTAGAGCAAAGCGAACGTGTTCATCATGTAAGATCTTACAGACAGGCGCAAATGCCCGGCGCTTCGCAGTTACGGTGGGGGAATAATCCTGAAAAATAAGTAGAGAGTGTCCTTCAAGTTTGACCTCAGGGAGCGACCGAAATTTTCGGAAGATCGCCATTTTGTCCTGAAAGTTCAGCATCTTGAAGATAACAGGACGAGGACCGGAGTTAGGTTCAGTAGACGGAGATCCGAGTCTATGAGCTCTTTCCACTGCCATCAGACCAGAAGCATCAGACAAGTTTAACAGGCGAGGAAGCCAAGTAGATGTAAGATGAAGTAAATCTTTTACGGATTCAGGGACCCCAATAAGGAGTAGATTGTTTCGACGACTCCGGTTTAAAATGTCCTTTTTGATAAAGTACTGTTATTTAAACATGATCAAGTGGACAAGCACACAATCTCACACCACCGTCCTGCCTCCTCCACAATTCTTAGCTTTGCCGAAGTCATACCTAGAAATTGGAATGTAATGTAAACAAGTCATAAATTATCCGACCGTAGCTCACATATAAGCCTAACATGCTAGTATTATTTTTTTTTTTTTTAAAAAACTTAGTTCCAATGTGTCAGAAAAAAAAATTTTATTTTATTCTTTTTTCAATAGAAGAGATTTTTTCACATTTCATGTACTTAACACTTTTTCTGATTGTGTTTACAGCAAACAACGAAGGACTGCTTATAGAGCTTTTTCTGCATGGATACATGGCTTTCTTGGCATAGGAAACAGCCGTCCAATTCCATCCTGCGTTGTGAAAATAGTTCGTGATTCCTTTCCTGACCCACAGAATGAACATATGGGATGCAAGTTCCCCAATGATTATGCAGCAGAATATATGGCTCTTGAATAATGTGCTTTATTTTTCATTTCACATTGAAAAAAACACTGTTTACTAAAATGTTTACTGCATTTTGGCTATTTTGATTACTTGAAGTTTTGTAATTTTTGGGGATTGTAAAATGTTAAAAAAAAAGGTGCTGTTAAGTTATCTGAAGATATTGTGGGTTACCCCGCTCTTCCAGCTGCCCTGTGCAGTGGCAGACTAGGTAATAATGGGATTGGTGACAGCTTTATTTGCAGCTGACACCAAACCTCTATTGCTAATATCAGCCGTCAATATGATAGCCAGCCATTAGCAATAGTGAAATAATTTGTAAAAAGACACCGACACAAGAAAACAATCTGTTATTAGAAATAAAGAAGACTCAGACTCCTTGTTCTCCAGTTCATTAGCTCCCTCCATGATTCACCTTGCACATAATCCATCTTCTCGCTGGATAACCCGGTGTTGACTCCTTCAGCTGAGCAGCCGCTGGGGACCCGAGCAGCAACAGTACATCAGCTGATTGGGGCTGTCGGCATCCTTTCACGCATGCGCAATGCGTTCGACCGGTGGTGTCAATATGCAGGCGCCGCTGGGTTGCGCTCCACAGCGACACTTCCTGCGCTCCATATACTGGAAGCAGGGAGCGTTGCTTGTCCTCACAGCCATAAAGACGGCAACCTTACATGGTTCGATACCCCACGCCATTACTTGGTTGCCTTACACATTACCAGTGAGTTTTGGAGACGTTTTGACCCACAAAAGGTGGCATTGTATACCGTAATAGAAGTCTTATGGTATCCACCCTTTTCTCACTGCCACTAGGTTTCTGGTATTCCATTGTAACCTTCAGGTACGCTTGTCTTATATTATGCGTCCATTTAGCTATACTTTTTTCTGCTCTGGCTGAGCTTGTATTTTCCTTTATTTTCCGCATTGCAAATTGTTAGTGACTCCTTAATTGATTCTTTGGGACTTATTCCTAGCCATTTTGATCTAAGGTATTGTTATTCTTATATAAAAAAGAAGTGATTTTGTGACTGGGACAGGTAAATTCTTTGTTCCCACACCCTGATATTGTCACCATTTAGTTTTTGGCTTGGTGGAGTACTAGAGGATATTTCTTTTGTTTAATGAAAGAGTCAGCCTATTGCATCTTGTTCCGTTTACTTTTATTCTTTTGGTATTTTGCTTTGCTTATATTATTATAGTCCCCATTAAGGGCGGATTTCCATACACTCCTTTCCATTTGAGTGATCTTTATGATTTTTGTCACAAGTCATATCACTATAACATTCATTTTGTGATTATATACTGTTATTATAGACATTGTGACAAGTGTGACTTTAACACTGTATAACCGCACCACACACGGATCACCGATAAGGTATTAAAATATTACAAAATTATCCACTATGCTGAGACCATCCAAAGCTTTTTTGTAGACATACATATACTGTATGTACATATATATCATAATATTGCATGTATATTATAATTTTGTGTCTTATACCATATACAGTGATGTTTCGCATTTTTGTGTTTCAGGATTTAATTGTAAAATTGTGAAGATACCAGTGTAAACCTTTTGTAGATTAATTCTTGTTTTTGCATTAATAGTTGTGATATATGAAGACCTTACAGTCGAAACGTATGACACAAATGATAGAGAGAAAGTCACTAAAAATGTTTTGGTTTGTCTGTTTTTAGAATAAATGTGAACTTGCCTGGACTTTGCAACTCGCTTAGTTTCCTTTTTTGGTGTGCCAGACAACTATATTGACTCCTGGCGTCTCGTAGAGGCGCCAATTCTGGGGCGGCTGCGGTTCTTAGTATGGGGGGCCCAGAACGTTTAGGCCTTACCATGCTGAGGATTCCAGCCCTCAGCTGCCTGGGCTACCTTTGCTGGCAATGGAAAATGTGGTGGAAGCCCACACTTTTTTCCCATTATTTATTTAAATAATGTAAAAAAAAAAAAAGAGCTTCCCTGCAGTTACTATTGCCAGCAAAGCTAGCCCAGGCAGCTGAGGGTTGGCAGCCAGTAGCTGCTTTGGTTACCTTTAGCTGGGACTTGAAAATGCCGATGAAGCCCATGCCAAAGTTTTCACAAAAAGTAGAATAAAATAATTTTAAAAAAGTGCCATTGCCACAGCATGTTACCCAGGCAGCAGTGGGGCTGCAGCCCAATGCTGCCTGAATATATGTGCAGCACAGGACAGTGGTGCTCATTAGAAAAATTAATGAACACACACATACTTTTAAACCATACACATTTAATTAAAGGATGATTTCAATCAGGCGTCATTAGGCAGTACCCACTCATGTTTCTACTACGAGTGATGATTAGCACTGGGTACAGGAAAAGCAAACATTGAATGGTTGGATATCCTGTGACATCAGATGCTGTAGTGCTGTGTTTTTTTCCCAAAAAATACTGGTAAAAACGGATTCCATTTTTTCAGCGTTTTTCAACACTTTATAATGGAGTTTATGGCAAAAACGTTACAGAAAAAAATGCAACAGAAATTGACCAGCACTTTTACAAAACGGATCACTCCAAAAGTGACACAACAGTTCCCTGTCTGAACTGCATTAATGAAAACCCATGGGATGTCATGTGAGTGATCCGTTTTCTGCAGTGCACTGCTAAAAAAGTATTAAAAAAAATACACAGTGTGAATATAGCCTAAGACAACTACTACATATTTGTTAATGTGATTGTGGATATCGCACATTGCAAAGCGTGAAGTAACATTACCAAAATTGAACGTCAGTAATGACGGTTCATGTTAGGGAGGGGGCCCCTGATGTTACTGTGACACAGACGTCACATTTGCGTTGTGTCCTCCATCATGGGGGGGGGGGGGCCGTCAAAAAACAGGATTTCAGCAGCCTTAGCGCAGCATTACCGTGTATAATGCTGCCTTATGCTGCCAATAGACTTCTATGGGTGACGGACTCCACAGCACATGGTAATGATGACACAACAGTCCCCGAGATTGAAATCTTGCGCTAATTCTTGCCAGAC
Organism: Allobates femoralis; assembly: GCA_033576535.1. Lineage (NCBI taxonomy): Eukaryota > Metazoa > Chordata > Amphibia > Anura > Aromobatidae > Allobates > Allobates femoralis. Next base: position 636,790,876 of record JARQOC010000002.1, on the reverse strand, counting down.
ACAAAGACGTGGTTTGCTGATTTTTCCTGTGTGCTACGAAATAGCACAAGTTTTCAATCTCCGGTAGTTTAGTGTCAAGCGTTACCATGCGCTGTGAAGTCCGTCACCCATAGAACTGTATTGGCAGCGTTAAGGCAGCATTACACCACTGTAACGCTGCACTATACCGGATCCGGCATGACTGACGACACAACGCAAGTGTGACCCTACCCTTAGGCTCCTGTGTTCATCTGCCGCTTTGCCAGCAGTAGCAGGCACTGTGATCTAATATATACTTACATAACAACGTCCTCACATACAGTTTCGTCGAGATGTCTCTGCATCCCAGAATTCCATGCGCCATAAGTACGACGACCGCTATATTGGGACACCCATGTGATTGCTATCTCAATATGGAAACCGCTGTTGCAACCAGCCTGTTGTGCGGAACACCGCTGTCACATGCTGCACACAGGCCAAGCACACGCTGCAGCCACCACCGCCGGGATCACCTGAATGATTCACTGACCGCTGCCATCTTAGTACAGGAGGATTGCATGCACATTTTACTGCGACCGCCGCTAACTTCCTGTACAAAGGTGGCGGCGGTCTTATTTCCTGAGCCTGCATACATTCGGGTGATCACAGCAGCTGATGCGCTCACTGACCACCGCCACACTCGGCCCTGCAGTGACCACGCACTCAGCCCTGCACTTAGCCCTCCGCTCTGCCCTGCACTGCGCAGCTGGCCTAATGAACACCTGTGCCATTTCCTCATGCCACTTTCCACTTCTTCATGCCACAGCCACATGACAGCAAGCATAGAAGAGTGTGCAGAGAGCCAGAACAGGGGAGGGGGCAGTAGAGAACGAGCACTGGGGCAGGGGGCAGAGAGCAAGCACATGGGAGGGGGGCAGACACCACTCGTCAGCACGGTGGGGGCAGAGATGAAGCAGCACGGAGGGGGGGGGGGAAGCAGGGAGCGATTGGGAAAACAGAAGATAAGGGAGAAACCACAGAGGGGTGAATGACGACCGCTGACCCCAGCGCAATAGAGTCCGCACCATCATGACGTCACTGCCCACCCGATGGCATAGCATCAGGGTACCTTTACACGCCGCTACGGCAGGATGGATGCATCCCGCTACAGGCTACAAATGTAGCTTGTAGCGCCAATATAGCCCGTCGTAGCGGCGTCTGAAGACGTGACGATACAGCCGGCAACAGATACATCTGTTTATGACCTCTGCTCGAAAACAGAGAGCTACAAAGCCGATGGTAGCAAGATGCATCGGCGTGTAAAGACGTTACGGAAGGGAACTCTGGACACCCTGCGATGTAGCTGCAATGTAGCTAAGGCGTGACCCTGGCTCCGTGTTACCACGCCCCATGTGCGATCATTGGTGGAAGCTGCTGCATGACGATTGGTAGTCGCTGCATAGGGAGGCATATTTAAGGAGCTGACGAGTCACACTACACAATCGCTCGAGCGTGCTGTATTACTCAGCCTCCTGCGTTGCCTGCCCAATCAGGATGTTATTGCTTTGTCCTATCAGCGTACGGACAGCTCGTAATCCACAATTGTGGCACGCCTATGTGCTGTCCCTGCTGCACCAGGTACGCCCATAGTAGCTGGTTATAGCGGTGTGTAAATGAGCTACAGATGGCTACTTGAGACACCCGGCGATGTATCTAGCTATAGATGTCACATAGCGTAGCGCACCTTATGGCGGCGTGTAAAGGTGATGCGTTGAGCGTTTGTAACCGTTTGAGCGTGCTCGTGCACGTGAAGTAGCGGGATGCATCCATCCTGCCGTAGCGGCGTGTAAAGGTACCCTTAGGCTACCTTCTATTTCTGTAAATAATTGTAGATACAACTAACAATTAAAAAATCAAAATGGAGTACCAAGGAAGCCCCTTGACATGTCCATTGCAAAGAGTTCTGTGGTGAACTTTTTTCGGAGAGTCGTATTAACATTTTTGTGTTCCTCTCTGTTATCCGTTTGTAAGCCATGTGACATGTGACATGTAGCGTTGATAACAACAATGTTATTGTTACCCCCCAAAATTGACTATATTTAAAAAATAATAACTAGTTACAAATGCTAATATTTACAACAAATTAATTGATTGAAAAAAACATACATAGATAGATTCATAGCTAGATACATAGATTAAAACATACATACATATGTATATAGATACATACATAGATAGATACAGACATTGTTAGATACGTACGTACATAGTTACATACATACGAGATAGATTGATACAGAGAGATACATACATAGATACATGCATAGATATACATCCATAGATGCATACATACATAGATTGATAATTACATAGATACATACATAGAGACATACAGTACATAGATACTATATGGAGGACTATGGGGTGCATTATGCTACATGGAGAACTATGGGGGTGCATTACACTGTACGGAGGTCTACGGAGTGCATTATGCTATATTGAGAACTATGGGGGTGCATTATACTGTATGGAGGTCTATGGGGTTCAATACACTGTAAGGAGAACTATGAGGGTGCATTACACTGTATGGAGGTCTATGGAATGCATTATGCAATATTGAGAACTACAGGAGTACATTATGCTATATGGAGAACTATGGGGGTGCATTACACTGTATGGAGGACTATGGGGGTGCATTACACTGTATGGAGGACTATGGGGGTGCATTATACTGTATGAAAGACTAGGGAGTGCATTATACTGTATGGAGGACTATGGGGTGCATTATACTGTATGGAGATCTTTGGGGTGCATTACACAGTTTGGAGAAATATGGGGGTGCATTACACTGTATGGAGGACTAGGGGGGTGCATTATACTCTGGAGGATTATGGGGTGCTTTACACTGTATGGAGAACTATTAAGGTGCATTACACTGTAAGGAGAAATATGGGTGTGCATTACACTGTTTGGTGGACTAGGGTGCATTATACTGTATGGAGTAATATGGGGTGCATTACATTGTATGGAGGACTATGGGGTGCATTACGCTATATAGAGAACTATGGGGGTGCATTACACTATATGGAGGGCTATGGGGTGCATTACACTATATGGAGAACTATGGGGGTGCATTACACTGTATGGAGGTCTACGGGGTGCATTATGCTACATGGAGAACTATGGGGTGCATTACACTGTATGGAGGACTATGGAGTGCATTAGATTGTATGGAGAACTATGGGAGTACATTACACTGTATGGAGGACTAGGGGGTGCATTATACTGTATGAAGGATTATGGGGTGCATTACATTGTATGGAGGACTATGGGGTGACTTACACTCTATGGAGAACTATGGGGTGCATTACACTGTATGGAGAAGTATCGGAGTGTATTATACTGTATGGAGGACTATGGGGTGCATTACACTGTATGGAGGTCTATGGGGTGCATTATGCTATATTTAGAACCATAGGGGTGCATTATATTGTATGAAAGTCTATGGGGTGCATTACACTGTAAAGAGAATTATGGGGGTGCATTACACTGTATGGAGGTCTACGGAGTGCATTATGCTATATTGAGAACTTTAGGGATGCATTATACTCTATGGAGGTCTATAAGGTGCATTACACTGTATGGAGAACTATTGGGGTGCATTACGCTCTATGGAGAAATATGGGGGTGCATTATACTGTATGGAGGACTACAGAGTGCATTATGAAATATTGAGAACTATAGGAGTACATTATGCTATAGAGAAAACTATGAGGGTGCATTAAACTGTATGGAGGTCTATAGAGTGCATTTATGCTATATTGAGAACTATAGGGTGCATTATGCTATATAGAGAACAATGAGGGCGCATTATACTGTATGGAGGACTACAGAGTGCATTATGAAATATTGAGAACTATAGGGGTACATTATGCCATATAAAAGAGAATTATGGGGGTGCATTACACTGCATGGAGGTCTACGGAGTGAATTATACTCTATTGAGATCTATAAGGGTACATTACACTGTATGGAGGACTATGAGGGTGCATTATACTGTATGAAAGACTAGGGGGTGCGTTATACTGTATGGAGGACTATGGGGTGCATTATACTATATTCAGGTCTATGGGGTGCATTGCACTGTATGGAGGACTATGGGGTGCATTGTACTGTATGGTGATCTATGGCGTGCATTACAATGTATGGAGAACTATGGGGTGCATTACATTGTATGGAGGACTATGGGGTTCATTTTGCTATATGGAGAACTATGGGGTGCATTACCCTGTTTGGAGGTCTACGGAGTGCATTATGCAATATTGACAACTATAGGGGTGTATTATGCTATATGGAGAACTATGGGGGGTGCATTACACTGTATGGAGGTCTACGGAATGCATTATGCAATATTGAGAACTATAGAGGTGCATTATATTGTATGGAGTACTATGGGTTGGATTACACTGTATGGAGGAGTATGGGGTGCATTACGCTAAATAGAGAACTATGGGTACATTACACTGTATGGAGGTCTAGGGGAGTGCATTAGATTGTACGGAGAACTATGGGGGTGCATTACACTGTATGGAGGACTAAGGGGTGCATTATACTGTATGGAGGATTATGGGATACATTACATTGTATGTATTACACGGTATGGAGAAGTATCGAGGTGCTACTGTATGGAGGATTATGGGGTGCATTACACTGTATGGAGGTCTATGGGGTTATGCTATATGTAGAACTATGGGGGTGCATTACACTGTGTGGAGGTCTATGGAGTGCATTACACTGTATGGAGGACTATGGGGTGCAATACACTGTATCTTGCAGTGGCTCTAAGGTCCAAACCTACCAAGACCTCACAGCAATTACCCTAAATAAACAAAGGCTCTTAAAACGATCGATGGCTGTTTCCTGTTGGCATATTTATCACCGCCAATGAAAAGAGGTTTCAAGCAAGAACGTCGGCAGATATTAACAAAGACTGCAAAGATCTTAACATTGTGCTGGACCACTATCCGAACTTGGAAGCTGTCAATTCTGCTTATCTTCTGAACCCCATTCCTCTCAACCTCCCACATAGACGACCTTAACTCCCAAGTCTCAACGGTCTAAGCGACGGTCCACCAAAACCGCCGTGACCCATGATGAGGCAGATCCAACTGGCTGAAGTGGAATCCCTGGAAAATATATTTGTCCTCATCTCTCCTCTCCTCATTTGAGAGATTATGTCATATACAAGATGACATATCTGTGTTGACTAATCCATGAACATTCTCCCTTCCCCCCCCCCCCATTTCCTTTTCTTTTTCCCCACTCTCCTTCCCCCAGGGTATCAGTTCCTATAAATCTACAAACTGTTTTTCAGCTTCCTTATATTTCTTTCACATTAACGTTTGGGCAAACGTTTCTAACACCAGAACTGTCCCAGACTGTTACATATTTCTATACACCATTGTTTTATGAATAGCACTTGAGTGGTTATATTTATCATTGTTACTGCTTATGCTGCAAGTATATTCCTATCACCTCACCGTTTAAAGCCCACCCACTACTCCCCCACCCTATTACTCTTTCCTCCTCCCTCACATTTCCCTATGTGTGCCACAGATTTTTTTTCGCAGCTTATTACAGGATTGTCCAACAAATTATTTTCTGTTTTGTTCATTGTTATACTCTTGTATCCCCCGTATCAGTCTCTCGACTATATTGTCTAGTCATCCACCGGCTGATGAATAGTAAACAAATGTATTCCTTTTGGATTGAGTTTATAGCTTTCTTTATTATATTTCCTCATTTAATAGTTGAATTTTGTTCTCTACCCCTAGATTACTCTCTATTCTCCTTTTTCTCTTTCTTCTTTACCCTTATTTTGACTTCTCACCCTTCTGACTCCGTGGGAGTACTACTACTGCCGAAACCAGCGCACCCCCGTCTTCCACCATGACATCAGTCTGTAAGTTGTTCCCTATTGTCTTTCATAATGTACATGGCCTAAACTCTCCGATCCCACGATCAGAAACATTACAGTACTTTAAAAAAGCCAAAATACGACATCTTATTCCTACAAGAAACTCATTTTATAGGAGGGAAAACCCCCCGCCTTTGAAAAATGCATTTACAAAAGTTGGTGTCATGCTTTATTGCCTCAATAAAGTGCAAGAGGAGTAGAGGTAGCCTTTGCAAAGGATATTCCCTTCCTCTTGCACGAGATCTTGGTTGACCCGGAAGGACGCTACCTGTCTATCAAAGGCTTAATTGGAGGTAATATGATGAAGTTGGGATATCTTTATGCCCCTAATAAACACCACCTGCTAAAGTGGGATCTCAAAAATTATTTCAGAAGTCTTGAACCGAGAAACAAATCTAACGCACAAAACCTAGTCCTCAGCTTCTGATATGGCCTAAAGAAGTTCTATCATCTCGGCTAGCTAACAATATTTTAGCTGCAGGCAGACTTCTAATTCCTGCTCGGTTGAACTCCAGTTCAGCTCCTTCTAAAGCTCAAGTGCTTAAAGAAATGGATTCACTTTATCGTAGCACTGAGATTGCTGCCCTCTCCTACGGCTCTTACACCCTTTTCAAAAAAATATGGTTGCCATGGATTTATTACAGATCTAACCCTGAATTTACTCTGGCTCTCGCAGCCTCATGAGAGATCACCTCTTAATGATTGGACTGAACCAATTTTCAAGTTACCACTCATATACGTGTGGTTGACACGCCCTCTCCAGGGCTGTGGGGTACTTGTAACCGGGCAGCGGTGCTTTGTTGTGGGAGTCACGGGGGTCAAGAACCGGCTTCCGTGGCCCTGGCGGTATCAATTAAATTCAAATGGAGAAAAAAGCAGGTGGCACTCACCATTTAGGCAGCAATGTATCTTTTATTTCAAAATGTCAGTGGATAAAGTTCATCCATGATGAGGTGCGGGGAGAGGGAGTGGAGAAAGACGGACGACGGCAAGCCGTTTCGCTGTGACTACAGCTTCAACGGGTCACTTTTCAACTTTGTCCACTGACATTTTGAAATAAAAGAGACATTGCTGCCTAAATGGGGAGTGCCGCCTGCTTTTTTTCTCCATTTGAATTGTATTATTCTTATATGGCGTGCACCCCAGCAGCAGAAAGGGTATATAGTGGTGATTCCAGCAGAACCTGCTGTCCCTGAAAATTGAAGCAGTGCCCGGTATTCTCTTTATATGTGAAGGTATCAATTAAATGTTCAAAGGGGAAAACGGGTTTAGGGATTGGTTGTGACACAACCTATGGTATTCGGCTATTAGTGGCCGATGCTGCGGTGCGGGACCTCTGGGGATGATGGGAGTGCAGCTGTGGTGGTTTCACTTCCCACAGGTGGAGCAGTTCCCCAGGACAACCGATGTAGTGGTTTTGTAGTGGTGGGCCAGCGGGGCTGATCTGGCTGCAGAGAGGGATCAGAGTGTCTCACAGGCAGGTCTCTGCGGCCTGCATGGCTTATCAGTCTAGTGTTTCGCAGGCGTGAAGTGAAAAGTCTCACACACAGTTCTGAGTTCCAAACCCGGTTTACCTAGCTTTTACTCTTCTGGCACCACAGGGTACAGTTCTAGTACAGTCACGGTCTGGATAGTCCTCAACAACCGGGATAGCTTGTCCAAGACACCCCCTTTATGGTCCTTCCTTGTCGCGTTGCTTACTCCCTCAGCGCTGCCTTGCCGCCTCACTCCTGCTCATGCCTCATGCCCCAATCCACCAGCCATGGGTCCTGTCAGGTGACTGGCCATGTCCCCTGACCCTAGTACGGCTACCTTTTTGGCGGATGTGTCGAGAATGGGCCACAGTTCCTCTAGATCTCGTGGCCCCTGGTTCCATGGTTGGAGCGTAGAGTCTCCTCGCCACCTTCAGGGCCGGTACCCTGGTCTTCAACCTGCCCTTCTGCTTCACTTCAGATTCGGGCGCAAGGTGGATCGCTCACTACCCATGCTCCTAGGGCTCCCTCTGTCTTTCTGCAGTCGGTTATTCCAGGACCTAGGAAGAGCCTCATCACTGCTCAAGTCCTCCAGGTCCTTCCCCTTCCTCACTTCCTCTCTACTCAACTGTCTTCCTCTGACTGACTTACTATGCTAACTTCCCACCCTCCACCTTTCCTTCCTCCATCCCACTGACTACCTGGGCCCTCCCTCTCTCAAATACGCCTGCCGTCCCTGGGACTGGGTGTGTTGGGTGTTTTTGTGGGAGACTGGACTTACCATCCCGTTTGCTGAGAACAGAAATACCACATATGTGAGATGGGTGCAGTACCCCTTTGTGGCGACCAAACCGCAGGGGCGCCACATAATTATTTTAATGACTTTATATCCACCCTCCCACGGAGTCACTATATTTCTCCTCTTTCTTACTCTTTCCTTCTTTTCCAATTCTTTCCTCCCATCATTCTTCTTTTTGCCCTCCTCTTTCAATTACGCAGAGCTTGAATATCTTTGGTCCCAACAATAAATTATTTGTATTGCTTTATGTAATCATACCCTCCTTAACACAAGACTGCGTCTCATATTAATTCTGTCACGCTGTTGATCTTACCATTTAAATGAGGACATTTATGACCCGTTATCTAACCTTTGGTTCGACCCCATGACTTTTAATCCAAAGATGAGATAGCTCTGCTTTCCTTTTTTTCTTTTCTTTTCTAAAAGTTGACTACTGTTTTCATTTGTCTATGTTAATTTGTATCATTGCAAATTAGGTGCTGTCATATGTTGCTTCATACATTTGATAAAAAGAACATTAAAAGAAAAGATGATCATTTTTTGGGCGGCATTGTAAAAAGCATGACCCTTAGTAATCCTTAGTAATCACCTCACACTGAGCAGAGATCTAATAGACATCCGAAAGATATAACACAGCGGGGAACGCGGCTCCCTCCTGCATCATACCATCAGCATGTTAGAAAATTGTGTGTGAGTGTGTGTGTGTGAGTGGTTGTGAGAGTGTGTATGTGAGAATGTGAGTATGAGAGAATGTGTGTGTGTGAGTGTGAGAGTGTGTATGTGCAAATGTAAGTGTGTGTAAGAGAATGTGTGTGACAGAATTTGTGTGTGAGAGAGTGTATATGTGAGCATGTGAGTGTGTATGTGAGAATGTGAATGCGTGAGAGAGAGAATGTGTGAGAGTGTGTGTGTGTGTGTGTGTGTGTGTGTGTGAGAGATTGTGTATGTGAGAATGTGAGTGTGATTGAGTGTGTGAATGTGAGAGTGAGTGTGTGTGTGTGAGAGAGTGTATGTGTGTGTGAGTGATTGTGTATGTGAGAATGTGTGAGAGTGTGAATGTGATATGTGAGTGGTGTGAGAGATGTGTGTGTGAAGAGTGAGTGTGTGAATGTAAGTGTGAGTGTGTGTGAGAGAATGTGTGTGTATGTGCAAGTGTGTATGTCAGAATGAGTTTGTGTGTGGGAGTGAGTGTGGTAATGTGTGAGAGAACATGTATGTGCAAATGTGAGTGTGAGAGTGTGTGAGTGTGAGAGAATGTGAGTGTGTGAGAAAGAATATGTGTGTGTGTGTGTGTGTGTGTGTGTGTGTTTGTGTGTGTGTGTGTGTGTGTGTGTGTGTGTGTTTAAAACGGTGGTAGGCCAGGTTGGGACATCATTACAAAAGGGGACCAGGATGGGGACATTACTACTAAAGGTGATTAGGATGGGGGACATCACTGCTAAAGGGGTCCAGGATAGGGGACATCACTGCAAAAGAGAACCAGGATGGGAACATTACTACAAAAAGATCAGTATTGGGACATTACTACAAAAGGGGAATCAGGATGGGGGACATCACTACAAAAGAGGATGAGGAAGGGGGCATTACTACAAAAAAGGGATCTGTACAGGCGATGTTACTACAATATAAGGACCAGGAACGGGGCATTACTACTAGATGGGGATCAGGATGGGGATATTATTACAAGATGAAGCCCAGGGAGAGAAACATTACTACAAGAAGGGGTTCAGGATGGGGGCATTACTACATGATGAGGGACCAGGATGGGTAAAATTACTTACAAGAAAGGGACCAGGATGGGGACATTTTCTACAATATAGGACCAGGATGGGAACCAGGGGATGGGGACATTACTACATGATGAGGAACCAGAATAGGGACATTACTACAAGATGGGGACATTACTACATGATGAGGGCCAAAATTGGGACATTACAACATGATGAAGTCCAGGAAGGGGACATTACTACAAAATGAGGATCAGGATGGGGACATTACTACAATATTGGGACCAGGATGTGGGATATTACTACAAGAAGGGATCCACGGTGGGGACATTACTAAAAGAAGATGATCAAGATTTTGACATTACTACACTGAGCAAAAAATTCTTCTATTACTAAAAATGTCACTTGGTTGTAGAAGCAATGCGACCCCCGATATCATTTTTTTTTCTATGTGCGGCCCACCAACCCAGCCAAGTTTGAGACTTCTGTGCTATAGACACCAGAACGAACTTACTGTGTGAGGCAATTCTCACAAAAGCCCTAGTGCCCTGTGTGACTGGAGGTGTAGCCCTCTAGACACCCTTCCATGCTCTATGTTTTCTCATCTTCCTTAGTTCAGAGAAAGAAACACCAATATAAATGCTGCCAAAACAAATTGATGTATTCTACAAGAACGTTAAAGTCTATCCTCCTGCCTTCTCTGTAATCATCAGGAATTAGCATTTAACTATGCAATTCTGTTATCAATGAGGTTGAGAATGTTGTATGGAGAAAAGTCTCGACTCTTACTTTCTCCTTTCTGGGCCTTTCCTGGACAGCAAAGGCTCCTTGGGACTTGGATTAAACTCCAATCAATGGATCAATGGATAATGATAAATCCTGTCCAGAGAAATGTGGGTATTCAGCCTTTGCCAGAATACCTTTAATATGTGAAGGTCTTTGATTGTTGCACAGAGTGTATGTAGACGTGTATTGGGGAGGGTGAGAAAATTGTTGGAGGGGCATAACACTATATCATATATGGCAGACTTGCATACCTCTCCGGAATAGACTCCGTTTAAGTTGCTACCAGGACTTGTTTTGTCCAATAATTACTCCCGAAGAATGTAAGCTTTCAAGGACAGGGTCCTATTACCTCAGTAGCAGTCAGTTATTGTTAATTTATTGGTTTGTATTTTGCATGTAACCCCTTCTCATGTACAGCACAATGGAATTAATAGCACTAAATGAATAATAATGACAATAATACAAGTTTGGTTTGTGGGTTAAGATCTACACAGTTTAGTGCTAAATTGGGTGTTAATTTTGGGATTTATTTGTTATGACATTTCTGCCTCCATCTTTTGTTACGTGTCGTGCTATGTGTAAACTTAATTTTAAGATGGGATGGTCATCTTGTCAGCAGTTGTGGAGACTCCATTCAGCCTGGCTGAAACATGTGGCTACAGTACTGTATATCTAGACACTCCTAATATTGGGAAATTAATTCAGATAATCCTGATACTGGAGTGATCTGGGATGCATATAAGGCTCCATTAAGAGGGTCATTTATTAACACTAGAAGTCCCGGGAATTTAAAGGATCCTTGGTTTTCCATGTTAAAAAGGTCAAATGACCCGTCTCTGGGACTTCTATTGTTAATGGGGTAGAAGCGCACAGAAGGATTCTTAATCAATAAAGTGGAGATAATAAGTCAAGCTGCGCTGTCAATGCAGATATATTTGATCCTTCTGATGGTAATAAGGGATTGATTGTTATTGAGTAAAGGTCTACAAAAAAAAAGACTCCGTAGAGACGCTGCTATATTCGAGATGCGGAAAAATACAGGAAGCTTCTAACATGATCGGAATCATCAATTCCCTATTTAAAAGACAAGTCTAGTGAAACTTTGTGTCGATTCAGAAAGTCTAAATGGGGTTTCTTTGTGTCTACAATAATACTCCTAAATGCCCATCTAGAATAAGGGAAGCTATCACCTGATTTTTAGATGGTCTTAAGCTGTGGAAACCTTTTGATGACCAATTGACAATGGTTATGGCCTATGGTCATAACCAAGAGTGAGGTAGCTGAGGCTACCGTCTTTCTATAGAAAAGACTCGGCCTAAATTACTTGCCTCATGATTGCCATAAGCTATATATTGAGGAGTTAGAGCCACTGCTGCTTGAAACCTTTAAAACCATACAAGAGATATGCTGACCTCATCAATGTTGCTAAAGCCGGGGAAAGAATCTCTAAATCCAGACTCATACTGTCCCATGTTTCTTCCAAACTCAGATATCAAAATATTTTAAATACTTTTTGCTTGCATCTTCAAAATACAATTTTATATTTGATTTATTAAAAAGAAGACAGTCTTTATTAAACAGATTGCAAACAGTTCACATCTTTTCCTCAGCATTTAGAAAATCAACATAGTAAATATGAATATACATTATACCCATATCCAAATGCCATTTAACCCCCTCCCATCATCTCTCCCTCCTCATGTTCTTCCAAATACTCTCCTTCAGGTGTATACATATTAGAGAAGAATTTAAGTTTATCTTTAGTGCCCCTTGACCAGACTGGGTTTATGCCCGGTAAGGCTACATATATCAATAATTTGAGACTCTAACACAACAACTTAGTAATAACCCTGGCTATATGGTATCACTTGATGTCCTTTTGTTCTTTCTACGGCTATTTCAGGTAATTTTTTGACTCTGTCATATAAAGATAGAAGAGTCCAGATGATATGAAGAGATGATTTATTGTCAATACATTTCGAAGCCAACAGGCTTCTTCTTCAGGACAAATCCTCATGATGATCATCATGATCAAATGGCCCCCACAAATTGTTGGCAACTTCAATATTTGATTGCACACCCTTTCTCTCAGATCAAGGCTCCATAGGTCAATTACGGTCAGCGCCAGGCACAGAATTTCTCACAAGTGTGTGAAAGTCTGTGCCTAGCACTGACCAATAATTTTACCAAGTTCTTAAAACGAGGCTCCATGGGTCACTCGCGGTCAGCGGCAGGTACAGACTTTTTCACGCTTTTGAGGAATTTCGTGCCTATTGCTGACCACGAGTAACCTATGGAGGTTTTCATGGATGTCATGGGACATTACACCATTGGATTACGTTGGAACATCAAAGATTTTTTAAAATGAATAAATTGGTGAACGAGGCAGTGTGAGGAGTCTGTGAAAACATGTTTTATTTGATTAGTGTCTGTGTTTAACTGTACACTTACTAGTGTTATTAATGGGCGTGTCTCTCCAGTGCTATCCCCTGGGCTTGATGCCAGCTGTCAATCCACCGCTGACATCAACACCTAAAAATATTACCCCAATTGCCACCTCAACAGGGCAATCGGGAACAGCCAGGCAAAGCGCCAGAATTCACGCATCTAATGGATACACACTGCTGAGGTGGCTAGGGATGGGCGAATCTACTCGCTAGGACTCGTTACTCGGCGAGTAGTAAGGGACTCGCAGGACTCGGTACTCTGCGAGTTTCCCAGTGATTACTCGCACGAGTCCAATGCAAGTCAATATCAATCCTATTTTTGTCAGAAACGCTGACAAAACTAGGATTGCCATTGTTTGCATTAGACTCGTGCGAGTAATCACTGGCTACTGTGCCAGTGATGGCAGGGAAACTCGCAAAGTAACTGCTGTTTCTTTGCGAGCCGAGTCCAACTGTCTTCTCTGTGCAGCTCCAGGGTCCTAGAGCCCGCCTGCTGCCTGATGTAGCAGTGCTGAGATTGTTCTCAGTCTGCTCATTCCCTGTGCATAGACATCTATATTTATGCACAGGGGATGTAGCAGAGAGGACATCGCGTTTTGGACTGCGTCGGACGGAAGAGGATTTTTTTAATTAAAGATGGAGACCCTAATGGCTTTTTTTTTATTTCAAATAAAAAATTTTCTCTGTGTTGTGTTTTTTTAACCCTTTATTGGAGATTCTTAGTGGCTGGGTCAAACGTGGCCTGACATTAAGAATCTCGGGCTTAATACCAGCTTGTATAACAAAGCTGGTATTAACCCCTTTATTACCCAGCGTGCCACCGCCACCAGGGCCGCTGGAAGAGCGGGGTTCAGCGCCAGAGGATGGCGCTTCAATGAACGCGCCATCTTCTGGGGCGGCTGCGGGCTGCAATTTGCAGCGGGGGGTGCCCAGAAAGCTTGGGCATCCCTGCGCTGAAGATTCCAGCCCCCAGCTGCTTAGCTGTACCTGGCTAGACATAGCAATTGCTAGCCCCACGCATTTTTTTTTTTATTATTTAATGAATTTCAGAGTCAGAGGCTCAGAGTCAGAGTCTCGGAGTCGGAGTCTCCTCAGAGTCGGAGTCTCAGAGTCGGAGTCTCAGAGTCGGAGTCGCCTCAGAGTCGGAGTCCCTCAGAGTCGGAGTCGTCTCGGAGTCGTCTGGAGTCGGAGTCGTCTCGGAGTCGAGTCCGGAGTCGGAGTTCTCGGAGTCGTCTCGGAGTTGGAGTCGTCTCGGAGTCGGAGTCGTCTCGGAGTCGAGTCGGAGTCGGAGTCGTCGTCGTCTTGGAGTCGTCTCGGAGTCGGAGTCGTCTCGGAGTCGGAGTCGTCTCGGAGTCGGAGTCATCTCGGAGTCGTCTCGGAGTCGGAGTCGTCTCGGAGTCGGAGTCGTCTCGGAGTCGGAGTCGTCTCGGAGTTGGAGTCGTCTCGGAGTCGGAGTTGGAGTCATCTCGGAGTCGGAGTCGTCTCGGAGACGGAGTCGTCTCGGAGTCGGAGTCGTCTTGGAGTCGGAGTCATCTCGGTAGTCGGAGTCGCTGAGTCGTCTCGGAGTCGGAGTCGTCTCGGAGTCGGAGTCGTCTCGGAGTCGGAGTCGTCTCGGAGTCGAGTCGGAGTCGTGTCGGAGTCGTCTCGGAGTCGGAGTCAAAAAAATGCGTGGGGCTCCGCGCAATTTCTATGTCTAGCCAGGTACAGCTAAGCAGCTGGGGGCTGGAATCCGCAGCGCAGGGATGCCCAAGCTTTCTGGGCACCCCCCGCTGCAAATTGCAGCCCGCAGCCGCCCCAGAAGATGGCGCGTTCATTGAAGCGCCATCCTCTGGCGCTGAACCCCGCTCTTCCAGCGGCCCTGGTGGCGGTGGCACGCTGGGTAATAGAGGTTAGGGCCAGCTTTGTATTATCAGCTGGCCCTAAGCCCGAAATTTATGGCGGTCACGCCAATATTAGACATGACCGCCATGAATTTCTATTAAATTGTTTTAAAAAAAACACAACACAGAGAAATTTTTTTATTAGAAATAAAAAAAAGCCATTAGGGACTCCATCTTTAATTAAAAAAATCCTCTTCCGTCCGACGCAGTCCAAAACGCGATGTCCTCTCTGCTACATCCCCTGTGTATAGATATAGATGTCTATGCACAGGGAATGAGCAGACTGAGAACAATCTCAGCACTGCTACATCATCTCTGTGCACAGACATTCATGTCTGTACACAGGAATGAGCAGACTGAAACAATCTCACACTGCTACATCAGCACAGGCGGGCTCTAGACCCTGGAGCTGGCAGCCAGCACACTGAGGAGACAGGACTCTTATCTGTGCGAGTTTCCCAGCGATTACAGTTGCAAAGTAAACGAGTCCAATGCAAATAAATGACAAAACTAGGATTGCTTCAGGCTGAAGCTTCCGACACACATCTGCGATTTGTAAATCTCACACTACTCGCTATTACTCGCTTCCCCATTCATTAACATTGGACTCGCTAGACTCGCAACGAGTAGCGAGTCCTGGGCTCGGACTCGCTAGAGTCAAGCGATTCCGAGTAATTTAGGATTCGCCCATCACTAGAGGTGGCGTTCGGCTGGTATATTTACACTGGGAAGGACCCAATAACCATGGGCCTTCCCAACTGGATAATTCCAGCCCCTAGCTGTCGGCTTTACCTTGGCTGGTTAAAAAATTGGATGTTTTTGTTGGAGATTTACTTTTCTTGGCTTTAAAAAAGGGTTTTCATTTTGTATAATAAAACATACAATTTAGTGTCCGTTTATCATTGCTTTAGGAAGTTATTGTTTTTTTTTTTATCACGCTTGAATATAAAGCTAAAGTCCATTTTGTACAAAAAAAAAAAAGAAAAAAAAAAAGCAGATAATATATTTGTATTGCTTTTATATAAGAAATCCAGTGTAGTGATTGCATTGCCATTATACCAGCTTCTCAATGCTTAGCTTCTAATGTAAGATTGCACATACCAAGACAATAGGATCGCAGGAGACCTGAGGTGTTTATTCTCTTACGTAATTAAAAAATACCCTGAGCTTCATTGCTATTGCTATTGCTCTGGGAGAGGAATTCATCTCTGGAGATATTTTGTGTTGATCATTAAAATTGACTAATCAGATGTTGTGTCGCTAATTAAAATGAGTCATTTGAAAGACTACATTGCAAATACAGTGTTTTAAAAAGGTGTTTGACCCCTTCCTAATTTCTTATTCTTTTGCATGTTTGTCACACTTAAATGTGTCAGATCACCAAATAAATTAAAATATTAGACAAATATAGCACAAGTAAACACAGAATGCAGTTTATAAAAGGAAAGTCTTTAATATGGGAAAAAGAAATCCAAACCTACAAGGCCCTTGTGTGAATAAGTGACTGATATACAAATAAGTGAAATCATGGAACAGTGGTAAACCTTCCCACGAGTGGCTGGCCGACGAAAATTACCCCAAGAGCACAGCGATGACTCATCAAAGAAGTGACAAAAGACTTCACAACAACATCCAAAAGAACTGCAGACCTCACTTGCCTTAGATAAGGTCAGTGTTCATGACTCCACCATAAGAAAGAAACTGGGAAAAAATGGCCTGCATGGCAAATTTCCAAGATGAATACCACTGCTGAGTAAAAAGAGCATAAAGGCTCATCTCAGTTTAGCCAGAAAACATCTTGATGATTCCCAAGACATTTGGGAGAATACTCTGTGGATTTATGAGACAAAAGTTTAACTTTTTGGAAGGTTGATTACATCTGACATAGAAGTAGCACAGGATTTCAGAAAAGAAACATCATACTAACAGTAAAATGTGGTGGAAGTCTGATGGTCTGGGCTGTTTTGCTGCTTCAGGACCTGGAAGACTTGCTGTGGTAAATGGAACCATGAATTCTGCTGTCTTCCAAAATATCCTGAAGGAGAATGTCCAGCTATCTGTTCATGACCTCAAGCTGAAGCTCACTTGAGTTATGCAGCAGGACGATGATTAAAACACTAGAGCAAGTCCACCTCTAAATGGCTTAAAAAAAATAAAGTTAAGCCTTTGGAGTGACCTAGTTAAAGTCCTGTCCTTAATCCGATTGATATGCTGTGGAATGACCTTAAAAAGGCAATTCATGGAAACCCTCCAATGTTACCGAATTACTACAATTCTGCAAAGATGAATTGCCAAAATTCCTCCAGAGTGTTATAAAAGACTCATTGCCAATTATCACAAATGCTTGATTGCACTTAAAGAAGGCCCTGTCAGTTATTAGGCTTAGGGACAATCACTTTTGTAAACAGGGCCCTGTAGGTTTGGATTTCTTTCTCCCTTAATAATGAAGATACTCATTTATAAACTGTATTTTGGGTTTACTTGTGTTATCTAACTAATATTTAAACTTTGTTTTGTGATCTGAAATATTTGTGTGACAAGCAAGCAAAAGAATAAGAAATCAGGAGAGTGGCAAACACCTTTCTAACACCACTATATTACGGCACTCAAGTATATACAGCGATGGTATTAATGACCCTGTTATTTTACATTTTTAGCTATCTATATTATAACTATTTGCAAAAGATTTCTTATATATTCTAGAGCAGTGATCCCCAACCCCAATAGATGTCTCGATTTCATTGTTTCATAACTTAATGATGGTGTTCAGAGAGCTGATTTCAGTGCAGGAGTAGTTGAGTGTTAAATTGACAGGACAAAAATTCAGAACAAGAATGAATTCTCATCGCCACACAATAAAAGAAAGGCGTATGGATCTACCTGTAGAAAAACATTTTTTAAGCCCCTACCACAGTGAAACCGATCATTTTAAAAAGTAACTTCAAATTTCAGAGAGAGAGAAAAATTTGGGAATACAAATTGATAACAACCTTTGACACATTCAAAACAGGATTAAATGTCTCACATGGATTCATGCATTTTTATATCAAATGAAAGGGCATTTGGGGATATCATATCTTCCAACAGACCCCAGTTAGAGGACATGAACTTTTGACACTTCTTACATGAACTGTCTCGCATCGATTTATAGATTCTACACTCACGGAGGAATCTTCAGGTATCCACAGGCCACTTAATCATAGAACAATAATACAATTGGTTCCTCTTATCTCAGAATTTTGACTTTACCTCCCAGCTCAGCTCTCCCCCTCCCAAGACTGACTCTGCTATATGTCACCTGTCGTATTTACTGCATAATCTAACCCTGCTTATGTATATATTTGTGTGTCTTCAGAATTTGTGTCATTATCAGCCTGATGAAGGGGCCATTGTGTCCCGAAAGCTTGCTATGTTTACCATCTTTTCAGTTAGCCATTAAAAGGTATCAACCACTGAGGACTCTCAGATTCCAATATTTTTCTGTCTACTGGCTAACACTGTATAAACATTATTTTGAGAAATAGGGGTCGTTCGAGACATTGTTCAGAAGAGGGAATGGTCTCTAAGTGGAGACAATAATTGGCTGTTCAGCTAAAGTGATCTACAATGCTTTAAAATGGAAAGTAAAACCAGAGATGTGGAAGAAAATGGAAGACTACCATTTGAATAGATCAAAGAATAGCCAGAATGGCAAAGACTCAGCCAATGGTCAGCTCAAAGATGATCAGACTGTCTCAAGTTACCTGTCAGTACTGTGACAGAAGATGCCTGTGTGAAGCTAATCTATTAGCAAGAAGTCCCCGCAAAGTCCCACTGTTAAAAAAACACATGTAATGAAGCACATACAATTTGCCAAAGAACACATCAACTGGCCTAAGAGAAATGAGGAAACAGTTTGTGGACTGATGAAAGTAAAATTGTTCTTTTTGGGTCCAAGGACCACAGAGAGTTGTCAGACAACTCCCAAGCTCTGAATTCGATCTTCGGGACAACTCCTGTACGCAGATTTGTCTGGCAAATGTGTATTCCAAGGGTCACCGAGTGAAAGCACGAAGATGTATGTCAGCCTGGACAATCAGAGCAACCGGTCACTAGCAAGGTCAGAACTCTCTGATTTGTTCGGCTTAAAGGGAAATGCTTACCCGTACACCTTGAGCACCTGCAGCGTTGTTACAGAAGCCTCTGGGAGAAGAGCCAGTAGCCTTATAATAACATCTCTTGGGAACACCGTGGAGACTCGGGGGTCAGTGGGTGCTCTTGTCCACTGGCCCAGCTGCCTTTACAAAGACAACGTGAACCAGCGCTCATCCCCAACTGAACGCCCGAGCTCCTTAACCGTGGGCGGAACACTACTCAGACAACACAGGGTGAGGGAACCACAATATTAAGGCTTTATTAGATCCCCAAACAGTTAACAGCATAGAACACATAACCAGCAAAACACAACAATGTAACAGGCAACAGAGTCTCACCCTTCCGCTGGCTCACCAGGGATTAGAATATAGCACAGCAAAGTCTGTAGCCAGGTGACGGGATTGTCCCAATCTGCATTCTTATGCAGTCTTTGGCATCACAACCTAATCCAATATTTTAATGCTGAAGTCCTTGTGGTGTTATAATCCAGGTTCTGATCCCCTTGGTCGGCACCACAATGCCTAGGCCTGGGGTTATGGCTTGCCAATCGGACCCCGAAGATCCTAGATTAGCTGCCTTTATCAAGTTCAGTGCCACACCAGCTGGGAACGAAATCCCTAGACTGAGGGCACTAGACAGAATCTAACTTTCTCCGGTTAATGAACAGATCTCCTTATATACCTTCAGCCCTCACTGCAGGACATTGAGGACATCACGATAGGTGGAAAAAAACTGCCTTTTCATTGGCTGGACCGCAAGCCTCCTTTAACATACTTTTAGTAGTATTGCAATCCTGGCAAGGTAGAGTGACATACTGATTGATATAGCCCATACAATGGGATGTTAGTAGGAGACATTCAGTCTGCAAACCATGACATTAAAACAATGGTGGCTGGAGCAATTTACATAAATTCAACATCCACAGGATAATATACAATGGACGATTAGCATAATTAAGTTCTCTGGCCTTCTATGACAAACAAGTTAGATAACTACATTACCATGCTAAACACCACAGTCATCTACAAAATACTGTCTGGTTAGAGTTTAAGGACTTAACCCATGAAAGTTTGCAAACCAAAATACAATGCTGTCTGGGTTACATAAGAAATCATCATATGTTCTACATTGAAGGAGTCCATTTCGTCAAAACCACTACCCACACTTGAAGAGTGCAACTAGATACTGTTCAACAAGGAAGAGATTCCAATGGCAGAGGCAGCTTTTCATCATCCCCACCTGAGATTATAGCCAATGAGATACCAGCTCCGGACAACAACACAGATATCCTGATTTTGCTTGGAAGAGACATTCTTCGGCTACAAAAGGTACGTCAGCTAATTAACAGACCTGACATTTGCTCAGCGCCTTATTCTAGGCTGGGTTGTCATCCACAACAAGATGAAGAAACCAAACAAGATCTCCTCCTACAAGATGCATATCATGTCAAATGATCGCAGCATGTGTTTTCAGCCATACACACATCACTGTTGAGTGAAGGAGAATCTGAGCGACACCAAGTGGTGACAATAATCACCCGACAGCATGAACACACTCCTTATCTGGGATGACATCCTCGGGTCAACAATGTTCAAACTTACAAGTGAGGACAAAAACTTGCTGCCTACAATGGAAGATAAGATGATATTGAGGGTCACGAGTAGCTCCTTTATCCTCTTTTCCTCCAAAGACTTGTGCCCAAGAATTTTCAGCAAGCAACTTCAAGGTTCTCATCCTGTGCTGTCTATCACCCCTACAAGCCCAGCCAGATCTAGGCAGAGCTGGACTCCATGTGGCGCCCCTGTGGCCCAGTCACCACAGTGGTATTGTCTCCCTAACCGGTGGTGATATCATATCCACAGGTAATTGGAGCTCCCTACATTAAGTAAACCCTTGCATTCACACACAGCCTAATCCCTGACCAGAAGGGGGAGCACAAATACCTAGTTTTTAGCTTGCCTCACTCTCCTGGCTGAAGGAGGGGTTAAAGTAGTGAAGGGAAGGGAATCGAAACACGAGGAGAAGGAAAGAGAACATGCTTGGAGCTGGAGGTGTATAAGCTTGCTCTAGGACTATGCCAAGAGCAGGACACCAGAGTCCTGGGCTGGCTAGGGATTTTCAAACTCTGGAGGCACAATCTGGAGACCAAGGGATTGCAGGTCCTCTGGCCAACCTTACAGCACCAGCAGCACAGCATTACAGAGAGCTCAGGCTGGTACTAGAGAACAGCTTACAAAGGGCTCGCAATGCTGGCTGGCTGGAGTAGCAGCAGAAGAGGAGAATCAGGGAAACAGATCAGCTAATAAGTTGTTGAATCCCCAAATGGGAGGGCAGAAAAGGAAGGTTTATTCTACCCACTTGATGGAGCGGACTTCACTTGCTTCTGGACAGACTGGACCATGGAACTGGTGGCAGTATCCTCTATTCAACTTGTTACCATCTTTCACTAAAGGTAGAAACTACATTGCATTCCTCTGCCTTGTTGTCTCTGTCTTCTGCGCCTGTCAGTATAACCCCCATCATCACCCCAGGGACTTGCTTCTGCTAAGTGAAGTAATCGACCTTGCTGCATCACCATCTATCCCCTGGGGCCCCTACTTGCAGCGTTGGTCACTCCCGACTAGATAGTTCAGCCGGCATCACTTTAAACCATAAACTATTATCCCATGTAAATACCCCCCCCCCCTTTGTTCGCTCAGGGCCACGAAGCTGGCCAATCGCCACCGTGATACCCAGCACAATGCCTGACCAGCTACTGAGTACACTTGCCAGCACGACTGCGACATCCATTGCGCAGAATGAAAGCCTCTCTCTTGACAGCTTACTCCTTACTGAAGGCTCTACTGTTCTTCCTATGCAATGCAATCTCAGCAAACTACTGGATGTCGAACAAGACATGTTCACTTCTCAAGTATCACCCTGAAACGAACTCTCTATTAAACAAGGAGTCTTGCTTGTTAAAAACAGCATCTACAATCCTCTTGTGCTCAAATCCCCCATCACCGTTCAAGGCAACATACTGCTACTTCACCGTTCAAGGCAGCTCGCTACTTAGAACACTGACTGGGACACTATGCTGCCATCTCAGAAACAGCAAAGATTGGAGACGTGGAAGAAGTCTTTAAAAGCCTTAGAACAACACCAGGTCCCACGTCACTATTCTCTGAGGTGTTCTTTGGCTACTGTCAAAAGAGAGGACCACACATTCTCAAATACCGTATTTCAGAAGCTGGCGACAATGTACACTGTAATTTTGTCCTAGACAAAGTCAACTTTGCTTCCAAACTTGCATACCCTGTACCAAGCCTGCAACTCTTCGTTGCTGTGCCAGCAGTGGAAACCGTCAAGATGACTCCTGAGCAGTGGCACCTCATCTCTACAGTCCTGCGCACAGTGATCAGAAAATAGGACTCATAGCCGCATTTAGCCTTGGAGTAAAGATGCGGCTGTTGCTTCTAAGTTTCCTACACGAAGATCCTTATTCCATTAATGCCAGCATTGCATGTGAGCTTGAGAAATTGTACTTTCAGATAATTCGTCTGGTTTACATTGCCAAGTACATCATCGGAGAAAGCATCCCATGAACTAGACACTGTTGCTGGACTCTGCCATGGCAAGGAGCGTACCTCCTCATACCCCAGCCATGTTGTGACATGGAACATTCACCATTCAACCGAACTTGAAGATTTACTATTGGATTGTTGGGTTGGTGGAAGAGTTGGATTATTGCGGTTTCCCCAATCCGAAGATGGGTTTTTGTTGAGCTTGGACCCATACTTCCGTTTAAGGACTACAAGTTGTCACACGAAGTACGGACTTCAAAACTGTTTGCATTTCTTGTTGCATACTTGTGTTCTTCCCTCTCTTTTTTAGATTTCATGATCGGCAATGGACATCAACGACTCTTCACATTAAAAAAGAGACTTTATAAAATCTGAAGATTTCAGACTGGCAGTGTTATGTCCCACTAATGGGAATAATTCATTCTGGGTTTTTTTCTCTGTTGCTAGGCAGAAGTCCTGCCTTTGGTATTTGTCCCTTTCCTCTTCCTGTAGCCCTGTAATGTTAGCCTTCGGATCCACACATGTTATGCTGCTCTTTCCAAAATCACTCTTTCTACCTGCTGCATTGTACTTCAATACAAGATTTCAGTGAAATTCATCTACATTTCGGGCTCTCATTATAAGTCAGCGTGGTTGAGTTTAAACTATCTGAGGACACTTGCATGTGAGTACAACGGTCAATACAATTATCAGAGGGATTGCAATTTCAGACAGCTATACTTGCCATACATTCAGGAGTTAGAATACATGCTGAGCCTGACAGCCAAGATTCCCTTTCAGCTCCTTCTGCATGACCTGCAGGGGGGAGGGAAGGAGGCTAGTAAAGATGGTTTATACAGCTCCAAATGAACTATGTAAAAAATCCTTAAATGAAAATATGTCTAAGCTCAGCCTCGGACTGCTCTGCTGGGTAACCGGGTAAAAGTTATGGGAGGCCCTCAGGTGTAGAGGTCCCGCCCACCTAGCCCCGCCTCTCACTACCCCCTGCTCTACATTCCTGACTGTGCTGCTGTGCAGAGATCTCCGGGTAGAGCCGGCACTGTGATCTCCTCCCCCCTCCCATGTGACGTCTTTTTCTTCCAGTTCCTGCTCCTCGTGGAGGGAGCAGAGCCAGAGAGAGAAGCCTTCAGTGACACTGAGAAGCAGGATCACAGCCATGGCTGCACATTGCCAGCCCAGCAAGAGCACAGGCTGAGACACTGCAGCTTGAAAGAGAGGGCAGACGGCAGACAGGTCTTTCTGCAAGGGACACAGACTCCACAGCCCCCACACTCCTGTGAGTAAACTATCATTGTCTCCTGAGTTGATCTGCACCTGTCCTGTTAAACAATAATCTGGGGCCTGAACTGTGCTGAGGAGCTGCTCTGACTCCTTAGCTTTTATATCACTGCAGCCGTCTATTTCCTGTATCTCTGCACACAGGAAATAGAGCAGCTGCAGGCAGCTCACACTACATGAAAGGAGAGGTCTGAGAGATCACTGGCTGCAGCCTTAAGGTTAGAAGGGAGACAGCTCTTAGTGGACCCTGAGGGTCCCCCTGGTGGGTGCAGCGCTCAGGGCCCCCCAGTGTAAGTGCAGCGCTCAGGGGCCCTCCCAGTGTAAGTGCAGCGCTCAGGGGCCCCCCAGTGTGGGAGCAGAACTTAGGGGCCCCCCTGGTGTGGGTGCAGCGCTCAGGGCCCCCCCAGTGTAAGTGCAGCGCTCAGGGGCCCCCCAATGTGGGAACAGCACTCAGGGACCCCCTGGTGTGTGTGCAGCGCACAGGGCCCCCCAGTGTTAAGTGCAGCGCTCAGGGGCCCCCCGGTTTTGGGGGAAGCCCTCAGGGCCCCCCTGGTGTGGGGGATGGTGTGGAGAATGTACTCAGGGGCCCCCCTGGTGTGGGGGATGCAGTCAGGGCCCCCCCCAGTGTGGGGGCAGTGTTTAGGGGCCCCCCCGGTGTGGGGGCAGTGCTCAGGGGGCCCCCCGGTGTGGGGGGGAAGTGCTCAGGGGCCCCCTGGTGTGGTGGATGCGCTCAGGGGCCCCCTGGTGTGGTGGATGCGCTCAGGGGCCCCCTGGTGTGGTGGATGCGCTCAGGGGCCCCCCCCCGGTGTTGAGGGGAAGTGCTCAGGGGCCCCCTGGTGTAGTGGATGCACTCAGGGGCCTCCTGGTGTGGGGGCAGTGCTCAGTGGCCCCCCCGGTGTGGGGGCAGTGCTCAGGGCCCCCCCCGGTGTTGGGGGGGGGAAAGCGCTCAGGGGCCCCCTGGTGTAGTGGATGCACTCAGGGGCCTCTTGGTGTGGGGGCAGTGCTCAGGGGCCCCCCCGGTGTTGGGGGGAAGCGCTCAGGGGTCCCCTGGTGTGTGTGCAGCGCACAGGGCCCCCCAGTGTTAAGTGCAGCGCTCAGGGGCCCCCCCGGTTTTGGGGGAAGCGCTCAGGGCCCCCCTGGTGTGGGGGATGGTGTGGAGGATGTACTCAGGGGCCCCCCTGGTGTGGGGGATGCACTCAGGGGCCCCCCCAGTGTGGGGGCAGTGCTCAGGGGGCCCCCCGGTGTGGGGGGGAAGTGCTCAGGGGCCCCCTGGTGTGGTGGATGCACTCAGAGGCCCCCTGGTGTGGTGGATGCGCTCAGGGGCCCCCTGGTGTGGTGGATGCGCTCTGGGGCCCCCTGGTGTGGTGGATGCGCTCAGGGGCCCCCTGGTGTGGTGGATGCACTCAGGGGCCCCCTGGTGTGGTGGATGCGCTCAGGGGCCCCCTGGTGTGGTGGATGCGCTCAGGGGCCCCCCCGGTGTTGGTGGGAAGCGCTCAGGGGCCCCCTGGTGTAGTGGATGCACTCAGGGGCCTTCTGGTGTGGGGGCAGTGCTTAGTGGCCCCCCCAGTGTGGGGGCAGTGCTCAGGGGCCCCCCCGGTGTTGGGGGGGAAAGCGCTCAGGGGCCCCCTGGTGTAGTGGATGCACTCAGGGCCTCTTGGTGTTGGGGCAGTGCTCAGGGGCCCCCCCGGTGTTGGGGGAAGCGCTCAGGGGTCCCCTGGTGTAGTGGATGCACTCAGGGGCCTCCCGGTGTGGGGGCAGCACTCAGGGGCCCCCCCTGGTGTGGGGGCAGCACTCAGGGGCCCCCGAGGGTGAGGTGTGGGGCAGCGCAGGGCCCTCAAGGGTGCGGTGTGGGGCAGCACTCGGGGCCCTGTCAGGGGCAAATTACACCAGCGGGGAAGACAGGCACAGGGAGGAGACACAGCATACAGGGGAAGGGATAGGCACAGGGGAAGACAGGCGCGCAGGGGGAGATAGGTGCGCAGGGGGGACACAGCGCACAGGAAAGAGACAGGCAAAGGGGGAGACAAGTGTAGGGAGAGACACAGTGCACAGGGAGGGGAACAAGCACAGGTAAGAGACAGGCTCAAGGGAGAGACAGCGCACAGGGGAGAGAGACTGCACATAGAGAGGAGAGACCGCTCAAGGAGAGAGATATGCACAGGATCGGAGAGACAGCATGGTAGGGAATACATTTGCGAAGGATATATCTATATATACATATATATAGGTTGCGGACTATAATATATATATATATATATATATATATATATATGCTTACAAATGTCGCAGCACTCCCTTGGTGGTGTATAACAGTTGTTTATTCCAGCTTGTGTTGGTACAAATGGCAACGCAGGAGGAAGGGCGTGGGGGCCTGAAACGTTGTCATTTGTACCAACACAAGCTGGAATAAACAACTGTTATACACCACCAAGGGAGTGCTGCGACATATATATATACGTACAAATGTCGCAGCACTCCCTTGGTGATGTTAGTAGTTGTTTATTCCAGCTTGCAATGGTACAAATGGCCATTTGTACCATTGCAAGCTGGAATAAACAACTACTAACATCACCAAGGGAGTGCTGCGACATTTGTACGTATATCAAGATTCACTGAGGATTGTGGAGGTCGCTTTGCACCCGGGACATCCAGCATTATTTGCTGTTCCTATTTTTATATACACATATATACATATACATGATGCGGCAGTATGTATTAAAGGGGTCCACTGAGACTCTTTCGCCCGGGGCCCGCAGAAACCTGGAGCCAGCCCTGCCCCAGCAGCAATATGTCTCCACCAGCAACAGCATGAAGTGTGCCCCCCCTAGCAGCAGCAATATGTGTGCTCCCCCAACAGCAGCAGCAAAATGTGTGCCCCCCCCCAACAACATAAGCAATATGTGTGAACCCCAGCAGCATCAGCGATATGTGCCCCCCAGCGGCAACAATCAGTGTGCCCCCCAGCAGCAATATGTGTGTGCCCCACAACAGTAACAGTGTGTCTGTGCTCCCCCACCCCCAGCCGTAGCAGTATGTCTGTGACCCCCCCCATAGCAGCAGCGTGTTTTTGCCCCCCATAGCCTGGTGCCGGAGACCAGGAGCTGCAGAGGAAGAGGCTGCCGGGTGCCTGGTGCCGGGTTCCTGGTGCCAGCGAGTGGGAGACTGGGAGCCGCAGAGGAAGAAGCTGCCTGGTGCCGGCGAGCGGGAGACCGAGAGTCACAGAGGAAGAAGCTGCCTGGTCTCAGAGACCGGGAGCTGCAGAGGAAGAAGCTGCATGGTGCCGGGTTCCTGGTGCCGGTGACCGAGAGACCGAGCACTGCAGAGGAAGAAGCTGCCGGGATCTGGGATCAGAAACGTGGAGTCAGGTAAGGCACTGTTACAGCTGAAGATAGTAGCCTGGGGGGGGACAGAGTGGGATAGATGGATGGATAGATGGATGGTGTGGCCTGGAAGAGGGGGCAGAATGGGATGGATGTGTGGGGGGCATTATGGAAAAGGGGAGAGAACGTGATGGATGGATAGGGGGGCGGCATAGAAAAGGGGGGAGAACGGGATGGATGAATGGATAGGGGCGGCATAGAAAGGAGGGAGTAGCTGGATGGATGGATGGGGGCCGGCATGGAAAAAGGGGGAGAAAATGGATGGATGGGGGAGAAGGTACATGGATGGAGGGGGGATGGGGAGAAGGTACATGGATGGTTTGGTGGATGGGGAGAAGGTACATGGATGGATGGGGGATGGGGGAGAAGGTACATGGAACGTCGGGGGGAGAAGCTACATGGAATGTGGGGGAGAAGCTACATGGAACATGGGAGAGGGAGAAAGCTACATGGATGAGGGGTGGGGGAGAGGCCGCGTGGAACAAGGGAGGGGAGAGGCTGCGTGGTGCATAGGAGGGGAGAGGCTTCGTGGAACATGGGAGGTGAGAGGCTGCGTGTAACCTGGAAGGGGGATGGTGGGGAAGGATGAGCTGCATGAGACATATTGGGGGAGGATAAGCAACATGGGATTCAGGGGAATGGGGTGAGGATGAGCTGTATGCAACATATGGATGTAAGATGAGCTGCTTGGGACACATCGGGGGTGAACAGTATGGGACATGTGGGAGGAGGATGAGCAGTATGGGACATGTGGAAGGAGTATGAATAGTATGGGACATTTAATCTACATACACATTTATATAAGGGAACGTACTGTTCTGGTGATGTAGTGACGGTGGTTCTGATTATGTATTATTGTATTGCTGATGGTTCTGGTTATGTACTGACAGGTGTTATAGTAATGTATTGTATTGATGGGGTTTCTGGTGTTGTATTGACTGTTTTTGGTGATGTATTACTGTATTGACAATGGTTCTGGTGATATACTGACAGTGGTTCTGGTGAGGTATTATTGTATTGACAGTAGTTCTAGTGATATGTGATTGTATTGACGGTGGTTCTGGTGATGTAGTCATGTGGATGCTGTAATCTTTAAAGGGAACCTGGCCCCTAAAAATCACTCCCCATCCTATTAATACCTGTCCCTGCACCATCATTATGCTATTCTACCTATCCCTTTGTGTAGAAATTGTGTAGTTTCAAAAAGTGATTTTGATACCTCTACAACTACGGCTTCTTGTCTCCTGAGAAGTCGCACAGGGGCGTTCCCTGTGACTTCTTATCGCCGCCTTTAGTGCTTGTATTCACGCCCCGATGGGCGTGATAAACTATTTGAATCCTCCTCGCCCCCCTCCATGGGCGGATCAGCCGATATGACGCTAATCGCGTCATTTCAGGCGCTGCTGACGTCGATACACCCTTTCGGTGTATCGACAGTCCTCAAGCTGTGCATTGCGCATGCATGAGGTATACTTTACGGCAGCTCATGTGATGAGCTGCGGTAAAGTACACCTCACGCATGCGCAATACTTACATCATTACCAGCCACTGCATTTTAAAGGCCTTTCCCATGAATAAGGTTAATTTAAAGTTCATCTTAATAATAAGTAGACCCTGTAATGATAATAATTTCTACAATTGGATGTGTTTAAAAGAAAATGTTCCTGGGCTGAGACAAACTTATATATGTGTCCCTGCTGTGTACTGTGTAATGGATGTGTCTGACCGTACAGGCATTCTCTTGACACAAGAACATTATTTTTAAACACCTCAGATTATGCAAATTATTATTCCAAAATCTATTGATTAAAATGAACTTTAAAATTAATTTTGTTTATGGGAAAACCCCTTTAATAATTGGGATATAAGTCTCACATTCTTCTGATGATACGGTTTCCACAGGTCGGATTCCACCAATAAATAAGTGATCACCTATTGAACCTGTGGATCACTGATAACTTGTTTTCACCAAAGAATCTCTTTAATATAAAGTACAATAATTGTACATGGCAGTTCTGCTGAGCGCAGAGTGATGTGCAGGAGCCGCCAATATAATGGGTATAATAACAGCTACCAGGTATTTACATATAGCTGAAGGGTGGGTGGGCCCCTGAAATCAATTTCCCTGGTGGGTCCCAGACACCCCAGTCCGACCCTGTCTAAGCTCCCCCTAGTGGTGGCAGCAGACAGCCAAACATGTATATTTTATCAAAATTAAATTTAAAAGCAAAAAGATAAACATAAAAATAATGAAGACACTTTAACAGAGCATTCCATTTCAAAGGTCCTTTTCAGCCATAACAAAATATAAATAGCTTAAAAAACAACAAAGTGTCACACTGGGATATAAAGACTCAGAGGGAAAAGAGTTCCCGAAGGACTCAGATTTGATATATCTATAACCTTCAACCTGGTCTTCCTCCGTGGAACAATATATCTAATCAGGTAGGTGCTGCGTTATCATTTCAATCTACAATGAGCAGGTAGGGCCGTCATGAAAACTACAAATAATGACATACAGGTATCTATCTCATTCAGACTAACACTTTTGTTGCAGCTTTTAATACATTAGATGTATCTGCTACAGTAGAACATTGATTTTGTTGAATACAATATCAGCAAACATTTTTTTACAATTAGTTGGATCAGGCAAATACCCTAAAATCTCTTTGGCTAAAGTAAAGAGTATATTTTAATGGATTTTAGGGAATCTGTGCACTTATATGGCTGGTATGTGCTGTATGTGGGCATGCAGCACAATGCATATACCTATCTATATAGGCTGGCAGGTATTCATATTTGCTTTATGTGATTAGCTACCTGACAGTGAGCAGACTGCGGCCTCATTCACTTGTCAGTATTTTTGTATCAGTGTTTGTGTGCCAAAGCCAGGGGTGGAATTTACGGAGAAAAACGATAAGGCTATGTGCTCATGATTAGGATTAGCAGCATTTTGGTTGCAGCATATTTTCGCTGTGTCAAAACTATGTGTTCTACAGTATAAGAACAGCCGATGGGATTTATAGAAATCTCTGGCCCGCTGTGCTCCTTTTTTCCACAACATAAATTGACCTGCGGCGCTGCTTCCTGAGCCTCAGAATATCAATTTATGCTTGCTTTATGCAAAGAATATACGCTGCGCACCCAGTCCTGATCGTGGGCATTGACGCTGCGTTCTCACGCAGAGCACACTCATGACTCTGCAAGGGAAAGACAGAATGCAGCGTCACCTTATCGTGAGCACTTGGCCTAAATGAAAGATTGACCCCTGTTCTGTGTTTTGGAGACACTCCTAGTCTGACATAGAAATACTGAAACCTAATGACTTCAGGTTAATACAGTAATTTATGTTTCACTTCTATTCCTTCAGATGACATATTTACCGTACTATTGAACCTATATTGAGATGTGTTTAGGTTAACATTATAATGAAATGCAGGCATTTACCTTTTAATACATTATGATGGATCCCCTACAGCACAACACTGGTTTTGTTGACTACAATATCAGCAAACATTTTTTTACAATTAGTTGGATCAGGCAAATACCCTAAAATCTCTTTGGCTAAAGTAAAGAGTATATTTTAATGGATTTTAGGTAATCTGTGCACTTACATTGCTGGTATGTGTTGTATGTGGGCATGCAGCACAATACATATACCTATTTATATACGCTGGCTATTTGCTAAGCACACAGAATTCTCTTGTGCTTCAGTCACTACTAGTGATGAGCGAGTGTATTCGCTACTCGCACGGATAGTATGGTATTCGGGTTACTCATTATATTGTGAGTATTTGTGTACTCGCCTCGCTATATTTGGACATCCCTCCCTGCAATTTTGGCACCTCCTTTGCAGCCACTAAACATGCTGGGCTTCTTAGCCAATTTCAGTAATGCCGCAGACATCTTGGTGGTGGCATTACTGTGATTGGCTGGCCGTGCAGCATCATAGAGCCGATTTAATCCCTGCCGCCGCGATCTTGCGGATATTGCATCTGGAGCCAGGGTTGGAGAAGCATAGGGAGAGGTCGCTCATCTTTTAGGGAGAGTGTTTAGGCCTCTAGATAACACAAAGGCCCTTTTGAGGGCTACCTGCAGTGTATACTAGGTCAGTGTAGAGTAGGGAGGGAGAGATACTTGAGCAGGGACAGGTTAAAGGAGCCTGTCACTAGCTCCATAGTACCATCTTTTCAGAACTAAACTATATAAACTAATAATTAGTTGAATGGGGCGTGCTATCCTAAACTCAAGCAAGATTTTTTTTATTTATGTGCAGTATGCTTGTACCGGTATTACACTCTCAAAAAATGAATAATAAATTAAGTTTCGCTATGTACACAGATTTATTTTCACCTCAATTCAATTCCTCTAAAAGTCCATTGTAGAGTGTTGTACCCACAGGTCACAGCTGTAAACCTATAGGTCTGCACACTGCTTCAAAAAACATAAAGTACAACAAACAACAACAAATGGCAGAAAAAAACTTCTCTCTATATAGTCACTCTGATGTTATAATAATAAATGTTTCACTAATATGGAGCATAATCCAGCATTCATGTTTAAAAACAACCACTTTTCTTATTGTCTGAACTCCATATTTATAATTATGCGTTCTGTATGAGGAATAGCGATAATCCAAACTAGTTATCCTGTAGTTTCCATGAGTTTCCTCTCTCAGGGTAGACAGTTTAATTGTAGTGCAACCTCTTAAGGCCCAGTTACACACACAGATAATTGTGCAGAGATTGTTTGCAAATCTCTGGTTGCAGTAAAATCATGGACACATTGTTACATTTTGTGACCGTGTACAAATGGAACAATGTGCCCATGATTTCACTGCAACCAGAGATCTGCGAACAATCTCTGCACAATTATCTGTGTGTGTAACTGAGCCTCTACAAATAAACCAATAGATCTTTGCTATAATGAAATGGCAACTACTCATATAGAGTGGGAGCCATCTTGGGGCGATGTGATCCACTAAAACATTTTGGTAGTGAAGCACAATCATTGGCCAGCAAACGAGTTGCTGGGTAAAATGATGTCACGAGATAAATTTGAGCGGGAATGAGCCCGCCAAATTTAAATTTTCTGATTGGCCGGACACCTGCTGGCATAGGTATAAAAAGGGCGATATCTGGCCGGACAACTCAGTGCAACAGCAGTTGCTGAAATTCCCCAAGCAAGTTCCATGGAGCGTCTTGTGGAGCGACTGCTGGAGAAAGCGGAGAACATGGAGGGGAAGCCTGGCTCCGCAAATGCTTAGGAGAAGACGAAGGATCGGCGCCTAGAACAGGGAGGATGGAGAACGGAAGCGCAGCCTTGGACCCGACAGCGCGCCGCAGGAGCCAGCGCCAGAAGCGCCCGAGTAAGGAGGCTTACTCACCGGCTTCCTGTAGAGCCTCGCGGAAGCAGGCGAAAGGCGGAGGCAACGGCAGTCATCTGAGCCGGGCGGAGGCATTCCGGACATCGAGACGCCGGGCAGAGAGTGACGGAGCGGTGCGGCAGGTCGCGGAGGATATGACGTCGGGCCGCCAACAGGAAGTGACGTCCCGCGGCCCGGAAGTGGATACTCCAGAGGCAGCGGACGGAAGCCCGGCGCTCAGCACCTACGCGGGGGGCCAGGTACATACCGGAAGGAGGGGCACACTGCCCTCCACAGCAATAGAGCAGAGCCTGGCAGCGAGACCTTCCTGTGCACCCTTGCCCCCATCTCACAATGTACAGGTGGGCAGGCAAAACCTCCAATGGGAGGTCACACCAATTGGGAGGCACAGAGCTATTGAACCTGGCTTGGAAGCCGCATCATTAGCAGGCTCAAGCCAGGAGCGCAGGGGTTTCTCCCCCATGAGCTCCTCGTCTCCTCATTTCCATATGGTCCCCAATGGGGATAGAGGAGATGTTATACAAGGGCTGAACATGCCAAGTGGCCCTGTACCAAGGGGTGTCGTAGGAGCATCCAGCACTCCAAACACCATGCAGAGGAGCGCGAGTCCAGCACTCCAAGTCTGGGGTGTCCAACAGAACGACGGAGCGGAACCAGATCCGCATCAGACCGGCGGCCGTGACGAAGGGGTCAGCTCTCCGGGTCTTCCTGCCATAGATGCCACCGCTGAACAAGGAGCTGCTGCCACATCAGGATACGGTGAGAACTACTCTATGTTGATGAATGACCTTGTTTGTCCCTCGTTAGCTTCGTCTATTTCCGAATTAGTTAAACAAGCAGTAGCAGCAGCTCTGTTAACCTCCCCTCCCCCCGGGGCGCCCTCACAGGCGAAACACAACACGGGTATCCCCGAGATGCATTTGAAAGAAGCTCTTCCCTGTGAGGTATCCCCGTTGGGATTTCATTTGACAAACAAGACAAAAGAAAAAATCTGGAATAATGAGTTCGTAGATTTGTTTTCCCTTTTGCCGAATCGTGACTCGTTCAAGTACGAGGGGCGAGACGACAGGGAGGGTGACAATAAAAAGCGAGCATACCGCTCATTTAATTCATGGCTACAAGCCTTCCTGATATATTCTGCTGTATTGGGTGAAAAATCCCCCAACCTATGCTCAGGGTTATTCCAACATGTGGATATAATCCTTGAAGCATATAGACAGTTTGGTGGGACCGGATGGTTAAATTATGACGAAGCCTTTCGCCAAAAGTTCGCCGTTCACCCCTCACTGAAATGGGGAGCCAAAGAGTAGGCCTTTGGCTCCAAATGATGATCCCCCAGCGCCAACCCCCAGCGAAGCAGATTGCCTCCCCTGTGGCTAGGAGAGGGTACTGCTTCGCATTTAATGAATCTTCGTGCCGGTGGTTGCAGAATTGCCGTTACCGACACGAGTGTTCATCATGTGGGGGGGCACACGCAGCAGTAAAATGTTTCAAGAAAACAAATACAGCAACGACTAAAGACCCCTTTCTTAAAAGCACCGAGCCCAGTGAGGCTCACAAACCTATTGCCATGGCTAAAACAATACCCGGATCAAGCTAATGCGGAACTGTTGCGTTCCGGATTTGAGTCCGGATTTTTCGTTCCGCCTTTCCTCGGTTCTGTTTGCCTACCACGTAGTAATCTCCCCTCAGCTAAAAAGTTCCCTAATATTATTCAGGAAAAAATTGATAAAGAATTAATGGCCGGTAGATGTCTTGGCCCCTTTTTATACCCCCCCTTTAAAAATTTTCGCGTTTCCCCACTCGGGATAGTCCCTAAAAAAGAGAAGGGATCTTTTAGACTGATTCACCATTTGTCTTATCCTGAGGGTGCGTCACTAAATGATCAAGTGGACCCAAAGGTTGCATCAGTTTCTTATGCATCCTTTGATTCCGCGGTTGAACTATTACAAAGATTTGGGAAGGGAGCATTGTTGGCCAAATCCGATATTAAATCGGCATTTCGCCTGCTACCGGTCCACCCTTCTGGGTTCAATTCTCTGGGTTTTACCTTTGAGGGAAAATATTTCTTT
This sequence comes from Allobates femoralis, assembly GCA_033576535.1. NCBI lineage: Eukaryota > Metazoa > Chordata > Amphibia > Anura > Aromobatidae > Allobates > Allobates femoralis. The sequence goes on along the minus strand of JARQOC010000002.1, from coordinate 636,756,017 downwards.
GATAGATGTCTCCCAATGGGATTCTCCATGTCATGCAATTATTTCGAAACATTTTCATCTTTCCTTCAGTGGTGCACCCAGAGAAGTTTCCCAGAAGGAGGGATATCCCATTACTTAGACGATTTTTTATTTGTCGGACCACCGGGATCCAAATGTTGTGACTTGTTACTGAATTCGTTCTTGTCACTTATGTCCCATTTTGGTGTCCCAATAGCGTTTGAAAAAAACTACACTGCCACATACATCCATAGAGTTTTTAGGGATCTTAATTGATTCTGAGAAGATGGAATTTAGACTCCCAGACGATAAACTTACCAAACTACGGGGAATGATTGAATCCTTTAGAGAGAAGTCCACAGCCACGCTAAAGGAATTTCAAGTGCTAGCGGGGTCCCTTAACTTTGCACTACGGGTCATCCCATCAGGTCGGCCGTTCCTACGGCGACTATACGAGGGCATGTCAGCTGCTAAATCTCCGTCCCATATAGTAATTTCACAATCTCTGAAACTTGACTTAGATACGTGGTCAGAATTCTTGTCCCGCTTCAACGGAATCACATGTTGTCAAACGCCCTTTATCCGGGCCGCAGACTTGCAGTTACATTTTTACACGTCTAGAGACGGTTTAAACATTCTTTTCAGGACACAAAGGGTGTATGCAACATGGCTCTCAGAGCGATTTGCTAATTCCCCTCCGCTCCGAGATACATTTGCTCTAATGGTTATATTTAATCTTTGGGGCACACCTTTGGCAAATAAGAGAATAGTGTTTTATACGAACGATAAAATCTCAGCATTTACGGTGAATTCATTGTCTTCCAAATCATATTTAATCAATAGAATTTTAAAAAGATTATCTATTATGTTGCTAGATTTTAATATTTGGATAAAACTTCAAATATCTCCACAAAATAGTGATTCCTTTTGTGCCCTTCTTTCCCGCAATGACACGGCGCAGTTCCAGGCCAGATGTCCATGGGCGGAATCGAACAGCATACCAGTCCCTGCAGACTTATGGAATCTCCTATTGGGCTGATACCACAATTTGTACAACAGTCACTTGCACCCCGGACTTGGGCGTCCTATTGTGCATCCTGGTACTCGTGGGCGCAATTTTGTTCTCATTATGGTGTTTGCCCGAAATCTTCAGCAAGTCAGACATCCCTCCCGTTTATTCAATCCCTGGCAGCGAAACACTTGGCGTATTCGTCTATAACAAAAACAATCGCTGGAATTTAATTTTTTCTTAAACTAGCTGGTTGTGCACCACTTACAGAATCTTTTCTAATTAGACAATTTTTAAAAGGCTACAAAAAATCATTTTGTGGGCCAGATGATAGATCACCAATGCCTTTGTCAACCCTTGCAAGTATGTGTGAAGTTTTAAACGATGTCTGCATCAATAGTTATGAAGCTACCATGTTTAAGGCAGCGTTTCTCACATTATTTTTCACAGCAATGAGGATTGGGGATTTGGTTTCAGTAAGTAAAACTAACAGGTCTGGACTTCAAGTTGATGATGTCTCATGGATAAAAACAACTCTATATATTTATTTGCGTAGATCTAAGACCGATCAACTTGGCAAAGGTCAGGTGATCATCCTGCATCCGTCTAATAATGATAATTTCTGCCCAATTGTAGCAATGAAGACATGGTTAAACATCCGCACCTCGGCCACAGGCAACCTATTTGTACATATAGATGGTACTCCGTTGACCGTGTTCCAATTTAGGTCAGTCTTACGCAAATGCCTAGATCGCCTTGATTTAAAGGGCCTTAAAATAACATCCCATTCATTCCGCATTGGAGCTGCTACCTTAGCAGCCCAACAAGGTTTGAACGAAACTTGCATTAAGAAATTGGGTAGGTGGACATCAAACTCATTTAAAAAATACATACGCCCCATTGATCATACTGTTTAAACTGTTCCATGTTTCGTTTTTACTGATTCCTCCCCCATACTGTGCCGCCCACCTCTATACTGTGTGCCCCATAACAAGACTTCACCAACGCCAGGTCAGACTCAAATGTTCTGCGTGTGCCCCCCTCCCCACTGTGTGCCCCCATACTATGTCCTATACTGTGCCTCATACTGTCTCCATAATAGGACTTCACCAACACCAGGTTATCCTCAAAATGTTATGCATTAGTTGGCTGTATGGCTGGCGCTGTGCTGTGTGGCTGAGGCTGCGTGGCTGGCTGTGTGTAGCTGTGGCTGGCTGTGTGTGGCTGACTATGTGTCTGTGTGTGGCTGGGGCTGTGTGTCTGTGGCTGGCTGTGTGTGGCTGGTGCCACGTGGCTGGCTGGGGTTGGCTGTGGCTGGAGCTGCATGGCTGTGGATGGCTGTGTGTGTCTGGCTGTGTGTGGCTGATGTTGAATGGCTGTGTGGCTGGGGCTGTGTGGCTGACTGTGTCCTGTGTGTGGCTGGAGCTGTTTGGCTGTGTGTGGCTGACTGTGTCTGTGTGTGACTGGGACTGCTTGGCTGTGTGTGGCTGGTGCCACATGGCTGGCTTGGGTTGGCTGTGGCTGGAACAGCATGGCTGTGGATGGCTGTGTGTGTCTGCTGTGTGTGGCTGACTGTGTGTCTGTGTGTGGCTGGAGCTGTGTGTGGCTGGGCTGCTTGGCTGTGTGGCTGACTGTGTGGTTGACTGTATGGCTGTGTGTGTGTGTGGCTGTGTGTGGCTGGCTGTGTGTGGCTGGTTGGATGTGTGGCTGGCTGTGGCTGTCTATGTGGCTGGCTGCACCTGTGTGTGGCTGTTTGTGTGTAGCTGGTGGCTGTCTGTGTGTGGCTGTCTGTGTGTGGCTGTCTGTGTGTGGCTGTCTGTGGCTGTATATGTGTGTGACTGTGTATGTGTTTGGCTGGCTGCATCTGTGTGTGGCTGGCTGATGGCTGTCTATGTGGCTGGCTGTTTGTGTGTGGCTGTATATGTGTGGCTGGCTGTGTCTGTGTGTGGCTGTCTGTGTGGCTGGTGGCTGTTTATGTAGCTAGCTGTGTGTGGCTGTCTGGCTGTGGCTGGCTGTGTGTGTATGTGTGTGTGGCTGGCTTTGTGTGTGTGGCTGGCTGACTGTGGCTCTGTGTGTGACTGGCTGTGGCTCTGTGTGTGGCTGGCTGTGTGTCTGTGTGTCTGACCACTGGGACCCCACAATCCTGAGAAATGGAGCTTTGAAGAGCACCATGTAAATGGAGCTGTGGTTGATTATTCCCTCTGCTGAACCATTCACATGTGGCTCTTCAAATAACTTCTTTAAGAAAGGGGTGAGGGCCACAACAGGGTAAAAGCAAAATTTACGTATTGGGGCTGATGGGGCTTCTTTTCCAGGGCTGCTTTTTGGTCCCAGTCCGGCCCTGGGGGGGGGGCCCAGGTCAAAATTTCGCACCAGGGCCCACCAGACTCTAGTTACGCCACTGCCTGCCAAATATTATCATGGCCCCCACATTCCCTTCCATATAGTATAATTCACCTCATAGTAGTCTTTATAATATAATGCAAGTATACCCACACCTTGATGTACATGTTAATTGTGTGTAAAATAGGAATTTACTAATCTTCAATCTCCAGCTTGTTTGACATAATAGAACATTTCCTTTACCAGTGTATCATTAGTGCAATGTGTGAAAAGGGCTGGCTGACTGCTCATTTTAATAGGTAAGCCAGCATTGATGATATACTGACAGAAAATTTTGGACAAACGTTTTAGTTGCCTCAAGTGCTAAGAATCTACTACGCAAAAATTAGTGTAGGTCATATGAATAGAGAGGTGTACAAACAAATATAACTCAGAGCCATGCATTCTTATTTTCACTCGTCTGAGAAAATTGGGCGTTATGGTAATCACACACTGATAAACTCTGATCAGAGTGTGATTCAATTTTTTTTAGATAAGGAGAAGGGAAAGAAATTATCCACCTTTGTCATTCTGTCATCCGAGTGCAGTCCGATTTTTTTCCACAGATTCATTGACTTGCAAGACTAAGGGTTCCTTCACACTGGCGTTTGGTCCCGCAGCGTACTTCTGCGTACTTGCTTTTATAAATCCACATGCGGATTGCGGACCTATATTTAACATTGCGTACGCATGATAATGTGTAGGCATCAGTATGGCTGCGTCCGCGCAAGTTTGAGGTTTGTTTACCCTCCCGGCGAACGCAACATGTTGCATTTTTTGGCCCTTGAAAAATACGCTGACGTCCGCATGCGGATGATTGCTGACGATCCATGCATGACTTTCAATGAGTACGCAATGCCTAGCGTATGGCTGAGTAAGATACGCATGCGTACGTCAAAGTGCGCATGTCCATGAGACTGTATAAAGGAACTCCCATTTCCACGCCCAAATCACAATGGGTGTGTCATTCACAGTGGACGTCCGAAGGCCTGAGAACGAGGATGGTGTCTTCACAGAACATGGAATGTAAGTATAATGCTGAACTGTCTGTCTTGTTTTTCTGCCTCCAACTCCATTTGTCTCTTGTGTCTTTTTCAAGTTCTATATGTCTCTCTGTCACTCTGTGTAAAGTCACTGTCTCTCCCTTGGTGTCTGTCTCTTGCTGCATGTGACTGTCTTTCTGTCTGTGACTTGGTGTAGTGTGTCTGTGTTGGTGTCTCTGTTCATTGTTGTCTCTTGGCTGCTCTGTCTCTCAAGTGGTCTGGTTGTAGGTCTGTTTTGTTCCTGCTTGTTTGTTTGGGTGGCAGTGTATTTGAGATGTGTCTTTGGGCCTGGGTACAAGTACTAGTCGTGCTGCTCTGGTTGCTAGATAATGAAGTTAAAAATTATATCCTGTAGTTTTACATCGGTTTACATGTTGTTGCCATGGTTAATTAGGTGTGTCATGGCATGCAATGCTTTAACACTGTATTTGTTGACATGGTTACTATTGGGGCTCATGTGAAGCTATACCATGTACAGTCTTGTTGCCATGCTTCCTTTGCAGGTTCATGACAAGCAATGCCATGTACAGTCTTGTTGCCATGCTTCCTTTGCAGGTTCATGTGTAGCAATGCCTTGTACAATGTTTTTGTTGCCATGGGTAATGTACAGGGGCATGAATTGCAATGCCATGTACAGTGTTGTTGCCATGCTTCCTTTGCAGGTTCATGTCAAGCAATGCCTTGTACAGTCTTGTTGCCATGCTTCCTTTGCAGGTTCATGTGTAGCAATGCCTTGCACAGTGTTTTTGTTGCCATGGGTAATGTACAGGGGCATGAATTGCAATGCCATGTACAGTGTTGTTGCCATGCTTCCTTTGCAGGTTCATGTCAAGCAATGCCTTGTACAGTGTTGTTGCCATGCTTCCTTTGTAGGTTCATGTCAAGCAATGCCTTGTACAGTCTTGTTGCCATGCTTCCTTTGCAGGTTCATGTGTAGCAATGCCTTGTACAGTGTTTTTGTTGCCATGGGTAATGTACAGGGGCATGAATTGCAATGCCATGTACAGTCTTGTTGCCATGCTTCCTTTGCAGGTTCATGTCAAGCAATGCCTTGAACAGTGTTGTTGCCATGCTTCCTTTGTAGGTTCATGTCAAGCAATGCCTTGTACAGTGTTTTTGTTGCCATGGGTAATGTACAGGGGCATGAATTGCAATGCCATGTACAGTGTTGTTGCCATGCTTCCTTTGCAGGTTCATGTCAAGCAATGCCTTGTACAGTGTTGTTGCCATGCTTCCTTTGTAGGTTCATGTCAAGCAATGCCGAGTACAGTGTTTTTGTTGCCATGGGTAATGTACAGGGGCATGAATTGCAATGCCATGTACAGTGTTGTTGCCATGCTTCCTTTGTAGGTTCATGTCAAGCAATGCCTTGTACAGTGTTTTTGTTGCCATGGGTAATGTACAGGGGCATCAATTGCAATGCCATGTACAGTGTTGTTGCCATGCTTCCTTTGTAGGTTCATGTGTAGCAATGCCTTGTACAGTGTTTTTGTTGCCATGGGTAATGTACAGGGGCATCAATTGCAATGTCATGTACAGTCTTGTTGCCATGCTTCCTTTGCAGGTTCATGACAAGCAATGCCATGTACAGTCTTGTTGCCATTCTTCCTTTGCAGGTTCATGTGTAGCAATGCCTTGTACAGTGTTTTTGTTGCCATGGGTAATGTACAGGGGCATGAATTGCTATGTCTTTGAGGTTGATATCTCGAAAACTTGTTATTAACATGTCTTTTGTATCCATCAACAGTATGCATGTAATCCATCGACGTGAGTCTTTGTTTTGGCCATCCTTCATCATTGTTGTGTTGTCTGGTGTCTCGCTGTGATTTTCTTAATCCTTGATCCTCGTCCTCAGTGGTGCTTATTGGTGAGACCCTACATGACAACCATTGTGTGAAATATGTATAGCTGCAATGCACTGTTGTCCTTTGTGAATTTCATAAATCCACGCTCTTGTGATATGCTCAACCTCTTCAGTCTTTACATTTACAATTGTTTGTCCTTCCACAGGTAATTTGTTGGTCAAAGATTTCAACTCTGCTGTGGAGCGGGTACTGTGCAGTGCTGCGCGGAGATTGCTGTCCTGCTGGGACTGTGTAGCTGATATTGTCTTGGGCTGCTGTCACTGGCTCCTACTCAGCTTAGCTGTTGCTGCTTGGTGAGAGGCCAAATGACTTCAATTGTTCCACTTGTTTTTTTTTTTCTTACAGCAATGTGTTCCCTTTTGCTGGTCAATAATTTTCCCCACCAGAACTAATGTAATGCTATATACACGTGTCATTTATTTCCTTATACAGTCTAATTGTCAGTCTGACATCTCGTGAGGTGCTGGGCCTCTGCAGGTCTGCTGGAACTCTGCTGCTCAAATTCCAATCTGCTGTGCTGCTGGGACTCTGCTGTGCTGCTTCGACTGTGCTTGTCTGCTCTGTCAGAATACTTCTTCCTGGATCAGTGTTGCTTCTTGGTGAGAGAGAAGATGACTTCAAGTGCTAAACCTTTTCTTATTTTTCTTACAGCAATGTGTTCTTAACCTTTAGCAGGAAAATCAGTTTGACCTGAAAAAACTCATGTAATGCTATGTACACGTGTCCTTTATTTCCTTCGACAGTGTCATTCTGACATCACGTGAGTTTCTTGGACTCTGCTGGTCTGCTTGCAATCTGCTGTGCTGCTGGGACCCTGCTGTGCTGACAATATGTCATCCAATGAAGATCTTGAAGAACCTACTGGATTTTATTCCGAAGTAATTGTGTGCTCCCTTTTTTGGAATTTTTTTTTTTAATGTTTCGGCCATTATCTGTACTGTCACTTAACTCTCTTTGTTTTCAGGCTCAGAGCAGTGAGGTAGAGGTAGAAGACGAAGCGTCCAATGAAAGTGATGTAGCAGAGCGTGGACAAAATACTCAAACAACGCAAGTAAGTATATTTTTTAGTTTCATATATTTATTTTATTTTTTTTCATGTGGCTAAAGTGTTTATTCTACCGAAATAGGACGAATCTGGATCACCATTAATTGATAACGACACTTTGATTCCGCTGGTGCAAGAGCGGCCAGCACTCTGGGATCCACGTGAGCGTCAGCATTCAGACTCTTTACTAACCCGTCGTCTTTGGGAACAAGTCGCAAGTGGAACTTGGCCTGGTTGGAACAATGGTACACCCGCCGAACGCAGAGATTTTGGTACGAATTTAATTTAATTATAAAATAACTAAAAGTATGGCGTAATGATTTCTGGTAAAGTTTTTCATAAATCTTATACAGTCAAGAAAATTAAAATGCGTTGGTGCTCCATGAAGGACAGGTTCAACAAAGATCTGAGAGAGGAGCAACAAGTGAGAAGTGGTGGTGCCCCAAAGTTGCGAAAGTATATGTATCATCGGATGCTGTCATTCCTTGGACCAGCATTGAGGCAGCGGGCGTAAGTATATTATTTTTATTATATTTTACAGAAAAATGTGTATATTTTGCAACACTTTATATTTTGTTACATTCAAGGTCCCTCTTTCACCAAGAATAAGGCACCCTTTTATTGGACTGTTTTCTACAAAGATGCACTATGTGTTATATTCTGTGGTTGTAGAATTTGGCCATCATGTAAACCAAAACATGCGGTCCCCAATATCTCCACAATCCCCTTGCAGACCCAAATATACCCATCTAAAATATCCCCCCCTTAATATTTAGGTGGAAAGAGGGTATAAATAATATTGAAATTGCAATCTATTTTACACATTCTTTGTTTCATCTACTCAGAACATGGTGCAGCACCGCAGAAGATGCATCATTGAATCGACCGTCAGGCGATGTGGAAGCAGGCCAGCGTGTACAGGCCACCAAACAGTTTGGACTATCTCAAACTACCAACTATAGCGAATCAACCACTCACTCCTCACAGTCTGGAGAACAAGTAGTTGGAGCAACAGGTTTTCCCCTTTCCCAGCCCTCAGCTACTGGTTATGTAGGCACTACACGTCAGCGGCAGAGGGCTTGGGAAAGGTCTGTAATGCCAGAATTCATCCATTTGAGTTCTATATTTCAGGAAAGGATGCGTGTGCTAAGTGAGAAAATTGACCAGGGCTTCAATCGTGTAGAAAGCAAATTTAACGAAGTTTTCAACAGGATTGAACGTCTAGATTTACAACTTAGTAGACCGGCTAGACATTATTTTGCATGCATTGAGCGTAATGTCACGGAAAACCTGTCTCCTGAACTACAGATGTATATTATGAATGCTTGCCAGGATGCTTACAGTCAGGCCATTCAGCAAGCTCAAATTGACTCCCAGTCTGTATATTACAGCCGACCACTTAGTGGAAATATCCCAAGTCAAAGCAGACAAGAATGGAATGTTACGCAAGCAAGGAGTTTTGTAAGTAGACCCAATGTGAGTACGGCACCAGCACCACCGCCTTTGGACATTACATCGCCTATGCCTCCCATACCAACTTACAGCAGTTTGGTCACAGCTGCCGCAGCACAAGGCCATGTAGCACCAAGCAGTACTTTAATACAGACTCCATCACAACCAGGATTGCAGACTTTAAAGACAGTGTCATCAGCAACACCCACAGATGATGTTTTAAATGTTTCTACGGCAGCAACACTGCTAAATCGATCAACAATGCTAAGTAGTTCTGCATCACAGCATGCTACCTTGGCCAATGTCTGTGTTGGGGCATCACTGACTCATGACACATTTACCACTTGGAGTTTACCTGGACCACATGTTAAGAAAGATAAAATAATTGAAGTTCTTAAAAAAGTTTCAGAAAGTGCTAGCCGATCCCAGGCTACAAGACAGAAGAACATACAATCCCTGAGGAAGGCGCCGGGTTTTGGCGCTGAAACGCGTTGGATAAGGTGGAATAAAGAAGATGATAAGTTGCCCGGCTCTTTGGTGAGTTATTTCTGAACCCTGAGCAGCGCGGACCGTGACACACCATACTCCCATCATATTCTTCTAGAAGAACATACAAGGTACAGAGTCCAGCAGGCAAAGTATTCCGTCCACAAAACGTCGGCGAGGTCCTGGAAAAATAAAAAAAGATTCAACAATGCCAAAAGATAGAGTGTCAGCCACAGTAACTACCCTTAAAAAAAAAGGTCGCCCGAAGAAATGCAACGAAGCACAACCACCCCCCTCCTCACCAGACAATCGTTCACTATTTTCTGATCTTTCAATACCATCTGTCTGCTCAAGTGGCAATGTCTCTCTCCCATCCCACATCTTTTCAACACCTAGAGTTTCTTCATCACCTGCAGTTATTTCAACTCCATCGACTGCTCACACCTTCAGTCCTCTTCCCGAACTTGATGCTACTATCCAGCAACCGATCCTCCATTTCCTCATAAATTCTGAAAATACAGCTTCCATCCCTAGTCAGAGCCCAGCAGCACAGACGAACAGCCGCACACAACAGGGAGACCCATCTTCAACAGTCTCCTACACAACATTGTAATGGTTTGGTTGTCTTTGTGTTGTGTCTTTGATGAAGCACATTTATAAAAAATGTATTTACATTCTGTTTGCACTATTGTTAATAAATTTTTTATGCTTTATAACCCTCTGATTTGCTTGTTTGTGAAACTGTTGAATCTTTCTGAGGTTTCGTGTATTGTTATAACATTAAACAGGTGGATGCATTGGTGTCTGGATGTTTTGCCTTCAGGTATGGTATGGTCCTAGTGTACCTGTGCATTACATACATTCACACAACATAGTTTGAGGACTTGGTAAAATAGACATTTCCTTTACATTTTGAATCTTTGGTGAAACTGCTTTAGCAAAAGGTCCATTAACCTTATCCTTGACTGTGGATCTCTAGTTGACCAAATCCAGCCCTTGTGGACCGCACATATTAAAGGTTTTCTGATTGACAGATCTGTGTCAGTTGGTCTCTTGCTCAACTGTCAAGTAAATCCTTTCAAGTACACTGTGTGTGGACCTCGAGGACTCAATGTTGGTAGTGTATGAACCTGAATTTTGCTAAGTGGTTGAAATAAACACATGTAAATATTTGACCCTATGGTGCCCACAGTTGTTCATAAATCATTCCTGAACAAACTATTATTTTAATTTTTAAACCACTAATTTTATTCATAACTTCAATAAAAAACAACATATGTACTCAATGCTGCAACTAACCATGTCAAATAGAATGTCGCTGCAATAGAGGGAGGATAACATTTACAAAACTCCATAAATTACAATGTTCAGCATCGTACACTTGAAAGTATGCAGTACATCGTTTAAATTCAAAGTCAGAACATTGTGGAGGTCGAGTATCAATAGAGTAATGAATTGACAGTACGTTTGCTTCAACTAAAAAGTGCACTAAACTGTAATATTAACCATAACATCCTTTTTAATGACAAGTTAGGTATACAAACTATATTTTATTTTTTATTTCAATGACAATTTGTAAAAGTATTGCAGGATACCCCAATATGACATGCTGGGTCAACAACATAGTCATTACAACATTTGGTCCTGCCAGTCCACCCGTCCATTGTCAGACACAAAGTAGTTTGCATACATATCCCTCATTTGAGCTACTTCACCTGTACTACAAAGTGGGTGTTCTTGGAAGTCATGTAATGTGCTCTCAACATGTCCTTCAGCTTGTATACGGTGTCTTTCTTTTTCAAGGATGAAATTGTGCAACACTACACAAGCTTTAACCACCTCATCGACACTGCCAGTTTTAAGTTTTATAGCAGTACCCAGAATACGCCACTTTGAAGCAAGCAATCCGAAGGCACATTCAACAGTCCGTCGTGCCCTTGTCAGACGATAGTTGAAAATTCTCTTAGTATTGTCCAAATTACGGCTAGAGTATGGTTTTAAAAGGTTAGGAGCCATTTGGAAAGCCTCATCCCCAACAATTACAAAGGGCATGGGTGGTCCGGTAGTGTTGGCTAGCGGCTGTGGAGGAGGGAAATTAAATTTGCTTTCATACAAGCATTTGCCCATATCTGAGTCTTTGAATGCTTGAGAGTCATTAGCGCGTCCAAAGGAACCTACATCAGCCGCTACAAATCTACAATCTGCATCTGCAATAGCCATTAGGACTGTGGAAAATTTTTTTTTATAATTATAAAATTCAGATGCACTACCAGCTGGCTTCACTATGCGTACATGTTTGCCGTCTACAGCCCCCATACAGTTCGGAAACTGACAAAGCTCATTGTATCTGGTGGCATTGTCCAGCCACAGTTGCATTGTTGGCTGTGGCAGATATTCTGTTCGCAGGTCTTCACAGATTGCTGCACAGGTTTGAACAATGATACCAGACAACGTGGATAGTCCAATTCTGAATTGAAAATGGAGCGATGATAACGATTCTCCTGTTGCCAGAAATCTGCAGATATTAAACAAAAACAAATGTGTTAAAGGCCCCTTTCCATGCAACATTAATATTTACAATACTATAGTCAGTACATCCACAATGAGCAATAAAACATACCTCAGGGTCACCAACAGACGTTCTTCAGCAGGTATTGCTCTGCGCAATTGGGTGTCCTCCCTCGTTATGGATCCTCGGACACGATAAAGCAAGTCTTCAAAGCTCTCTTTACACATACGTGTATAGTCATAAAACTTCTGAGGATTGTCCCGAAGTTCCAAATACAATGCGTAGTATACTCCACGGGCCTCTCTTAATTCTACTATGGGATGTCGCCAAAATCGCCGACGTCTTCTTTGCCTTATAGATCTTCGCCTATCTTCCTCACAAGCCACGGCAAAAGAAAACGCCATTTGCAAAGAACTATCCATCTCCTCATTGAAAGTCTGCATTCCTAGATCCATCTTCAAGGAGTATACAAATGTCTGCAGTGTATTATAGGGCAGGCATTTCTTTAAATAGGGCGGGCTCTCCAAGCTGGATGACCTACAATCACGCCTTAAGGTGTGCCTACTAGATAAAAAACACTAAAAATGCAGATGGCATCTCAAAACGCATGCGGAGGTTATGCGCATACGCACATATGAACGCATTACAAACGCAGACATGCGCTGCGATTTTCGACTACATGCTAACAATGCATGCGTATGCTAGACGCAGCGTTACACTGCGTCATGACTGCGTTTTTCATGCGTTTGCGTTTGCGGATGAAACGCTGCGTAAAAAAAACGCCAGTGTGAAGCCACCTTAAGGCTGGTTTCACACTGCAGTTATTTCACTGATCAGTGTCCATCAGATTTGTGTGCCAAAACCAGGAGAGGAACCAGGAGAGGAACCAGGAGAGGAACTTGCAGAGAAAAAGTATAATTGAAAGATTGACACCTGTTCTGAGTTTTGGAGACACTCCTGGTTTTGGTACACAAATCGGATGGAAACTGATCAGTGAAAAAGCTGCAGTGTGAAACCAGCCTGAGTCCAATCTAATTTACAGATGCAAATCGTGATTGCTGCAGTGATGATTTGAGGTAAAAAATGTGCACAGCCTCATAGAATAACATTAGTCCAAGTGCATTCTAATGTTTTGTCTGATCTCATTTAGACCAAAAATATATATATCTGCACAAGTCCAAAATAATACCAATATAAGGATATGACTCATTAGCTAAATTCTTTACAGATGTAAACATATTTCACCTGCACTTATATTCAAGTATCTCAATATTTATTCTGCATAAATATTGTGGTGGGAAAAGTGCTCACTTTACGGATGGACTCCGGGTGGCATGTGATGCTGGGGTTATCCGAGTTCACACTCACATGTGAACTCAGATAACCTTTCCCACTGCTGGTGTCAGTCTGTGCCTGCTTTCTCTGTGAACAGACGTGTGTGTGTCTGCTCGCAGAGATGTAGCAGAGGTTTGTATTTGTATTATGTCAGAAGGAGGTTTTGGTTTTTTTTGGTAATTAAAGTTGGAATCCCTAAATGTGTTGTGTTTTAATTCTAATAAAAAAATGTCTCTGTGTTGTGTTTTCTTCTACTGTTTACTAGAAATTCATGGTGGCTGGGTCTAATATTGGCCCGACACCATAAAGTTCAGACTTAGTGCCAGCTAACAATAACCAGCTAAGCTGGCCTTAACCTCTTATTACCCAGCATGCCACCACCACCAGGGCCGCTAGAAGAGTCAGGGCACATCACCAGAAAATGCCGCTTGTATGAATGTTCCATTTTCTGGGGAGGCTGTGGGCTGCGATTCGCAGCAGGGTGGGGGGGGCAGAAAGCTTGGGCTGTTTCTAGTAAACAGTAAAAAAAAAATAACAACACAGAGAAATTTTTTTTATTGAAAACACAACACATTTAGGGACTCCATGTGTAAAAAACCTCCCTCCAACGTAATCCAAATACGAAATCTCTGCGAGAAGACACACATGTCTGCTCGCAGAGATGAGCAGGCTACACTGTCAGCTGGGTGCCGTGTGAATGGTCAGCTGAGTTCACTGCTGAGCCCCATCAGTGGTGAGCTTGCGTGACCCCATGAATAGTGTCACATGGAGCCCAGCCAACAAATGAGAGAAGCGCTCACTTTACGGCTGGGATCGGTGTGCCATGTGACAGTGTCCATGGGGTCACCCGAGTTCACCACTGATGGGGCTCAGCTGTGAACTTAGCTGACCTTTCACATGGCACCCGGCTGTCAGTGTGTGCCTGCTCGCCTCTGCAAGCCGATGTGTGTCTTCTCGCAGAGCTGAAGAAGTTCATATTTGGATTAGGTCGTAGGTAGGTTTTCTTTTAAATTAAAGATGGAGTCCCTAAATGTGTTGTTTTATTTCTAATATAAACATTTTTTCTCTGTGATGTGTTTTTTGTAATGTTTATTAGAAATTCATGGTGGCCAGGTCTAATATTCGCCTGGCACCATGAATTTCAGGCTTAATGCCAGCTGACAATGCCAAGATGGCATTAACCCCTTATTACCCAGCATGCCATCACCACCAGGGGCACTGGATGAGTCAGAGCACATAGCCAGAAAATGGCACTTCTATGAATGTACCATTTTTTGGGAAGGCTCTGGCCTGCAATTCACAGAGGGGGGTATCCAGAAAGCTTAGGCCACCCTGCACTGTGGATTCTAGCCCCTGCTGTGAATTGTGGCCTGCACTCGCCCCAGAAAATAGCACATTCATAGATTTGTTTCAACCAGAGCTGGGGTGCATGGGGTACTCGGTCACCGGGGCTTCTGTGTGGGATGTCACGGATGGTCGGTATCCCCGGTGCCGTGCCCTGGCGAACAACTATACCAGGTGTTGATGGTAAACGGTGGGGGTGAAAGGGGTTATTTACAGGGGATCGTGACGCCACCTGTAGAGTCCGGTAAGGTGGTACTGGCGCTGCCAGCCGGCCACTGAGGTGATGGAGGGGGCAGCAGTGTGTGGTACAGCTCCCCACAGGTGGAGCTTTACCTCAGGGCAGCTGTGGTGGTGGTGAGACGGTGAGGGAGGACAGTGATGGTAATGGTGGTGCTGCAGTTCTTACCCTCTGCTGTTGATGTTGATGATGTTACGTCCTTTGAGCTGCGGCAGGAAGAATAACAGAAACCGTTTCCATTTTAACTTTACTTTACTTGGTACCGGCTGATGGCATAACAATACACGGTACAGTTTGGTTTAGGGTGTTGTTACCAACTCAGGATTTCTCTTAAGGAGTCTATAGATGTTCTCTCTCTGTCTTTCAGGGTTTCTATTCTCTTTCCAGATCTTTCTCTCTTTCCCACCTTTGAAGAGCTCCCCCGCCAGTCCTACGGTCTGTTTCTAGGAGATAAGGTCTGTCCACTACCCGGTCTGGACAGGGCAACCCAAGACATCAAAGTTCCCTTCCAGCACAGCCGTAAATGTCTGTCCCTTTTTATTTCTCCTAGTGTCCTGAACCGGTTTTCAGTCCTGAGGGGAGAGGTACCTTTGTGGTGCTGTCAGCAACCCGTTTCTGTTGGGCCTGCAGCTCGTCGGCTTCGCAGTCAGGGCTGAACTCCTGGCTGCCTCGGTCGTCCGTGTCACCTGTGTACCCTCAACATGACCAGCTGGCTCCTACCAGTTCTGGTCCGTTGCCATCTGTCCTGGGCCCCCTCATAAAGATGGGGTACCCTCCACTCAGCTGAGCTGCCAGGCGTGACCACTCTGTCTGCCTTCCCAAGCCGTCTGAGGTAAATTCTCAACTGTCACTCTGCTCTATCCTAAGCTCCGCCCACCACCTGTGGAACCTACTATATAACAGTTCCCCCTACTCTAAGTGGTGCGGTCCTAAGTGAGTGCTAAAAATAGACTCCATAAGATTTAAATCGTAACCTGGCAACTTACAAGGAAAAACACATTTTATATTCAAGTGTAATACCATTCTGTGGCGCATACCCGCAGGGGCGCCACAGAAGCACCATTTTTGGGCGATGTACCCCCACGCTTCCAGCAGTCCTGATGGCGGTGGCATGCTGGGTAATAATGGGGTTAATGCCAGCTCTGTATTGTCAGCTGCCACTAAACCTGAAATTCATGGTGTCAGGCCAATATTAGACCCAGCCACCATGAATTTCTAGTAATCATTAAAGAAATACTGGAAACCATGGACCTTTCCAGAATGATAATTTCAGCCTGCAGTTGTCTGCTTTACTTTTGCTGGTGATCAAAAATAGGGGGCTAACAACATTCAGCTGGTATGATAGACACTGCTTTATGTTGGAATAGATCTTAGCGACAAAATTTTATGGGATTCATTCCTCGTGGAATTCCAGCCAGCTATAACATGGGTTATGTGTCAGAAAGAAAGATATAATGTGAATTGTTTGATGTGCCACAGTGATGTGTTCTTGTATAAGGTTGATTCAGAAAAGTGTAAAGTATAGGTGCAAAAAGGTAATACATAATTACAGATATGCAGAGGAAGGGGTGGATTCAGGAATAGAGGTGTCTGCTACAGATAATTCTGATATACGTGACAATTGTTGTTTTTTGGGATTGCATTGTATGTTTTTTCCCGTAGAAAATTATTATTATATAATTATTCATCATTGTATGTTTTATTTTTTTCTACTTGCTTAGTCAAGTGTTCTCCGCAATTAGAATAATCAGGAAATTGAGTTTGCATTGACTGCCCAGGAGAGAGAGCTCCAGCTTGGGATGCCAGTATACTGAAGATAGGGTTAGCTACCTTTGACAGGTACTGGGGAAACCAGGTTGCTGGTTTGGATGACAAGCTGGAAGCAAAGTGAACCCGTGAATGTCTAGTTTGGGATATCAGGATGCTGAAGATAGGGTTAGCGACCTTTGACAGTTACTGGGGAAACCAGGACGCTGGTTTGGATGACAAGCTAGAGGACGAACTAGTAAAGGTCTGGTTTGGGATGCCAGACTACTGAAGACAGGGTTAGCGACCTTTGACAGTTAATGGGGAAACCAGTGCTGGTTACTGGTTTGGATGACAGGCTAGAGGATTACTAGTTCAGAGTGGGAGCAGGGAAGCAAGACAGTTAATGACGCAGCAATAATGTTAGAAAAAAAAAAAGAAAAGAAAGAAGCAGGAAATGCCTAGATGGGTAAATTGGGTTGTTTTGATATGGCCTGTTGGAGACAATTCATCCGTGTGAATGACCAGTGGATTCAGAGGCACAGATGCAGGTACCAGGTAAAGTCCTGGGTCTGGGCTTCTGAACGCCACAATCCCCTAATATATTATAGATAATGGTAACAAATTAATTTGGACATAAAATAGACTAAATAAAGCAGCTCCACTATTACCTGTACCTATATACTTCTTTCTTTGCACCCAGAAAATCAACAAGTACAACTGATTATGCACACCAGACGGACCAACTAGTTTACAGGTAACACTATCTCTGTTGGGGTTTTTTTGTTTGATGAGAGATGCAAAGTGGGGAAGAATAAGTTATAAGTTCATAGTTCATAGACTGAAGTCATTTTCACTTGATTACTGCATCTCTACTCAGTCAAACACATCACAGCTGACAGGAAAAAAGCAATCAGTAAAGCAAAACAACCTACCACTGAAAGAGTATTAAGCACCTTCTTAGGGCTGGTGGGTTACTGCAGGGAGTGGATTTCTTCAGCATCAAATGAAATGCAGCCACTATATTATGTGTTGGCAGAATGCAACAAGAACAAACCCTTTGAAATCACACCAGAAGCAAAATTGGGTTTGACATGCTGAGGAATGACATTCTCTCTGTCCCAGCACTAGGAATTGCAAATGTATTGGTTTAATGTTATGAATTAGAGGGATATGCAAAAGGAGTATTGACACAGAAACATTTATTACCTGATACTAATGATGACTTGACAAATTAAATTGAACACAATTGTTTTGAACTAATTGACATTGAAACACAGCCATTAGCAAACGTACAAGAGACCCCAATCCATATTGCAGACTGAACTAAGGGCTCTGATAGAGGCTTGAGTTATGGTGGGGGGACTTGGGGTGCATTTTTGTTGATAACTGTTACGCTTTTGGTATTTGCCATGATTACGGCCCTGTATAGAAAAGCAGTTAGCTTGTGGAATCTCCAGGGAAACCCTTTAAGCTGTGGTTAATGTGCAAGCTCACTCAAAGGAGCGCACCAGGAGGCCAAAGGAAATGACAATGCTGACAGGGCAGCTAAAGCTGCAGCCCTGCTCCCTCTCCCGATAGGGATGTACACTATGTGTGTCTCTGGGAAGGTGGACGCTGAAACTCCTAGGGTGCCTGCAAGCACAGGCCTCTAAACGGAAGAAAGAAGAATGGAAATATGAAGATGCCCGAGAAGAGGATCCAATAGAAACATCACTGGGTGGCACCTGGGTTCCACTATGCTGCTGCTAAGTATATACACGGTTGTGTGGTCTGTGCATGCCATAAAGTGGGACTAGCGGTTGAGACAGAAGTGTGCGCTAAGGCTACTCTACTCATTTCAGCCACTGCAGATTGACTTTGTTCAGCTTCCAAAGGTAGGCACCTATGAGTATGTGTTGGTCTGCATGGACCTATTCTCTGGATGGCCAGAAGCATGGCCTACTGCTAAGGCCACTGCCCGAACTGTTGCAAAGAAATTATTATACATTGTATTCTGTAGGGGTAACGCCAAACAAAATACTGGGTTATGTCCATATGAGATACTATTTGGGGAACCATCAAAGTCAGGATTGTATTTTTCTTAGCAGTTACAGACATTACACTCTGATATGACAGCATATGTAGGAGCTTTAATTATTATGGTGATAATTTTAATTATTATAATAATGATTCTATTCATCTATATGGTGCTATTAATTCCATAGCACTTTACATATATCGGTACCAACAGTTTTACAACATGTATTGCACCAAACTCACAAATGTGTTTTCAGTTCCAATCTAGAGCTATCCTCCTTGGAAGGTACACACTCCCTAAAACACGGTGACCTGGTCACAGTCCGTGAGGAAAGTTTGCAACCCAGATTTGAAGGTCCATAACTATCTGGATCCATGCATCCCGCTGCAAGAAGGCTCACAGAGACTAAAGAGATAATCTTAGGGGAGTATTGTTCATTACTCTTGTTTTTCTTCAATACTTTCCTTTCCAGAACAGCAGAAGGTGAACTTAAGCAGTGGGAAAGAGGAGGGTTGCAGCAGAAAAAGGTAGCCAAGCAGGGAAACTCACAATGGGACGAGGATCTACCACAACAATAGGCGGGAAGCAAATGAAGGTTGATTTAGGAAAGTCGATAGAAGGTTCGAGTTGGGTTTTGAAAAATAATGGGAACTGATTATGAGCTGATCAGTTCACTTGGCAGACGTTGATAGAGGAGTGAGGAAGGATAAAAAAAAAAGTATGTGAAAAGGTGTGAAGGTAACATATGAAAGTGTTGTTGGATCTCACAGGTTTGTCATTCTCCAGGTTGAATAATCTCTTTATGGATGTAGGTGGATGGATAACTGGAATAATTCATTTTGTAAGGGCCCTTTCACATCAGCGTTTTTTGAAATTCGCATCAGATGCGGTGAAAAAACCGCATCTGCCGCGTTTAACGCATAACCGCGACACTTGCGGCACACTTGCGGCAAGCCCCATGCAATGTCTATGGGGCTTGCGGTAAGGGTGCGGCAGGTGCGGCAAGTGCGGTTTCGGCACTTGCGGCAGGTGCGGCCGCGAAAAAAAATGCTGTCAGCCGCGGTTTTTTTCGCGGCCGTACCTGCCGCAAGTGCCAGAACCGCACTTGCCGCACCTGCCGCAAGTCCGCCTATACCTTGTATGGCGTTTACCGCAACCGCGCCGCAACCGTGCCGCAAGTGCAGCCGGTATGCGGTAATCGCGGCAGATGCGTTTTTTTCACCGCATCTGCCGCAATTTGAAAAAAACGCTGATGTGAAAGGGCCCTAATCCAGGGAGCATCTATAATACTGGTTATTGCTATACTGGTAAAGTTATTTGTAATGCTTGTGAAGAAAATTCTAAGAACTAACTGCAAATGTTTTTCAGGTAGATACAAACTGAAAAACTATAAAGATAAAGATACTGAAGCACTGCGTACTCAAGTGCTCCTGACTTATGTCACTACCCCAGGACGCAAGTGTGTGCTGTGCAACAAAAAGACTTTGGTGGAACGTTCCAACTGCACTTATTGTGGAAATCCTCTGGATTCACCTCCACCACCAAAGATACAAGAAAATGAGAACTACAACATTGTGTAAATAAAACATTCAATAATGGACTTATGATATCCCACAGTCTAAAATATATCATATGTTTTTGTCCACTGTTTTTTTCCTTAAATTCCTTAAACCCCTCAAATTGCCCAATATACTAATCTTTAGGTTAGGGGGTGTTGAGGGATGGAATAGGCCGGCTAACAGGGTCTTCCTGAATGATCGCGCTCCATAATATGCGTAGGAAGTAGCCTTGCGTATTGTGTAGTAGGGCGGGCTCTGTGGACCTAAGGGTAGGCAGGGATAGGTCAAGAATAGAAATGATAAAAAGAGGGGACTGTTAAAGACGACATCATAGGTACTATGTAGCTTCCGCCATATTGTATCTAAAGAAGCCATATTTGATCATGTCTATTCTGACTTGTTAGCTATGTAACAGTTTATTCAGTGAAGATGAGCACAGCTAAGCACATTCTTGTATTTGTCCTTGTTGTTTTATAGATAAGACCACCAAGCTATATGTAAGCCCAGTGTACAAGTTCTTATCTTCTGTAACTCTCTTAAAGGTCACTAATTAATCATCTCAAAACTGTCTATACTGCATATTCATCATATTTGTTATTGTATGATGTAACCTATTTTTTCCTTCTGTAAACGTATATAAGCTGATATAAACAATAAAGCTAGAGCTATTCATTTGAAGACCGAGTCTGTGTCATCAATTGAGCTGTAGCCATTACCAGGTATACCTGTGCAGAGCTCTTTAAATCAAATCAGTCTACTCTGGTTAGATGGTTTTATACATCTTTAACACCTCTCCTAACCCCCTTCCTGCACCTCTTGCACTGCTTTCCTCCCCTGGAGCAAGGTCCACTCCTGCTACCCCCAACCTATCCATCCTTCACACTACCAGCCCTCAGTCCCTGCTAGCCTCCCCTCTCATAATGTCCCCCCCACACCACCAAACCTTTCCACATGTAATACTGCAGCAGTCCCATGCCCCACCACCTCCCCTGTGCTGCCATCCACAACTGTGCCTCCATCCATCTCCCTCCCCTCCAACACACAGTCGTAACCAATTCCCCCCACCGAGCCCCTCTCCAGCACTCTTATCAATGATCCGTCAGTCCAGGGAGGCAGGTGGCCAGCTCAGAGCTCCCTCGCTCCGGAGCGCCTCCTGGTCAGCGGCAAGGCATCGGTCGCCAGACCCCACAGGCATCATGTGGAGAATGGTGTAGGCTCCCTCGTGGCTCCAGCCCCCCACGGCTCCCGAAAACCAGGAAAGACATGGCAGGCCCAGTAGCAGGCATACACCACTCCCCTTCCACTGCGTCATGTCCAGGAGAGTGAAGCTCCTCTCTCTTTATTGTATCACTTCCGGGAAGTCGCATGCTCGGCCAGCACCGTCCCTCCTGCAGGTGCCGCTGTAATGCCTGCACAGCAGGACGGGGAGACAGGGTAGATGACTGTTCATACAGCTGCAGAGCGCGCTGATCAGTCCAACCCAACTGATGAGCGCGTCCTCCAGCTAAATCACATGTGTACCCATACAGTCAATATAGAAGGTGAACCAATCACCTCTGACACCCCACAACACCCCTGCTAGCATTATCACCTAAAAAACTTTATACTCCTCCCAGGATCTCCACACACATCCAAAATACTAGAGTAAACCACAGCGAAGCTGCGCCTACCACAGCTCACTATAGTAATGTCCCAACACTTCCCATCACTATCCAAAACGTGCCAAATCATATTACCACACTCGTTATCTCACCCCAGTATTTAAACAACATCACTTTGACTGCCTAAAACAACAACAGGTTGCCCAAACTCTGCCCAACGAACCCCATATCACAAGCTGAAATGTCCCAGCAGTCGCCCCCAACCCACACCATAGTTACATCAGACGCAACATAGATGCTGCAGGTCCTCCCTACCCTCCGCAGATGATTACTACCAACATTCCTGACGTCCCTCTAACAGGTGATCATCTCATTACCACTGGAGTCCCAGCTCACATAGGAGCCGCCATAGATCTCGGCCCTTTAGATGGCATGTCCCCATCCTTATCACAATGGTCCGACACATCTGAAAGTCCCATTTGGTATAATCAAGTTCACAACAGATGCCAGCTGTCCCGTGTCCCATCAATGGCTGTCAGCTGGGGAGTCCCGTCTCCATCTCCCAGGGCCTCTGGCAAAAACTACCAGTCGATCACCCAAGTGGGAGCCAGAGTTCCTCAAACACCTGGAGTCTCTCCTCCTGCACCAAACGGCTGTGAGTGTTTCACAGCAAACAAAGGCAACAGCATACATAATGGCGCGTAATACAGAGAGGAACGAGCTAGTATCAGCTGTTAAGGCACTAGTATAACAGTTGGCTCGCCCATGTGGTTCAACTGATACCAAAGTGGCACCTCAGTTAGCGAGCTTACACAAAGAAGAATTTTTCTGTGGAATTAGCCCACTAGGCACACACATAGACGCAGAAACCAGACACAAAATATGAAATGACGACTACTGTATATTGACATATGGACAGTATTATCAGCCAACCAGCAGTCAGTGGATAAAGAAACGGAAACAAGAGAATGTTTATACGATAAAAATAGACCAAAAATAACATAAACAATGAACAACTGGATGCAGGCATTTGCGGTCCTAGGCTGCATTATGGGCTAGAAGCATCCGGAACGTGCTCCAAATGATATATACATCAAGATCTGATATATAATTCATACAAAGACCATGGCGGTTCCACCTGGCGGTGGTATGACGAGGAGTCCTGCAGGCGGCTGGTCCTGCAGCCCGATCTAGGCTGGGGAGTCAAAGCGACAGCTGTTTGGTTACCACTGATGTCACAGAAGCAGCCTCCCCTTTTTCCATCAATGACCACGAATTACTCCACAGCTGCAGGCCAACACTCAGTGGTTATACACAGAACCAGGGCCTGCTGGCTATTTAACAAAATGAGGCAGTCGACATCTCCAGAAGAGCCAGGGGGCCGGAATTATTGGTAAATCATGCTGGTGGCAACGTTTGGGCACATTCAAGATCGCTGAACTCTGCACATTAATGAGAACAGACATAGAACGTTTAACGTGCTTATTCCCAGAGATGGTTTTGGTGTCAGTTTATTGATAATACACGCCAGTGACAACATTTGTGCACATGCAAGATCACCGAATTCTGCCCTTTAATGACAACAGACAGAACGTTTAACCTGCTTCTTCTATAGTATTGTTGTGGTTAGAGATAGTACCACAAGTCATGTGGCACTGGGCAAGAGATACAAAAGAGATCAAGGAGGAAACTCAATGCATGGATGGCAAAATTTGTGAGGGGAAGATGTGGTATAGTAGTATGTCACCACCAACTGGAAGGAGATAACTTGGCATTACGAAGACCAGATGGAGTTCACTTCACGGTCGGTGGTCTTGACATATTGCTGTCCGGCTTACAGGATGGAGTCGAACAGGCCGTGATGCTGATGGGTGGGGGTTGGAGTCCTGTGTAGGTCATACACATGATCCTCCATGGTGGAATATGTGAAGAAGGACAACGGTTACATAACCACTCATTGGCCTGCTCGCCTGTCTGTCGCAGACTGGGCCTTCAGTGACGAGCCTGTTATGAAGTTTTTAAGTGCCTTTCTCTGCTCACGAAGATTAATAAACTGTGACCAACCTGTTTCAACCCATCTAGACCTGTTTTCATTACGGGACTGGTGGGAGGGGGGAAGGCACTATTTGAGACACTCGGGTTTCCACAGTCTAGCCATTTAGAAATGTATCCATTTTTTCCCAATAATCTTTGTAAAAGCAGTCTGCAGTTCTTTGTTCCTCAAGCTATAGATTAACGGGTTTAATGCAGGAATTACCACTGTATAAAACACAGCCGCTACTTTGTCTTGGTCTGAAAAATATTGTACACTCGGGCGCAGATACATAAACAGTATAGTACCATAAAACATGATGACAACAGTAAGATGAGATGAGCAAGTATAGAAAACCTTCTGTCTACCTCTTGTAGACCGAATACCAAGTACAATATATATAATATAACTATAGGAAGTCATAATAGTGACCACAGATATGCCACTAACCAATGCCACAGAGCACAAGAGTACAAGTTCATTGACATAGGTATCAGAGCATGCAAGCTTCAGTAAAGGGGGGTAGTCACAGTAAAAATGGTGAATGATGACTGGTCCACAGAAAGAGAGTTGAAACGCATAAGATGCATTTAAAACTGAAGTAACAATCGCAACCGTGTAGCAGCTTGTTATCAATTGCCGGCATAGTGATGCTGTCATTAGACGGTGATATAATAGTGGTCTGCTTACCGCCACGCAGCGGTCACATGACATTAGTGCCAGAATAAGGGACTCTAGACTGCCAAACACACTGAAAAAACTAAGCTGAAGCATACAGGCACTGTACGAAAGAGACGTATCCCCGGCTATCAAGATGTCCAGGAGTTTCGGGGTGATGACAGAAGAGTAACAGAGATCTGAAAATGACAAATGGCTCAAAAAGAAGTACATTGGTGTCTGCAAACTAGGAGCAAGCTGAAATATTATGATTATGTACATGTTTCCCACAACAGCGAGAACGTACATGATAAAAAACAGTATAAAGAGAAAGTATTGAAAATAATTGTCATCAGTCAAACCTAAGAGGAAAAAAGTGCTGATAGAAGTCTGATTTTTTGCATAATACATCGTTTCATTTCATGATTGGATTGATTTGGTGATTAGATTTTTACTTTGTGTATGCACTGCTCCTTGGAGTAATAGAATAAAGAGATGCTATGAAATGAAATGGACTGTGTTAATGGTTTCATATGTAGACAGTGCCGCTTACATTCTTCTTGAGAACGTATTCATGGTCTATATTTTTATCACACCTAAAAGTAAGCACAAATGAAAAAAAGAAAAAAAGATACAGAAAGTGTTAGATAATAGTTTAAAGTGCCACATACACATTAGACTAATGTTGACTGAATGACAAGTTTGGCCAACAGACTAATGTGTATGGGGTCTTGGACAGATCATTAGGTCGGGGAAGTTAAGGATTTGGCTTGTCTGATTTCAGACTGCTGATCCTTTTGTTTTCCCCGAAATAAGTCACCGCCAGACATTTCTGGCAGTCACTCTCTCGTAGAGAACACAGGAGCGTTCAGCAGAGCAAACTCTTGTGTGTGGGATAGTTGGCCAATATAGCTCAGCAAATCAGCTGAACAATTTGTATGAAAGGCTCCTATTTTACATATCATCTACCAGCACACATATCTTAAGCAGTAGTGATGTCCAAACCCGCTGATGTTCGGGTTCAGCAAACTCGCCCAGACTTTTTTAAACTTAGGGTCTGGGGCCGAAAGTGGCTCGAACTTGAGTCTGAACCCCGAACTCATACTGTAAAGTTATGGGATGGGGGCTAAGTGGCTGTAAAAGATAGAAAATAGTTATGAAACATCATTATATATCACCCACTTGTACTTCTATGGCTGCTCATTAACTTCTTGGGTATTCACTGCAGAGGTACGCAACAGCCAATCACAGATGCTGTCACAGAGAATTGGCACACCAATACCATGATGCAGTTTTTGCCATGGATTTCATACTCTTTTGTTGCACTTTTGGCACAAAACTGCACGCATTGTGTTCAGTGTGTTCACCTGCATCTGCTGGCCAAAACAAGCACCAAAAACCATGACATGGTTTTTTGCTGCGGATTTCATGATTTTTTTTAGTGCATTGTGTTCAATGTGTTCATCTGAATCTTGTGGCCCAAAATAGCACCAAAACTGCAACACAATTGAGCCCCTTTTATAAAATTATTCCTTGAGATAATTTTAAAAAAATGACATGGGGCTTCACCATATTTTTGTATGCCAGCAAGGTACAGCAGGCAGGTACAGGCTGCCCCATACCCCCAGCTGCCTATTTTTACCTGGTTGAAAAACCAAAAATATAGGAAAACTCTTTTTTTAAATTATTTGATGAATTTCATAAAATAATTTTAAAAGTGGCATGGGGCTTCGCTGTATTTTTAGTTTCAAGACAGGTACAACTAAACAGCTGGGGGCTTGAATCCTCAGCACAGGGTGGCCCAAGCTTTCTGGGGCCCCTGTTGTGTATTGCAGCCCGCATCTGCCCCAGAAAATGGTGCATTCATAGTAGTAACATTTTGTGCCGCTGTACACCGACTTTTCCAGTGGCCATAGTGGCGGTGGCACACTGGTTAATAAAAGGGTTAATGCCAGCTTTGTATTGGCAGCTGATACTAAGCCCAAATTTCATAGTGTCAGGCCAATATTAGACTAGACCCACCCCCTATGAATTTCTGGTAGCAGTAAAAATCACAACAACGAAAAAAACATTTAGAAATAAAACACAAGACAACCCTGTTTCCCAACTTTAATGAACTAAAAAAAAACGTTCCTATGGCATAATCAACAGGGAACATCTTCAGCTCTGCTGCACGCCCATTCTCTGAGACAGCATCTGTGATTGGCTGTTGGGCCCGTCTGCAGTGAGTATCCAGGAAGTTAAAGAGCAGCACCAGAAGTAGGCTCAACGGGGCGGTGGAAATCTGTAATTATAATGCTGTTTAATAACTATTTTCTATATTTTTACAGCTCCCCCCACCCCCAATACCCAAACCTGAACTGTAACACGGACTTCCCAGGAAAGTGTTCAGGATCTGTGCCCGAACACTAGGTTTTCGGTACGGACCCCAAACTTTACAGTTCGGTTCACCCATCACTATTAAGCAGGCCAAACATTAACACTATAACCTTGATTTGTCTTCAATTTTACTTCATACAAATGCCTAATATGTATTTCCGCCTTAACCCATTCAGGCATGGAATCAATCAATTCTGTCTTCGCTAGTGAAATGTACTTACCTGGAAGCTTCTGGATGCATTTTTTACCCATCTAAGGGCCCTTTCACATCAGCGTTTTTTGAAATTTGCGGCAGATGCGGTGAAAAAACCGCATCTGCTGCAATTACCGCATACCGGCTGCACTTGCGGCGCGGTTGCGGTAAACGCCATGCAAAGTATAGGCGTACTTGCGGCAGGTGCGGCAAGTGCGGTTTTGCACTTGCGGCAGGTGCGGCCGCGAAAAAAAACGCTGATGTGAAAGGGCCCTTAATCTTGGGCTTTTTTAGTAATCTGGCTTCTTTGAAAAGAATGAATGCTTTGCTGAGAATTTCACATGAGAGATATGGATTTTCTTTCAAAAGGTAAAATCTGTCACTTTATGTAAATCCCACATAACAATTTGTATTTGATTAACTGCATCTATAAGTGTACTACAATGAATTAGACCAGAATTAATATGATACATTTGGTCATCTATCATCACCGCTCTCTGATCATTATCTAATCATCATGTCTATTTTCCCACAGGTATGGTTCCATTTGTACCTAGCTTTCCCATTATGTAACCTCCTCTGTTCTTCTTGCTATATATTCCTTTGTTGTATGCTTGCAACTTCTCATTCCAATGCCCCCCACTCTCTTTTATGACCTCTGTATATACTCTGTATATGTTATCCTGCATCTGGCTCCTTTGATTAAAGGGGTTTTTCAATGAACAGAGGTAATTTTAAAGTTAATTTTAATCAATAGATCTTGGAATAATAATACATTTCACAATTGGATGTTAGATTTAATGGGATTAGCGCTTAGCTCCCTACCTAAAGCTGCTCTACCTACAGACTTTCACCCTAAAGGCCCTGTTACACGTGTCAATGTCGCTAGCGACATCGCCGAAAAGTGACGCATCAGCGATGTCGCTAGCGATATCGCAAGTGCGTCATGCTGTGTGACAGCGCGAGTCAACTGCGATTTATAGCTGTTCGCAGGTTGACAGGTTTACGAGGATGAACGTAAACCTGTCAATCTGCAACCAGCGATTAGGCTGGATCGCGCCGTCTGACACCGCAATAGCGATGTTGGCAGCGATCCAGCCTATACCACAGCATTGCTGCGGATCGCTCGCTGGGTTGATCCCAGCCCAACGAGCGATGGCTCCGCCCGCATCACTGCGGCGTCACTGGCAACACGTTGCCGTGTGACACCAAGGCTGCGATGTCGGAAGCGACCGCGCACCCGCACATCGCTTCCGACATCGCAGCCTTGGTTGACACGTGTGACGAGGCCTTGAGGGTATGGACACACTGGCGTGAAAGTCGGACGACTGTAGTGCGAGTTTTTCTCACATTACAATCGGACCAATGTTAATCAATGTCCAATTGCACATTTGCGAGTGTCGGGCGTTTTCGTTGTCGTCCACTTCATGGACAAGCGAGCAGTCGCAACATGCTGTGACAGTATGTGATTCACACGTGACACTCGCCAATGCAAGTCTATGGGTCTGACAAAAATCATGGACCACAGTTGGACCGCACACGGACCATCCGAGAGGCATCCGTTATTTTCACTGATACATTATCATTCTGTAGCTCAGAAAACTGTAAAATCTGTTCCTGTAACGATGGTTTCACATTGCGTTCTTTTTCCTGTCCATGGGGGGTCCTACTTTTTGCAGGACCCCACAGACAGGAAAGGACACCATCGGACATGACCTCCAGCTGCAATTTCTGTGTCCGGGGCCGTGATTATCACGGGTCCGGACACAGAAAAAACAGCTGACAGGAGGCGGCAGGGCACTTTCACTCCCGCAATGTATATTATACATTGCGGAAGTGAAATTAAGTAAAAGCAAGGGTTAAAAATAAAAACATGCATTCTCACCTTTCCAGCTATCCCCCGACACCTCCATCAAGCTCCTGATGGCTGCAGGACCTGGCTGGGCGGGGCTACCCAATCAGCGTCATCAGTCACATGACCGGTTACCGCAGTAGCCGGTCATGTGACCCGATCAGCTGATCGGGTTGCCAAGCAACCCCAGGTCCTGTACTGGGAGCTAGATGCCGACATTGGGGAATCGCAGGACAGGTGAGAATACATATTTTTTATTTTTAACCCTGCTTTTACTTAATTTCACTTTCGTAATGTATATTATACATTGAGGAAGTGAAATTAGACAGCACACAGCAGTTTTAGTGTACTGAGCAGTCTCCGATTTTAGGCACAGCAGAAAATCGGGCACAATCAGATCTGACACAAATTGGATAGAATTAGGCCAAATCCGATGAGATCCGTCGCCCATTGGGACACAGTTTTACAATGGACAGCTACGGATCCCAGAAAAATGCAATGTGAAAGCAGCCTAAAATATTATACTGTAAATAGCTGCTGAGAAAAAAACGGATTGCACACTGACTGCACATGGAAGCCACACTGATTCAAAAATCGGACGACACTCGTACGACTCTCCTGGACGACAATCGGACCGTTTTTTTCATGCCAGTGTGTTTCCACCCTAATAATCTTTAAAATTAGTAATACATAAAAATAAAAATAAAGGGTGATGCGCTAATAAGAAAAACACTACTAAGGCCGGTTTCACATTGTGGGTTTGATCCGATCCGAGGCTGTCCGTGTAAACCGGACAGCCCCAGACCAGATTTTGGCCCCATAGTAGCCTATGGGGCCAGATAGAAGCCGGATGGCAGCTCTCTGCCATCCAGTTTCTATCTGTCCGGGACAATCCGGGAGAATTCAGAATTCTCTCACGGACACAAAAAATGCTTCTTGCAGCGTTTTCCTGTCCGAGAGGAGAATATCTCCTCTAATTGACTACTCCCGGATTCTGCCGGATCCGGGGCAATCCGGCGCTCCCTAACATGCAAGCCTATGGGGCCGGATTGCACCGGTCCAGAAGGATCTGGGAACCGGACACCTGCGGCTGCACGCCGCAGATGTTTCAGGTCAGCGGCTAGCTCCCTGCCCGCCGCGGTCCTGATTCATCAGTGGCGCCAGCTGTGTGCGGCAGCACACTGGACCGGAGGGCATATGAGCCCTCCGGTTCTGTGTGCTGATCCGATCCGGGGCTGTCAGGTTCATCCTGACAGCTTCGGATCTGATCCGACCCGCAATGTGAAACCGGCCTAAGATTTGACAATTTTTTATATTTTACTCTTGAGAAAGGAGGCCGTCAGCCTTGGAACGCAGCGCACCGAACGCAGTCAAACGCTTGAGCACTGCGTTCCTATGTTTAATATGGGAATGCATGTGCCTACGTTTGGCTGCGTTCGGTTGCGTTTGCGTTCGGATGCGCACAATTTGTGCACCCTCCGAGCGCACTCCGAACGCAGCTTGTTGCATTTTTTATGCGATCGCGGGCGCTTGTTCTATCTGCAAGCGCACAAACAATGCATGGATCTCAATGGATCCGCAATGTCCTCCGCATGACAGTGCAGGAGAACGCTGTGAATCTCACTGAAATCTTTCCCGATGGCCGCCGGGAGATCAGTTAGAGCCGCACTTATCTCCCGCCGGTGTCAGCGCAGGAGATTTGAAGATACAGCTGATCTGACAGCTGTTTAAATCTCCCGCGCCGACACCAAATAGGTGAGGTCGTCGCGGGAGATTTGAAGCAGCGGGAGATCAGCTGTGTCGGGAGGAGGAGATCTCTGCCGCTGATCTCCTCCCGGCTGCCCCCGAGACAGCTGATTGGCTGGCCGGGCTGCATACTAATGTGAACGCATGCATTCTCCGCTGCGTTCACATCAGTATGGGCTGCATTTGCCTGTGTTTGCATCTGCATACCATACGCATGCAGACACAAACGGAAGTGTGAAGGCACCCTTAAGGTACCGTCACACAGGGACATATCGCCGGCGATATTGCCGGGGATCGCGGGAGCGCGCATCCCTGACAACATCGCCGGTGAGATGTCACACTGAGCAACTTACCGGCGATGTCGCCGGCTAGTTGCCGCGGGTATCGCTCGCGGAGTTGCCCAGCAACCCAGCGAGCGATAACCCGCAATGTAGTAGATAGGCGGAATCGCCCGTAACATTGCGGATTGCCGCATTACACAGGGCGATCAGGCAGAATCGCCTGAGCAACATCGCCAGGTTTCCCAACATTGTTGGGAAACCTGGCGATGTGACTCAGGCGATTCATCGCCTGATTATCGCCCTGTCACACGCGGCAATTCGCCGGCGATGTCGCCGCAACCTGGCCACGCCCCTCGGTTGCCGGCAACATCGCCGGCGATATCTCCCCGTGTGACGGTACCTTCAGAAACGTGTGTAGAGTTTTGCATCACCAGGTCAATGTCAGCACCAATGAACTAATGGTTGGTTTACACACACCAATTTATCTGTTCAATACCTGAACCAATCTCTGGTTGCAGTGAAATCATGGATACATTGCTCCATTTTGTGGCTGTGTACAACATGGAGCAATGTATCCATGATTTCACTGCAACCAGAGATTGGTTCAGATATTGAACAGATAAATTGGTGTGTGTAAACCCACTATGAGACATAACATCCATGTTTTACCTGAGAAAGAGAAGGATCAGCACTAATTTAAATGCCCTGTTGGGTCTGTTGAAGATTACTATGCGCATCTTGAAGATTGGCAACTCAGGATTTCAGCAAGGATTTATTTGAATTTCAACAAAGAAAATCTGTTTTTTTGCCGAGATGTCATTTGTGCCTGTATCAGACACATTTACCGCTGCACAATCTAATATAACATAACATAATAATATAATATAACATAACAGTTTGCTACTTAATACTGTTTTGGTGTGACATCAGATGTATAACTGTATGTGAAGCTTTTGCTTTGCTATTGTAATACCATTGTAGCAGCTACATTATGAAAACAAGACACTTTTTAGTGTATTTAGTGTCACATTGTAATAACTATCTGAGTATAAATATACATGGTTTGTGAATCTGCTGTTTGGTTTTCCAACTACTAATGTGTTTTTTTTCTTTTTGTGATGCCTTAAACTTACACAAGGTCTATTTGTGGTTTCTTCAATTACAATTTGTTAATTGCTTTGTCAGCACATGTGCGCTTTTGCCATCATTTCCTTATAAATGTCTTGTTTTTAAATAATGGAATGTCTATAAATAAGAACGTGCACTGACGTTCGAAACACGTCAGGCCATGGGGGTCTGTGTATCCCGTATTCTGGATTTTGTGAGGAATAAATACATTTTCATCTGCATGAAGAAACTGGGTGCTGGAAGCTCTGATTTATTTCATATGGCACAACACAGTCTGTGTATAGCGGCCGTCACACGCACAGATATCGCGCAAGATATCGCTTGAACGCGGCAGATTAAACATCGCGTGAGCGATGTCTGTGCGTGTGACGGCAAGATACGACGAGCGAGATCTGATCAAATCGCAAAATCGAGATCTGAGGTCCGGGCCTCAGATCTAGCGATTTACGATTTAGCGATGTGCTTCATCGTGGTGTATGACACCACGATGAACGATCTCCCAGCGGCAGAGCCTATGCTGGGAGATGGTAACTATGGTACACGTCGGGTAACTAAGCAACGCGCGGCGCCTAGTAACCCGATGTGTACCATAGTTACCAGCGAGATCGCGGATCCACATCGCTGGTGAGTCTGTCTGTGTGACATCTCACCAGCGATGTGAGCGATATTGTAAGCGATCGCGCGTGCACGTGATCGCTTACAATATCGTTCAAGATATCTTAGCGTGTGACGGCCGCTTAAAGCTGCTTTCACATCAGCGATTTTTGTCATTTGCGGTAGATCCGGCAATTTTGCCATATCTGCCTCGTAGCGGCTCACTTGCAAGCCTGCGTTCAGGCCAATTCATTCCCTATGGGACTTGCGGTCATGTGTGGCACTTGCGGCAATGGAAATAAATGCTGCTAGCAGTGTTTTTTTGAGTCGCCGCAAGTGCAAAATCACAAGTGCCACACATGTCCGCAAGTCCCATAGGAAATGAATTAGGCAAAACGCACTTTTTCCGCAAGTGTCCTGTTAAGGCTGCAGATGCAGCAAAACTGCTGGGTTTGCCACAAATTTCAAAAATCGCTAATGTGAAAGCAGCCAAAGAGACCGGACTTGCAGGAGTGCAGAAATTGAGCTGGCTTTATCTTAATCCCGGAGCTCGTCATTGAGAGAGCAGCCCCGGTCCTGTACCCAGTAGTCGACCGGCAGAAACACAGTCTGCACACTAAAAGCCTCGTTACACATAACGATGTCCCAGGGACCTGACCAATGATGGGGGTCGCTGGGACATCATTATCTGATCGCTGGTGAGCTGTCACACAGACAGACTCACCAGCGATCAGCCACCCATGTAACAACCTCAACATAGTGGAAAAGAATCTAAAATATTCTTTTCCACAATGTCGAGGTCCCGCTATGCTGGGGTATGCGAGAGAATGCTGGTAACCAGGATAAACATTGTGTTACTAAGCACAGCGCTCTGCTTAGTAACCCGTGTGTACCCTGGTTACCAGCGCGCTTTGCTTAGTAACCCAATGTTTATCCTGGTTACCGAGCACAGTGTGTACTGTGCGGCGCTGGGCATCAGCCGGGAGGTCGTTGATCGTTGGTCTCCCGCGGTCTCACACGCCAATGCTGACGTTGCAACGATATCGTTAGCGATATCATTGAGTGTAACGGGGTCTTTAGTGTGCATTGCTGAAGCAGGAGAAAGTGCACAGATCCACTCTGGAAAATACAAATGCTGCAAATATCTGCCATTAAAATCTATTTGTCGTAAAAGGACTGCATGCATGCAAGAAGAAAACTATAAAGCTATAACCGAGAACCTTTTCCCATACAAATTAATCAAACTTTAGTATTATCGGTGTTAAGATAAAAGGAAAAAAAAAGAAAAAAAAAGATTTAAAAAATAAAAAAAAAGGAATTTTCATAAAAAAGTCTTCTAAAATACTTATACATTCAAGCCAGAGAAAGAGTTTCAATGGGTAATATATTTCCCTAATGAGTGCACAAAAATCATTTTAGAAAAATCAATTTGGAGCAACTTTTTTTATTGTAATTTTTTCAGTGTATATAAATTTTGTGTGAGAGTGTGTTGTATTTCAGAGTATAAAGAAGTATATAAAAATTGTTAAATCTTAGTAGTGTTTTTCCTATTAGCGCATAACCCTCTATTTCTAGTTTTATTTTTATGTACCACAATTAGCTGTGTTTTAAATTTTTTGTTCCTGTGCTGAGATAGTTTTATATAGGTGTCCCTGCCACGTATTGTAAAATGGCTGTATCTGACCACGCATGGAGTCTGGTTTGATCCTCAGCAGGGAAGGATGCAAATGAGTATACAGAATTAGACCAGAATTGGACTGGAAGGGACCTGAGGTTAACTGGATACCTAATCACTGTAAACAATGTTTCTGCTTGTTTTCACTTTCAACCCTATAATACTTCATTTCTGATTCCCCTAATCCCTCCACTTAGTAAGGAACTGGTCATTTCTCCCTGTATCCTCACCACCCATCTCAGCTCCTCCTCAGAACTGTTCCTCAGACTCCAGACACACACTGCCATAGCATGCCCTCTCTGGCTCCCACCTTCTAACAAGTCTCTCTGCTTTTCCTCATTATTGATGATATCTCTCAAATTCCAGGCACCCACACCATATCCCTACAGTCATGTCTAACTCATTCACGATCTATCACAAACTTTTGCAACCCTACTAACCTTTTACCCATTCACCCAGCCCATGATTCCTCAGTCCCTCTAACAGAAGCCCTATGCAATGCACACTCTGTCTGCAACAAAGTTTCATACATTCACAACTTTTTCATCAATAGCTAACTCTCCTTCCTTGGCATCACTGAAACTTAGATCACACCCTCTGATACAGTCTCTCCAGCTGCACTTTCTAATGGTAGATTCCTTCTCTCACACACCTCACCCCAGCAACAATTCCCCACACCTCACCCCACACCAATTCCGCTGCCACCCTCTGTTACACTCCCCTCTTTTGAGGTGCAGTCTTTCCGAATCTACTCTCCCTCAAACCTCCAACTGCCTGTCATCTACCGCCCCCCAGGGTCAGTCACAACCTGTCTTGACCACTTAACTACCAGGCTATATTATTTCATTTACGCTGACATCGCCACCATCATTATGGGTGATTTCATCATCCCCATTTACACTTCCCACTCAGCTGTCTCTAAACTTTTAACACTCACTTCCCTCTTTGGCCTCACTCACTGGTCCTCCATAGCTAATCAAAGTCAGCCATGAGCTGGACCTCATATTCACCCACCTCTGTTCCCTATCCAATCTCTCTAACTCACCTCTCCCTGTCTGACCACAACCTACTTATATTCTCTTCATTCTTCTCTCCTAGTACTCAACCCCCACTCCACAAACTTACACACTCTCAAGCCCTCACAGAAATCTTAAACACCTTGATTACACTCACTCTCTGAGTCCCATCTCCCTCTCACAGACATAACTTCCTTACATGATGCAGATTGTGCTGCCACATTATATACTAATGCAATAACTAAAGCTCTCGATTTGGCCGACCCCTCACACTTATCAAATCGTGCACTATCAACAGGCAACTCTGGCACATCAGCCTGACTAAAGAACTTAGGTGGGCATCAAAGGTTGCTGAGCGGAAATGGAAGAGATCTCATTCAACTGAGCACTTCATCACATACAAACAGTTCCTCACCAATTTCAAATCCACATTCAATGCTGCAAAGTAAACCTACTTGTCTACTTATTATAAACCTATCTTATCTCTCATATCCTCATTACATAACAAGCCAAAACAGCTATTCAACACTTTCAACCCTCTCCTCTGTCCTCCAGAACTTCCTCCTTCTCATCTCAGCTGAAGACTTTGCCTCTTTTTTTAAGCAAAAGATTGATAACCTCAGAGTAAGCTTTGGCCCCACAGCCCCTTCTCATAACTATTCAGCCCTCTTTCTCTAAAACCAGCTTCCCCACCAAGACATATCAGTTATCTTCTCTACTGTCCAGATTATATCTCACCACCTGTGCACTTGACCTGCTCCCATCCTATCTCATCCCCAACAACAGCACAGTGTTCGTCCTGACTCAAACTCATCTCTTCAAACTATCACTAACTGGTGTCTTCCCCTCATCCTTTAAACATGCCTAGATCATACCCATCCTCAAAAAGCCCTCCCTTGACCCACTCTCTTTGTCTACCAATCACCCCATATTACTTCTCCCTTATGCTTCAAAAATACTGGAAACAGCATGTCCATCATGAATTGTCCACCCACCTCTCCACCTGCTTTTACCAGCTACAATCAGGCTTCTAACTGCATCATTCCACTGAAACTGTCCTAACTAAAGTCATCAATGACTTTGACACTACTCTGTCCTCCTCCTCTTGGACCTGTTCTGTTCCTTCAACACTGTGGACCATTCACTCCTACTACAAATTCTCTCATCTCTACCTGTGTGTGCCAGGACTGGTACTGACCCTGACGCTGATAGACTTTAACCCCTACAGCTCTGGTGATGAGTCCTGTGCCCAGCTACATGAGATGGGTTCAGACCCCAAATCTCATCACTTGGCATCAAACGGATGGAGGGACATAGACCTGTGAGGAACCCCTCAACCCATCATACGTATGGAGCGGCCACAAACCAACTACGACCCCCTGAACCCGTCATATGGATGGAGGGACATAGACCAGCAAGGACCCCCTGAACCCAAAATGTGGATGGTGAGGACACAGACCCCTGCCATGACCCCTTGAACCCATCATATGGATGGTGCGGCTATAGACCAGCGAGGACCCTTGAATCCATCATATGGATGGTGCAGCTATAGACCAGTGAGGACCCCTGAATCCATCATATGGATGGTGCAGCTATAGACCAGCGAAGACCCCTGAACCCATCATATGAATGGAGTAACTATAGACCAGCGAGGACCCCTGAAGCCGTCATACGGATGGTGCGGCTATAGACCGGCGAAGACCCCTGAACCCGTCATACGGAAGGTGCGGCTATGGACCAGCGAGGTCCCCCTGAACCCATCATATGGATGGTGCGGCTATAGACCAGCAAGGACCACTGAACCCATTATAAGGATGGTGTGGCTATAGACCAGCGAGGACCCCTGAACCCATCATATGGATGGTGAGGCTATAGACCATCGAGGACCCCTGAACCTGTCATACGGATGGTGCGGCTATAGACCGGCGAGGACCCCTGAACCCATCATATAGAAGGTGCGGCTATAGACCAGCGAGGACCCCTGAACCCATCATATGGATGGTGCGGCTATAGACCAGCGAGACCCCTGAACCCGTCATACGAATGGTGCGGCTATAGACCAGCGAGGACCCCTGAACCCATAATACAGATGGTGCGGCTATAGACTAGCAAGGACCCCCTGTGGCTATAGACCAGCGAGGGCCCCTGAACCCGTCATATGGATGGGGGCTGTATGTACTGCACCGCTAACACTGAGGATAGAGGGGACTGTATGTCCTGCACTGCTCACACCGAGGATAGAGGGGGCTGTATGTACTGCATCTATGAGCTCAGACAGGGATGATTAGACTGGTATTATAAAGCTGCAGCTACAGACAGTGCTAGCTGGAGGGGCATAAAACCACCTGACAGGTTCCCTTTAAATACCAGACAAGAGGTTGTGCCAGACATAATCAAATTGCTAAATGAAGCGGCACAAATACACACGTGGTCAAAATTGTTGGTACCCCTCGTAATGAAAGAAAATCCAACAAAATGGTCACAGGAATACCTTGAACCCGACAAAAGTACTTAATAATAAATACAAAATCTATGAAAATGAACTAATTAAAGTCAAACATTGCTTTTCAACCCTGCTGCAACAGAATTTAAAATAATAATAATAATAATGTATAGAATACTCAAGTTCCCCGCTCCCCAAAAAAAAAAATTAGAAAAGTATTCTAGGAGTGATACCTTCATAGCTGGCTCTACCTATGGGCAGTCGTGCAGTCGCACAGGGTGCCAGCTCGCTGCAGGGGGCACTTCATTAGCTCTCTCATGTTAGAGCCCCGACGTCAAATCTTTCACTTTCCACAGTATGTCTGCACGCTGTGGGAGCAGAGGGGCAAAAATCAGCTTCTGCCCACACTGAATATAATACACTGCTGGTGGGGGTACAGGACCTGTGATGATGTCATGACCATGTGACCCCTGTGGGAGGAGACAGTGTTTGAAGCAGCAGGATGCAAAGGAAAAGCTGGAGGAGATGGAGGCTCCTGTGACAGGGAAGATGGGAGATATGGAGTACAGACTGTGGGTAGAGGCTGTGTGATGTGGGGTACAGGCAGTGTGATGTGGGAGTACAGGGTTGTGATTGAGTGGGTATAGGCAGCAGTGTGATGTGGGAGTACGGGCTGTATGATGAGGGGTACAGGCAGTGTGATGTGGAGTACAGGCTGTATGATGAGGGTACAGGGTGCATGATGTGAGGGTATGGGCTGTGTGATGTGGGGTACAGGCAGTGTGATGTGGGGTACAGGGTGCATGATGTGAGGTTACGGCTGTGTGATGTGGGGTACAGGCTGTGTGATGTGGAGTACAGGGTGCATGATGTGAGGGTACAGGCAGTGTGATGTGGGGTACAGGGTGCATGAAGTGAGGGTACAGGCTGTGTGATGTGGGGTACAGGCTGTGTGATGTGGGTGTCAGACTGTGTGATGTCAGGGTATGGGCTGTATGATGTGAGGGTAGGGCTGTATGATGTGGGGTACGGGCTGTGTGATGTGGGGTACAGGCTGTGTCATGTGGGGGTATAGGCAGTGTGATGTAGGGGTACAGGCCGTGTGATGAGGGGTGCAGGGAGTGTGATGTGGGAGTACGGGCTGTATGGGTGTGGGTACAGACTGTATGATGTGGGGTACAGGCTGTGTGATGTGAGGGTACGGGCAGTGTGATGTGGGGTACAATCAGTGTGATGTGGGGTACAAGGTGCATGATGTGAGGGTAGGGCTGTGTGATGTGGGTACAGGCTGCTTGATGTGAGGGTACAGGCTGTGTGATGTGAGTGTACAGGCAGTGTGATGTGGGATACAGGCTGTGTGATGTGGGGGTAAAGGCTGTGTGATGTGAGGGTACGGGCTGTATGATGTGGGGTACAGGCTGTGTGATGTGGGGTACAGGGTGCATGATGTGAGGGTACGGGCAGTGTGATGTGCGGGTACAGACTGTGTGATGTGGGGTACAGGCTGTGTGATATGCGGGTACAGGCTGTGTGATGTGCAGGTACAGGCTGTGTGTTGTGGGAGTACGGGCTGTGTGATGAGGGGTATAGGCTGTGTGATGTGCGGGTACAGGTGTGTGATGTGCGGGTACAGGCTGTGTGATGTGCGGGTACAGGCTGTGTGATGAGGTGTGCAGGGGGGTGTGATGTGAGGGTACGGGCAGTATGATGTGGGGTACAGGCAGTGTGATGTGGGTGTAATATGCAGTGTGATGTGGGGTAAGGGCTGTGTGATGTGAGGGTACGGGCTGTGTGATGTGGGGTACAATCAGTTGATGTGGGGTACAAGGTGCATGATGTGAGGGTACGGCTGTGTGATGTGGGGTACAGGCTGCTTGATGTGAGGGTACAGGCTGTGTGATGTGAGTGTACAGGCAGTGTGATGTGGGATACAGGCTGTGTGATGTGGGGTACAGGCTGCTTGATGTGAGGGTACAGGCTGTGTGATGTGAGTGTACAGATTGTGTGATGTGGGGTACAGGCTGTGTGATATGCGGGTACAGGCTGTGTGATGTGCGGGTACAGGCTGTGTGTTGTGGGAGTACGGGCTGTGTGATGAGGGGTATAGGCTGTGTGATGTGCGGGTACAGGCTGTGTGATGTGCGGGTACAGGCTGTGTGATTGGAGGTGTGGAGTGTGCAGGGGTGTGATGTGAGGGTACGGGCAGTATGATGTGGGGTACAGGCAGTGTGATGTGTGGTGTATATGCAGTGTGATGTGGGGTACAGGCTGTGTGATGTGAGGGTACGGGCTGTGTGATGTGGGGGTACAATCAGTGTGATGTGGGGTACAAGGTGCATGATGTGAGGGTACGGCTGTGTGATGTGGGATACAGGCTGCTTGATGTGGGGGTACAGGCTGTGTGATGTGAGGGTACAGGCGTGTGATGTGGGTACAGGCTGTGTGATGTGGGGTACAGGCTGCATGATGTGAGGGTACGGCAGTGTGATGTGGGGTACAGATTGTGTGATGTGGGGTACAGGCTGTGTGATATGCGGGTACAGGCTGTGTGATGTGCGGGTACAGGCTGTGTGTTGTGGGAGTACGGGCTGTGTGATGAGGGGTATAGGCTGTGTGATGTGCGGGTACAGGCTTTTGTGATGTGCGGGTACAGGCTGTGTGATGTGCGGGTACAGGCTGTGTGATGAGGTGTGCAGGGGGTGTGATGTGAGGGTACGGGCAGTATGATGTGGGGTACAGGCAGTGTGATGTGTGGTGTATATGCAGTGTGATGTGGGGTAAGGGCTGTGTGATGTGAGGGTACGGGCTGTGTGATGTGGGGGTACAATCAGTGTGATGTGGGGTACAAGGTGCATGATGTGAGGGTACGGGCTGTGTGATGTGGGGTACAGGCTGCTTGATGTGAGGGTACAGGCTGTGTGATGTGAGTGTACAGGCAGTGTGATGTGGGATACAGGCTGTGTGATGTGGGGGTACAGGCTGCTTGATGTGAGGGTACGGCTGTGTGATGTGAGGTACAGCTTGTGTGATGTGGGGTACAGGCTGTTGTGTGGATATGCGGGTACAGGCTGTGTGATGTGGGGTACAGGCTGTGTGATTGCGGGATACGGCTGTGTGATGAGGAGTATAGGCTGTGTGATGTGCGGGTACAGTGCTGTGTGATGTGCGGGTACAGGCTGTGTGATGTGCGGGTACAGGCTGTGTGATGAGGTGTGCAGGGGGTGTGATGTGAGGGTACGGGCAGTATGATGTGGGGTACCGGCAGTGTGATGTGTGGTGTATATGCAGTGTGATGTGGGGGTAAGGGCTGTGTGATGAGGGGTACAGGCAGTGTGATGTGGTGTACAGGCTGTGTGATGTGCGGGTACAGGCTGTGTGATGTGCGGGTACAGGCTGTGTGATGTGTGGGTACAGGCTGTGTGATGTGTGGGTACAGGCTGTGTGATGTGGGGGTACGGGCTGCGTGATGAGGGGTGCAGGAAATGTGATGTGAGGGTACGGGCTGTATGATGTGGGGTACAGGCAGTGTGATGAGGGGTGCAGGGGGTGTGATGTGGGGTACAGGCAGTGTCATGTGGGGGTACAGGCAGTGTGATGCAGGGGTACAGGCCGTGGGTACGGGCTGTGAGATGTGGGGGTACGGGCTGTGTGATGAGTGGGTACGGGCTGTGTGATGAGGGGTGCAGGGTGTGTGATGTGCGGGTACATGCTGTGTGATGTGGGGTACGGGCTGTGTGATGTGGGGGTACAGGCTGTATGATATTGGGTACGAGCTGTGTGAGGGCAAATTATAGACCATGTGTAAAAGGGGAACAGTATGTAGAGGGTTTAGAGTGAGGAGGGGCATGAAAGTTATTGACCGTATGAGGGGTGCTATTTGTCCATATCGCAGGTACATTAGTAGTACAGACAGCGTATAGGCCATGGTTTAGATGGGGGGATGGTTTGAAGGATATTTTCATAAGGAAAAACAGTGATGCAGCTATAGTTTGTGGAGGAGGGATGGTGTCACAGTATATGAAGGGGACAGTAAGGAGGGCATGTATCGTGAGAGACAGTGTGGGGGGTCACTTTTTGGGCAGGGAATATAGTGGGCCAAATATTTATTCAAGTGTATAACAGAGAACGGGAGAGGATGAAGGCAGCTCACTGATTAATTGCACACCTGCGACCATCAGGAACAGATCCGCCAGATCAGGAACAGATCCGCCAGATCAGGAACAGATCCGCCAGGTCGAGCGCTGGTCTCGGGCTGCATGTAGATAAATCACAGAGGAAATCCAGCAAATCGATGGTACAATTTAAAATGTTGACTTTATTAGCACAAGTAAAAAGCTTCACGTCCACAGAGGCAACCAACGTCACAACCGATGCATTTCGACCATTAGGTCTTACTCATGAAGACCATGACCTAACGATCGAAATGTGTCGGTTGTGATGTTGGTTGCCTCTGTAGATGTGAAGCTTTTTACTTGTGCTAATAAAGTCGACATTTTAATTGGAAGATCAATTTGCTGGATTGCCTCTATATGAAATATTTATTCAGGTACACAATATAAGGTTATTTAGTATACAGCATATGCAGATATTTTTATTTAGGTGTAATTCTAATGATGCTGTCATTTCTAAGGGCATTGTGTTGGAATGTGCAGA
Source organism: Allobates femoralis (assembly GCA_033576535.1). Taxonomy (NCBI): domain Eukaryota; kingdom Metazoa; phylum Chordata; class Amphibia; order Anura; family Aromobatidae; genus Allobates; species Allobates femoralis. The sequence continues at coordinate 636,713,737 of JARQOC010000002.1, read as the reverse complement.
AGACCAGAGAAGCTGGAAGTCTTCAGAGACTAGCTGTGGCTGTGAAGTCATCATGGTGTGTGAACCAGATGAAGAAGAATTGGATGAGCCAAATCCAATCAGAGAAAAAGTCAACTAATAAGGTACCTGGATCTAAGGGATCATTCACACTGGACAATTGCCGCTTATAAATGACCGCCGGCCTGTTATATGAAGCCGATTATCGGTCGTTTAATAGCCTTTGAATGCAGACTTGTGAATCCTCATAGCAGGCGCACTGTGTTCTATCAGGGTTTACCAGTGTCGGTAGTGAGAACGGGCTGTCATGTGACCACAGCTATGTGATTTGCACACTTCTGGCCACATTCTGACTAGATGTACACGGCCTCGCTTTACTTATATCACAAGACAAACCTGGACAAGCTCTTTAATGTGCTCCTTCTATGAACAAGCTATAATCTTATTCTCGGCAGCACATGTATATGCAGGACTATGCTGCAGAGAATAATGATATTTAGGCAGCAAGCTTATAACTTATTTCACCCAATGGACAAACGTTTTGCTCGTGCATCAGGTGATTAGCAGCCTGTGTTGTGTAAATCGCCATAAGGAGTAATATTATGTTCACAGTGTTTCAGCATTCATTTAATGGCTCCATCAGGGCATGCGTCCGAGCCCCTTGCAAAACAGCATTTGATTGTGACGCTGATAGGGCCATTGACTATAAAGATGCAGATAGAGTCACCGTGTGCTCTGTCGACCATCCACAAGACAATCAAGCAGGCGTCTGATTAGCTCCAAATTTATTTTGCAGTAGGACGCCAAGCCCAAATGTACAGCCAATGTCATTATAGAGGTTGTCAACTAGGGAAATATGACCAAAAATATTATATCTGACAGCTCACTGTGACTTCATCTTTATCATTACTGTGAATGGCTCCACCAGCAGATTCTCCTGAATCCTGATAGGGTGCAACACTATATTGTAAATGATTACCTGGTAGGGCCCATAGAGAATCACTGGCAGTTTCTACCAAATGTACAAAGGTATTGCGAAGTAGAATTTACTAACAGCTATTAATTTTACTATATATACATAATACCATCTCTTTTAAGATTTATATGGTTATATGTGTATCTGCATACATGTACTGATCATTGTTCTGGTGATGTATTCATGTACTGATGATAGTTTTGATGATGTACTCATTTACTGATGGAGGTTCTGGTGATATTGTCATGTAATGGTTCTGGTGATGTGGTCATTTAGTGATGGTGATTCTTGTTGTTCTCCTGTATTGATGATGGATTTGTGATTTGTTAATCATTAAGTTCTGATTATACATGGCCAAAGTATTGAACCCTGATCGTCATAATACTCAGTTTTCTGAAATGATGCAATCACAAATCTTAATTATATAATGTCGATTCATTCCGACCTGTCCTTATCTGCGCTGCTTTTCTGGCCAGGAGTATTCAATGCTTCAGTAGTGCATTATATGTTCTGCTTTATGCATTCAGGTGTTATGGCACGCGATAAAAGTAGGTAGATCCCATCTGAAGCGTGACTGGCGGTACTCAAGAATTGATCAAGTTACCAATGCCAGTTTAATAAGTTAGAATTATGTGCATGACTTTTTGTATGTGCTAACTTAGCAGCGGCTTTGCTTTTCATCTCTTTTAAGAGTTAGTTATGTGATTATATATGTCATTGTTCGTGATGTATTCATACGATGTATTGATGATGTACTATTACTGAGGAGTTCTGTGATGTCAGTAATGTTCTGTGTGTCATTATGATGGGATTTGTTCCTGTATTGATGAGATCTGTGATTTGTTAATTACATAGGTCTATATAAGTTGTGGCCAAATTTGACACCTGCAATTCTGTCAGATAATCAGTTCTTCCTGAAAATGATGCAACACAAATCTTTGATATTATTATCTTCATTTAATAGTCTCAATGAAAAAACAAAAAGAATGAAGCAAACCAACTTGACATTACACAAACGTCTTAAAAAAAAGGCCAAAAAGTATTGGCACCCTCAGCCTAATACTTGGTTGCACAACCTTTAGCCAAAATAACTGTGATCAACCGCTTCCGGTAACCATCAATGAGTTTCTTACAATGCTCTGCTGGAATTTTAGACCATTCTTCTTTGGCAAACTGCTCCAGGTCCCTGATATTTGAAGGGTGCCTTCTCCAAACTGCCATTTTTAGATCTCTCCACAGGTGTTCTATGGGATTCAGGTCTGGAGTCATTGCTGGCCACCTTAGAAGTCTCCAGTGCTTTCTCTCCAACCATTTTCTAGTGCTTTTTTAAGTGTGTTTTGGGTCATTGTCCTGCTGGAAGACCCATGACATCTGAGGGAGACCCAGCTTTCTCACACTGAGCCCTACATTATGCTGCAAAATTTGTTGGTAGTCTCCAGACTTCATAATGCCATGCACCCGGTCAAGCAGTCCAGTGCCAGAGGCAGCAAAGCAACCCCAAAACATCAGGGAACCTCCGCCATGTTTGACTGTAGGGACCGTGTTCTTTTCTTTGAATGCCTCTTTTTTCTCCTGTAAACTCTATGTTGATGCCTTTGCCCAAAAAGCTCTACTTTTGTCTCATCTGACCAGAGAACATTCTTCCAAAATGTTTTAGGCTTTCTCAGGTAAGTTTGGCAAACTCCAGCCTGGCTTTTTTGTGTCTCGGGGTAAGAAGTGGGGTCTTTCCGGGTATCCTACCATACAGTCCCTTTTCATTCAGACGCCGACGGATAGTACGGGTTGACACTGTTGTACCCTAGGACTGCAGGGCAGCTTGAACTTGTTTGGATGTTAGTCGAGGTTCTTTATCCACCATCTGCACAATCTTGCATTGAAATCTCTCGTCAATTTTTCTTTTCTGTCCATATCTAGGGAGGTTAGCCATAGTGCCATGGGCTTTAAACTTCTTGATGACACTGCGCACGGTAGACACAGGAACATTCAGGTCTTTGGAGATGGACTTGTAGCCTTGAGATTGCTCATGCTTCCTCACAATTTGGTTTCTCCATGCTCAATGTGGTACACACAAGGACACAGGACAGAGGTTGAGTCAACTTTAATCCATGTCAACTGGCTGCAAGTGTGATTTAGTTATTGCCAACACCTGTTAGGTGCCACAGGTAATTTACAGGTGCTGTTAATTAAACAAATTAGAGAAGCATCACATGATTTTTCTAACAGTTCCAATACTTTTGTCCACCCCCTTTTTTATGTTTGGTGTGGAATTATATCCAATTTGGCTTTAGACAATTCTTTTTGTGCTTTTTCATTGAAGACAAATTAAATGAAGATAATAATACCAAAGAATTTGTGATTGCAATCATTTTCAGGAAGAAACTGAGTATTATCTGACAGAATTGCAGGGGTGTCAATACTTTTGGCCACAACTGTATATTCCTGTACTGATGAAGGTTCTGTGTTGTATTCAAGCACTGATAATGACTCTAATGATTTGTTCATGATGCATTCAAATCAGACGAGAAACAAATCTTCATCTTGGTGGGGGCACCAAAAGGTAAATTTGCACAGGGCACCATTCAGCCTAAGGCCGGTCCTGGATACCTTTATTAGCTAACCAGAAAAATTATATTTGTTACATCGATTATTCTGGCTAACACGGTACCACAATATTATTTTGTATTGCACATTAAAAAATTAAACTAATGAAATAGGCCTGGACAGAAATGATGGTACCCTTAACTATTTATTATTACTTTTGTCAAATTCAAGTTATTTCTGTGACCATTGTGGGTTTTTATTTCATTAAACAGGGGCTGCCAACAATTCTGACCATGTGTGTACATGTATAGATATAGCCAATAGGATATAATAGGCAAGATATGCAGGAAGATAATGTCCCACAGGCTGCTGGCAAGAAAGTGCAGGGAACTCAAAGAGAGGGATCACGGGACCACCCTAACACACGTTTCATGTTGGCTTCATTCGAGGATGTTTGGGGATATGCTATAATACATGGAGGACTACAGGGTGTTCATTATACAGTATGGAGTAAACAAGAAAGGACAAAGGTTGTGCTAAAAAAATAATGTGCACACCAACAATTAACTAGAATAATAAAAGTACATAGTCTGTATTGTGTATCAGAAGTACATATAACTAAGATTTAAAATATAGTGTAAAGACACTCCTCATAGTCCAACAGGCAAATATAAGTGCAGAGCCTAAGGAATACATAGACATGTGAGCAGCTAGCATTATTAGTAGATAAGCATAGACAGAAGTGCAGATAAAATATTATACGTAGTGAGAGATTTATAGGTCGTCATGCAATTAAAAAAAATCACAAGCTCATTATCATGAATATGATGGTAACAAACAAGGTAAATCCAAACATCAACCTCGATAAGCAAGAGATAGCAATCAGAAGCGGAACTACCGTGGTGCAGCTGGTTCAGCTGTACCAGGGCCCTGACCGGCTAGGGGCCCCTTCAAGCCTGAAGGGTGCCCCCAGCCGACCCCCGTAACCCGACGTCAAAGGAGAGGAGAGTCAGGCAAGGGAAGCAGAAAGCTTCCTGCTTCCCTTGCCTGATCCCGCCCCTCCTCTCCTCTGCTCCTCCGGCTCCCGGGAACTGCGCAGCTCAGCAGGTAGGAGAGCTGCCGCAAGCACAAGCACTGCGCCGCCGCTGCAAGCGACAAACACCCCCGACCCCCCCACCGGCCCTCATCATGGCTGTACCACGCCAGGGAATCCCCAAGGACTGCGCCGCCAGATCCACCCCCCCCCTCCGGACCGAGCCGCCGGCCGTCAGCACCCCCTCCCCCAACACCCCCCCCTGCTCCTCAACTTGGCTCCACCAGGGCCCCCTGGGGTCAAGGTCTGCCAACTGATAGCAATTAATGCTCATAATGTTCAATGGTCAGAATCAACCCCAAAAATATACAAAGGGCAATAAGTTAAGTGACCAGATAAAAGAGTGAAGGTACCCATACAGATCTGTGTGTTGGGATGGAAGAAGAGATACCAAAAGACAAATGAATATGAATAACAGATTAGAAGGATAAAGCTAAATAACACTAATGAACAAGCTGGCTGGAAATCAGACTTCACTGAAAGGGAGACAAGGTGATCCTAGACATAGGAGTATCCAAGAGAAGCTTATAGTAGTGCACTTTCTTCAGTGATATCTACAGTTGTGGCCAAAAGTATTGACACCCCTGCAATTCTGTCAGATAATACTCAGTTTGTTCCTGAAAATGATTGCAATCACAAATTCTTTGGTATTATCTTCATTTAATTTGTCTTCAATGAAAAAAACACAAAAGAGAATGAAGCAAAAAGCAAAACATTGATCATTTCACACAAAACTCCAAAAATGGGCCAGACAAAAGTATCGGCACCCTCAGCCTAATACTTGATTGCACAGCCTTTAGCCAAAATAACTGCGATCAACCGCTTCCGGTAACCATCAATGAGTTTCTTACAATGCTCTGCTGGAATTTTAGACCATTCTTCTTTGGCAAACTGCTCCAGGTCCCTGATATTTGAAGGGTGTCTTCTCCAAACTGCCATTTTTAGATCTCTCCACAGGTGTTCTATGGGATTTAGGTCTAGACTCATTGCTGGCCACCTTAGAAGTCTCCACTTACTTTTGGCTACAACTGTATCACATACATTAAGGCCAGTTACACACCACGGTTTTGGTGTCTCAGGTTCTGTCCGGTGTTTTGCAGGAAGCACCGGACAGAACTTGACAACCCAAGACAAACAGAATCACAGGGCAAATATGCCCTCCGGTCCTGTTTTCTGCTGGAATCGGCAGATTGCTGGGTTCGGGAGCTGTCCCTGCTGAAATGTCAGGATCGCGGCTTGAGAGGAGCTAGCTGCGGTCCAGAAATCTCAGGCAGGGAGCTCTCCAGCTGCTGAAGTTCAGCAGCGCTCGCCGCTAAACTTTAGCAGCCGGCGTCCGGGAGACGCATACGATGTTATGTCGGATCCGCCGCGATCCAGCACCATAGACTCCCATGTTAGGGGGCGCCAGATGTAAAATTTGTGGTGCCCTCAGAATCTATATCACAGGATCCGGGAGGATCCAATTTGTGCAGATTTTTGACCCGGACACAAAAATGCTGCAGGCTGCGTTTTTGTGTTCGGGGCGAAAACCGAATGCAGCCTGATGCTGTCAGACAGGGAAAAAACCAGATGGCAAAGAGCTGCCATCCGGCCCTGTCCGGCACCATAGGTATGCATTATTGCAAAATCGGTCCGGGCCTGTCAGGTTCACACCGGACAGCCCTGGACCTGATCATACCGTGGTGTGAAACCGGCCCTAAAGGGCCCGTTACACACAACGATATCGAGAACGATATAGTTGCAATGTCACCGGTTTAGTGACATTAGAGCGATGTTGAAACGACATCGTTGTGTGTGACTCGTATCAACGATCAGCAGTAAGTCATTGATCGTTGATTGTAGATTTATGGCCAGGACCATAAATCTATTGTTGGTCTCCCGCTGGGCGGCCAGCATTGGCGCGTGTGTGACAGCGCCGCACAGCACACTCTTGGAGGCTGGTAACCATGGTAAACAGTGGGTAACTAAGTGTCGCTCTCTACTTAGTTACCTGCTGTTTACCATGGTTACTAGCGTTTTCGCTGGTCCTAATCGCTGGTGAGTCTGCCTGTGTGACAGCTCACCAGCTATCAGTTCACAATGTGGCAGCGATCCACATCGTTGGTCGGATCGCTGCCACATCGCAGCGTGTAACCCAGCCTTAAGACTAGCCATTCTGCAGACCTGAACCCAGCAGAAAATATTTGGAAAGGAGCTGAAACTCATTGCTGCCCAGTGACATCCCCAAAACATGAAAGATCTGGAGAAGATCTGTACAGAGGAGTGGGCCAAAATCCCTGCTGCAGTACATGCAAACTTGGTCAAGAACTACCAAAATTATCTGATATCTGTAACTGCAAACAAAGGTTTCTGTACCAAATATTAAGTTCTGTTTTTCTATTGTATCAAATACTTATTTTGTGCAATAAAATGCAAATTAGTTATTTAAAAATCATACAATGTGAATTTCTGAATTGTATTATTCTTGTCTCTCACAGTTGAAGTGTACCTACAGATCTCTCCACTCTATGCCGGTGGGAAAACTTACAAATCGGGCAGTGTGTCAAATACTTATGTTCCTCACTGTTTAACAAACTACACACAATTGATAATACTGCATTTAACAGAATATTTACAGTATGCCGCATCCTGAACAGCAAGAATTGATATGAATATACTGCACTATAACATCAAGAGAAAGACTACAGGTTATACTTCAAACAACAAGCTCTCATTTGAGTACTTTGAATGCAGCTACACAGAAATGAAGTATAAGCGTCTTTATTGAAGAACATGAAAAAAATTAAACCTTGATGAACAACCTGCTGTAAAATGTTAAAAATTGCATCTGCTGGCATCTGCTGGGACCTCCTGTGATCCCAAGAATGTGTCTCCAGACAGCCTTTGCAGCTCTGTCTTTAAGGCAGTGGAGATGCTCTATTCCATTCATTGTTAATGGGACTGCTGGAAAAAGCTAAGTACAGCACTGTGTCAAATATTTCCAGCCATCCCATAGACAATGAATGGAGCAGAAGTCAAGCACGGGCACCTCCGCTCTATTCATTGACTATGCACACCTGTTCCATTTAAGAAAGTGTTGTAGAGCCCCATTCTTGGGATCCCTCAGTGATCAACAAATCCTCTACACTGGGAATAGGGGAAAGCTTGTGATGTTGGCAATAACTCTTTAATGCGCCATTTACACCTAAAAGTGAGCACTATACAAAAAAATCTAAAGATTTAAAAATAATCGTATAATAATGAAAATGAACATGTGAAAAAAATCAATAAGAGCCAAATTCTGCTGCTCCTTTAATGGGGATTTCCCATGAACAAAGTTGATTTTAATCCATAGATCTTGAAATAATAATAATAATTTCCACAATTGGATGTTTAAAAAAAGTATTCCTCTGCTGAGATAATCTTATATATGTGTCCCTGCTATGTACTGTGTAATGGATGGGTCTGACCGTACAGGGACATGGTCTGACCATACCACATCTCCTGTGCTGAGACAATCTTATATATGTGTCCCTGCTATGTACTGTGTAATGGATGTGTCTGACCATTCAGGGACATGGTCTGATCATACCACATCTCCTATGCTGAGATAATCTTATATATGTGTCCCTGCTATGTACTGTGTAATGGATGTGTCTTACTGTACAGGCACATGGTTTGTTCATACCACATCTCCTGAGATGTAGTATGATGAGACCATATCCCTGTACAGTCAGACACATCCATTACACAGTACATAGCAGGACACATATATATAAGATTATCTCAGCACAGGAGATGTGGTATGATCAGACTATGTACCTGTACGGTCAGACACATCCATTACACAGTACATAGCAGGGACACATATATAAGATTATCTCAGCACAGGAGATGTGGTATGATCAGACCATGTCCCTGTACGGTCACACACATCCATTACACAGTACATAGCAGGGACACATATATAAGATTATCGCAGCGCAAGAGATGTGGTATGATCAGACTATGTCCCTGTACGGTCAGACACATCCATTACACAGTGCATAGCAGGGACATATATACAATTATCTCGGCACAGGAAAAAAAATGTAAACAGATTATCATTGTGGAAAATATTATTATTCCAAGATTTATTGATTAAAATATATTTTAATGTTAACCTTGTTAGTGGGAAAAACCCTTTAAGGATTATGATAAATGGCTTTATACTGAACACAGTGAATATAGTAATAAAGAACAATCTTATTTATTTAATGTGAGTTAGAGAAATTGGGCATAAAAGAGAATAGATACTTACAAGAGTTCATAATCTAAAAATTAGGACAGGATGAGTCCCACATTATTTACCTTGGCTGCTAGGAATAAAGAATCCCAGGGCTGATTGGAGTTAATATAGCTACTGTTCACAAGATCAAATCCATAAGGAAACCATCCCTAATGATTTAATTATGACATCTGAGTAATGAATTACATATTCTACATTGTAGACCTTTAGCTATTGCGTTATGTTAAAGGAGATATCCGGGATAACTAATAAAAAAAATTGTGCCTAAGAACTAACGGGCAGATAGCTGGCACCTACCTACCTATTGTGCTTGGCACTGATCACCGCCAGCTGGAGCAATCACAGACTGCTCCTGTCTGTGATTTTGGCACTTCCGGTGATGTCACTACTACCTAGGAGAGGATTCCCTCCCCTCGGTAGACAGACGCATAGCCGACGTGATTGACAGCCGGATCCCCCAATCAGGTAGCTAGGGAGTACGCTGTGAATCAGTGTGATGTCAGCTATGCGGCCCACTTCCGCAGAGCAGAGTTCTGCTCTGGTTTTACGCCACCATACTGCCCCCTGCAGGAGCAGTCTGTACCCTCTCCTTGCCGGGGGTGAATAGCAACAATAGGCAGGTAGGTGACAGTTTCCCGTCTGTTAGTGCTTGAGCAAATATCCCAGATAACACCTTTAATAATCAATCAGAAGCTCTTCTTTTTTTCATATTCATATTGTCCCCATTATTTTACTTTTTTAATTATAAAAATTGAAAATAGCTAAGCCTATAATAGAATAATAGCAGCACACTGTTAATGGCAATCACATGCAAACAATGATGTTCCCGGATGATGTTAATAGATGTTTTTTTGAGAAAAAATGAAAACTAAAAAGTTTTTTTCAAAAAAACTCAGATGGAAAAAATATTTTTATGAAAAACTGCTCATCTTATAATAAGGTTCTTAGCGCATGTATTGGCCAATAGATGCCTGCCCTTCAACCATGTCAAGGTGACCTTAAATCTGAAGGGTCCCTGTCTACACTTAAAACCTCTCTCGTACCCTAGGGGTCTCTGTTACAATGGGCAGTAGCAGGATACATACCACATCAGATGGACCCTGTGGTTTAGTAGGGAGGAAGGAGAGCCAGCACTCCACACACATTAAATGAAGTAAAAAAAGCCAGACAGCACTTCCTTTAACCTCTCGGTCCAGGTCCAATTCTATATAACTGGATTACATATACAGTATATCAAAATAATATCAGCACACTGTTAATGCCAATCACATGCAAACAATGATGTTCCCGGATGATGTTAGCAGATGGTTTTTTTTAGAAAAACTAAAAAGTTTTTTCAAAAAAAACTCAGATGGAATCATTTTTTTAAGAGAAACTGCTCATCTTATAATAAGGTTCTTAAGAGAATGTATTGGCCCATAGATGCCTGCCCTTCAATCACGGCAATGTGACCTTACATCTGAACGGTCCCTGTCTACACTTAAAACCTCTCTCGTACTCCAGGGGTATCTGGACCGCCTGCTTCACACCACAGTTTCAAGGATCCGGGGTTGTCCAGTGTGAACCGGACAGCCCCGAAACCAATTTTAGCCCCATAGTATTCGTATGGGGCTGGATGTGGCCAGATGGCAGTGATTTCCCATCCGGTTCCCTGCTGTTAGGAAGGATCTGGCAGAATTCACTTTTTTCCACGGACATAAAATCGCAGCTTGCAGCGTTTTTGTGTCCGGGGCAAAAATCTGAAAAAATCGGATCCTCCCGGATCCTGTCTGATCCGGTGCCCCTTAACATGTTAGTCTATGGGTGCTGGATCGCGCTGGACCCGACAGGCAGTCTGTCGGGTTCCTGGACGCTGGGTGCTGAAGCTCAGCATCGGTCGGCGCTGAACTTCAGCACTGTGGAGAGCTTATGAGTGAGATTTCAGAACCGCGGCTATCAGACGTGCCTGGTGCTGCTGGGTGCCTGGAGGTGCCTGGTGCTGCTGGGGGCCTGGGTGCCTGTTGTTGCCGGGCACCTGGTGGTGCCTGGTGCTGCTGGGGGCCTGAGTGCCTGGTGGTGCCTGGTGCTGCTGGGTGCCTGGGTACCTGGTGCTGCTGGGGGCCTGAGTGCCTGGTGGTGCCTGGTGCTGCTGGGTGCCTGGGTACCTGGTGGTGCCTTGTGCTGCCAGGTGCCTGGGTGCTTGGAGGTGCCTGGTGCTGCCAGGGGCCTGGGGGCCTGGTGCTGCTGGGGGCCTTGGGGCTTGGCGGTGCCTGGTGCTGCTGGGTGACGGTGTGCCTGTTGTGCTTGGTGCTGCCAGGGGCCTGTGTGCCTTGTGCTGCCAGGGGCCTGGGTGCCTGGTGCTGCCAGGTGCCTGGTGGTGCCTGGTGCTGCTGGGGGCCTGGGTGCCTGCTGCTGCCAGTGGCCTGGGTGCCTGGTGGTGCCTGGTGCTACCGGGGGCCTGGGTGCATGGTGGTGCTGCTAGGTGCCTGGTGGTGCCTGGTGCTGCGGGGTGCCTGGTGGTGCCTGGTGTTGCCGGGGGCCTGGGTGCCTGGTGCTGCCGGGGGTCTGAGTGCCTGGTGGTGCCTGGTGCTGCTGGGGGCCTGGGTGCCTGGTGGTGCCTGGTGCTGCCGGGGGCCTGAGTGCCTGGTGGTGTCTGGTGCTGCTGGGTGCCTGGGTACCTGGTGGTGCCTTGTGCTGCCAGGTGCCTGGGTGCTTGGAGGTGCCTGGTGCTGCCAAGGGCCTGGTGGTGCCTGGTGCTGCTGGGGGCCTTGGGGCTTGGCGGTGCCTGGTGCTGCTGGGTGACTGTGTGCCTGTTGTGCCTGGTGCTGCCAGGGGTCTGTGTGCCTTGTGCTGCCAGAGGCCTGGGTGCCTGGTGGTGCCTGGTGCTGCCGGGGGCCTGGGTGCCTGGTGGTGCCTGGTGCTGCCAGGGGCCTGTGTGCCTGGTGCTGCCAGGGGCCTGGGTGTCTGGTGGTACCTGGTGCTGCGGGGGCCTGGGTGCCTGGTGGTGCCTGGTGCTGCTGGTTGCCTGGGTACCTGGTGGTGCCTTGTGCTGCCAGGTGCCTGGGTGCTTGGAGTTGTCTGGTGCTGCCAGGGGCCTGGGTGCCTGGTGGTTCCTGGTGCTGCCGGAGGCCTGGTGCTGCTGGGGGCCTGTAGGCTTGGTGGTGCCTGGTGCTACCAGGGCCCTGGGTGCCTGGTGCTTCCGGGGGCCTGTGTGCCTTGTACTGCCAGGGGCCTGGGTGCCTGGTGGTACCTGGTGCTGCTGGGTGCCTGGTGGTGCCTGATGGTGCCTGGTGCTGCCGGGGGCCTGGTGGTACCTGTGTGTCTGGTGGTGCCTGGTGCTGCTGGGTGGTGCCTGGTGCTGCCGGGTGGTGCCTGGTGCTGCCGGGGGCCTGGGTGCCTGGTGCTGCCGTGGCCTTGGGTGCCTAGTGGTGGCTGGTGCTGCCAGGGGCCTGGGTACTTGGTGCTGCTGGTGCCTGGGTGCCTGGTGCTGCCAGGGGCCTGGGTGCCTGGTGGTGCCTGGTGTGCCGGGTGCCTGGGTGCCTGGTGCTGCCAGGGGCCTGGATGCCTGGTGGTCCCTGGTGCTGCTGAGTGCATGGTGGTGCCTGGTGCTGCCGGGTGCTTCATGCTGCCAGGTGCCTGGTGGTGCCTGGTGCTGCCGGGGGCCTAGGTGCCTGGTAATACCTGGTGCTGCCTTGGGCCTGGGTCCCTGGTGGTGCCTGGATCTGCTGGGGTCCTGAGTGCCTGGTGGTGCCTTGTGCCATCAGGTGCCTGGGTGTCTGGGTGCCTCGTGCTGCCAGGTGCCTGGTGCTGCCGGGTGCCTTGGTGCCTTGTGGTGTTTGGGTGCCTGGTGCTGCCGGGTGCCTGGGCGTCTGCTAGTGCCTGGCTGCCTGGTGTTGCTGGGTACCTGGTGCCTGTTGTTGCTGGATGCCTGGGTGCAAGGTGCCTGGTGCTGCCGGGTGCCTGGTGGTGCCAGATGCCTGGTGCTGCCGAGTGCTTGGTGGTGCCTGAGTGCCTGGTGCTGCAGCAAGGGACAGCTCCAGCAGCCGTGGACTGCCGATTCCGGCAGAAAACAGGACCGGAGGGCATATTTGCCCTCTGTTTCTGTTCTGTCATTGGGCTGTCAGGCTGTGTCCAGTGCATCCAGTAAAACACCGGACACATAAACGAAAATGGTATTCCGCAGATGTCAATACATACAAGGGCCATTCAAGGACCAATCATGGACTACCCAGATCTCGGAAAAGACTAGCAAGTCGAATTAAGAAATATAATGTGTGCTCGTTAACCAAGGGTCCCAGAGCAGAGTCGACCCTCTCTTTGCAGATTGAGTCTGAGCCAGAGCTAGTTCATATTTACAAGTTAAATTTAACCTTTCCACCACCTCCACCATAGTTGGGGTGGAGGTCCCCTTCCAATTAAATGCAATCGCAGAGCGGGTGGCTATCAGTATATGGGAGATGACTCCTCTCACAATTCTGGGGATTGTTTCGAGACCAATATGTAAGATAGCTATGGAGGGAGTAAGTTTTAGCTGAATTCCAGTTACCCCCAATATCAAGTGTTCAATCCCACTCCAAAAGGTGGCTAGCACCGGACATGCAAACCACATATGAGTCTGACTACCGACCAGGTCCAAATCGGGCCACCAATTCCGGGCAACGATACCACCTCATGTGAGATTTCTTCAGTTGTTCCAAGTGATTTGTGCATGAGGAAACTCTTTTGATCTCGCATATGCTGTCCCTCCATGCCTCCGGCTCTAGGGGTACCCTCAGTTCCCGCTCCCATGTCTGCATATAGGAAAGCACTACCCCCATCACTGGAACCGTTATGGCCTGTATATGATAGAGACCCCCTTTGAGGCAGCGCCCGGGACCAAGAAGTAACCATTAACCCTCCTATCCATATGCACATCAATGAAAGAGGGCACTTGGGGGGTATTATGCAAGAAATGTCTCATTTGTAGATACTGATAGAAGAGCCCCCTTATCCCTGGATGCTTTCGGGTTAATGGTCAAAGGGGATTACTCCAGAGGGCCCCTCCAAATCAGACAATGTTAGGAGACCCGCAGCCTGCCAAGGCTGAAGATTCATGTACAGGATATGGGATTCGATGGCAAGAAGGGAAAGCGAACCCCGGGGTAATGAAAGGAGTGAGGGGGCAAGCGTCCTCCAGAGGTGTAGATCCGCACGCATCGTTGGCAGTAGAGGGTCGGAGGTGCGCGCCTGGAGTACCTCCGACGCCAACATAATTCGGGTAGAGCCACGTCTGGAATACGTTTTTCAATCTGAAGCCACCTGTGGTCCCCGTCCATGTGCCACCAATCCTGGAGCCCGGTTAAAATCGAGGCCCTTTGGTAGGTCAACAAGTCCGGTACACCCATCCCTCCCGACTCCAGGGGGAAGTATACAGTCGACCTCGCTATGCGTGGCAGTTTATGTGCCCAAATATATTTATTAGCCAGGAGCTGCAGATGGAGAATATATTTTTTGGGTATGTTAAGGGGCAGGATTCTAAAGTAATAGAAGATCTTAGGGAGGGCTATCATCTTGAAGGCATTAATACGAGCGGACCACGAGGTCATAATTTGATGCATGTCATCCAGGAGGGCTTAAATTTTTACATAAAGATTGGTAAAGTTGACTTTTATCGTGTGCACTGAAGGGGGTCAAAGTTATTCCCAAATATGGAATGCCGTCAGGGGACCACTGGAAAGGGAACGCCTCCTCCAGGTTTCTCCGGCACGGGGCTGGGACTCCAATCGGAAACACAAGCGATTTAGTTTATAGTGTGATATTTTACTGAATTCGTCTATCTCGGACACGATAGCAGAGAACGACGGCCCAATGATCACGCATGATACTCATGAACGGGATGAGATGGGGAAGATGTGGGGAGACGTTGTTGTGGAGAATGTTGGGTATCATGCCACTAATGAAACACTATGGCGAGACAGATTAAAATTATAAGTTGGAGCGTCAGGGGTCTAGCAGACAGCAGTAAGAGGGCAATGGTGTTACGTCATTTGTTGTCCTTTAAGCCATCAATACTATGCTTATTAGAGACACATTTGGTCAGGTGTGGTGTGTTGGCAAGGTCCTGGATTCGACATGCATATCATGCTGCCTATTCTAGTTATGCAAGAGGGGTTTCGGTCCTGGTTCACGCCTCAGTACCATATGAAGAAGTGGAAGTAAATGTGGATAAGGATGGGCAATATGTGTTTGTGGCAGTGTATTCCCCTCCTCCATATTCAGATAGCAAACTTCACGAGATCATGGACCTGGCCGGGCGCAGGGTGGCACTACCAATACTAGTTGTAGGGGATATGAATAATGTTCTGAATTGGTCCTTGGATAGGGAAGGGCATGGGCGGGGGCCCGGGGAGAGTGAAGTTGAGACTCCCTTTGCTAGGCATGTTACTGAGTTGGGTTTTGTGGATTTATGGAGAATAAGGAATCCAGGAGTACAATGTTTTTCGTGCTTCTCAACCTCACACAACTCCATGTCCAGAATAGATTTGGCATTGGGAAATAGACAGTTGGATAGGATGATTAATAAGGTGGAATACCTGAATAAGGTGATGTCTGACCACAAACCGGTGGAGGTCAACATACAGATCGGGCCGAGAGGTGGGGCTCATGGGAGAGATTGGAAGGTTCACCCAACATGGCTGAAAACGATTGATATGGAAAGTATTAGAGGGGAAATAGAGTTATTTTTTCAGGATAATGAAGGAAGCGCAACCGTGGGAGTGGTGTGGGATGCTATGAAAGCCTACCTGAGAGGTCTTTTTATACAGGACATTTCAAGGTGTAAATCTGAATCTAGAAGGGAGGAGCAGGAGGCTATGGAGGGACTGAGATTGGCAGAAAGGGAGGGGGTGAGCTTGCCCACCCTGGAGACGCAAAGGAAATTGGAAAGGGCGCAGGAGGAGGTTGATAGAATTCATATGGGCTCGGCAAAAAATAGACAGGAGTTTCAGAGAGTGGCCTTTTTTGAAGACGGTGAAAAAGTGGGCCATTTGTTATCAGTGGTAGCAGCGGCTCAGAGGGATTCGTCATATGTATATACTTTACGGGATAGAGAGGGTAGTATGGTGGAGGATACTGGGAGCATATTGAATATTTTTAAACAGTTTTACGAACACTTGTACACCTCCGGGCTTACGTCCTCTAGGGAGGTTATTGTGAACTATGTGGAAGTAGCCAACCTCAAACAAATACAAAATGAGGAAAAACTGATTTTGGATAAATCAGGAGGAGTTGGAAGAAGCGTTGGCATCCATGGCAAATGATAAGGCTCCTGGGGGTGACGGGTTGCCTGTGGAGGTGTACAAACAACTTAAGGATGTGCTGTTACCCAAATTATGTCAGGTATTTCAGGAGGCCTTGGGAGAGGGACGTCTGCCGGACCCATGAGGGAGGCCACCATAGTGGTGCTTCCGAAGGAGGGTAAAGACAAATATAAGGCTGAGTCATATAGGCCCATTTCATTAGACGCTAAGTTGTTAGCCAAAGTTATGGCACGTAGGTTGACGGGTGTGGTGTCGGGCTTGATTCACCCTGATCAGTCTGGCTTCATGCCGAATAGGTCGACCACAATCAATCTGCGGAGATTGTATGTCAATATGCAATTGCCGGCAGATAATGCAGGTTGTAGAGTAGTTGTGTCTTTGGATGCTCATAAAGCGTTTGACAGCATGGAGTGGGACTATTTATGGGCGGCATTAGAAAGAATGGGCTTTGGACAGACGTTCCTTGAATGAATAAAGTTGCTTTATTCCTCCCCGCTGGCCTGTGTAAGGGTGCATGGAATAAGATCTGATAAATTTGCTCTCACCAGAGGTACCCGACAGGGATGCCCTCTATCTTCGTTATTATTTGCCCTTGCGATTGAACCACATGGCGGCTCATATTAGACAGTCAGTTGAAGTGGTTGGCTTTAAATATGGTCAGGTGGAGGAAAAGATCGCACTTTATGCTGATGATATACTCTTATTCCTGCAGGATCCCCGAGACGCACTTACACATGCAGTGGAGTTAATTGAGAAATTTGGAGCAATGTTGGGATTGCGGATAAATTGGGAAAAATCCAGTTTATTGTTGCTAGACAGGGATGATGAAGCAGAGGTGGGAACTATAGAATGTGCTGAGCTCAAAGTTGTAGAGCAATTTAAATATCTGGGCATGAAGATAGCGTTACCGGTTACAGATTTTGTTCGTTTGAATGTAGACCCGTTGTTGATCAAACTAAAAGATAAGGCACAAGCATGGTCCAAATTGCGTCTCTCAGTGGTGGGCAGGGCGAACCTGGCCAAAATAATCCTTATGCCTAAGATTCTTTATGTGCTTCATAACTCTCCTGTGTGGCTCCCGTGGGGGTTGTTCCAGAGGTTAAACTCTCTATTTAGAGATTTGGTATGTGGCAGGGGGCAACCCAGAATTAAACTTGAAATCTTGCAACGGCCAAAGTCGGAAGGGGGAATTGCTTTACCAAATCCTTGGATTTATTTTTTAGCGTCCCAGAGCCAGCATCTTAGAGGGTGGGTATCGAGAGGGCAGGGATACTCAGTAAAAAAGGTTTTGGAACTTATGACTGGCAGGTCCCCACTGGTACAGAGCTTGGAGGCGGGAGATCTGGGACAGTTTGGGGGGAGGTTTCCCACCATGTGCTTGGTACAGAGGGTGTGGTCTTGAGTGAAGAAACTGAGGGGCATAAGTGGCTTCACGAAATATACTCCTGTGAGGATGAATAGAAACTTAGGTGAATTCTGTAAGTTGGGAAGTCAGAGAGCATGGACACGTGGTGGTCTTGAGTATCTATGGCAGCTTGAAGACAAGGGGAGGTTGAAGTCCTTTGAGTCATTAAAGCAAGACTTTGGAATCCCGGACACAGATGCGTTCTTATATCACAGGGTGGCACATGCCTATAACAGACAAAGGAGACTGAGTAATCTCAAGACTCACAAGGACATAGTGTTGGACTATATTTGTATGGATGGTGACACTAAAAAAGTGATTTCGACTATATATGGCGATCTGTTGTATACATTCTTACTGCGGCATCCTATACGGGCTCGGGATAAGTAGGAAGAAGAAATACAGGAAATAAATGATGAGGTGTGGGACACTATACTGGAATATGGTCCGAAGTTATCTTTGAGTGAGCCGGGTAGGGTGTCGCAGCTCTATTTGGTGCACAGAGTTTATAGATTGCCTGAGTTTTTACACAGGATTGGCGTTAGGAGTACGTCAGAATGTCCGCGATACATGCATGAGGGTGCGGGAGTGCTACATATTATGTGGGAATGTCCGAGACTGCAAGCTTTCTGGATGGTGGTGATAAATTTGATTGAGGGAAGGTATGGATGTGTGATTCCGAGAATACCAATTGTGTGTATGTTAGGTTATGTGGAAGAAATAAATGTGACGAGTGTGCGGAAGATTGCTGTGGCAAGATTGTTATTCATTGCGAGGAAGTTGATTGCGAGGGCGTGGATCAGGGCCGAGCCTCCCTCCAGGATGGAATACTTACAACAAGTGGCGTATATCATATGTACAGAGGAGAATATATATAAGAAAAGGAATGCCTTTACAATGTTTGAAAAATTGTGGGATCCATGGTTGCGGGTGGAGGATAATGTGTCAGGAGGTGTATGAGAGACGACTGTGACGAATGTTTTCTTTTATACTGCTGGACCTGTGGCTAAAGAAGAAGATGGAGGATGTATATACGAAGATTCTAGATATAAGTGCTATTGTTTGTATAGAAATGCATACAGGGAATCTGTTCATGAGTGTGGGTGGTGGGATCCATTGTTGGGTTTATATTATATATAAGGTAAAATGTAATGTGATATTGTCTTTCTGATGTGTGTTGCAATATTATGCTGAGTTTAATAAAAAACATCTGAACAAAAAAAAAAAGAAAGGAGCAGAGATGTTACCCCCACATAGGCCATATGACCTACTTCCAGCTTCCTCTCCTCTCAAACACCAAATCTGCCCTCTGTCCCAGTTGGAGACCCAAGCCAGGTCCAAAAATCTGACAAGTGGAATTATCCAGAAGTCCTCTTCTCTGACTGGTACAGGATTCTTACATATAACATGGAAAGATGGCTCCCTCCGGTCCTGCATTTACTATAGCGTTCTCGATCAGATCACTGTGAAGAATAAATATCCACTGCCACTCATACCAGAATTGTTCGACCGACTCAAAGGCACCAGAATCTTCACCCAGCTCGACCTCTGTGGGCTGTATAATCTGATCTGTATACAGGCATCACACGCATTGAAGACCGCCTTCAACACCCGGGATAGACACTACGAGTTTTGGATAATGATGTTTGGGCTTAGCATTTCCTCTGCGGACCACTAGTAATTTGTGAATAACATTTTTCTGGATGTACTTTATGCCTGTGTGGTCTCATACCTGGACAACATCCTGGTGTTATCTCCTGATCTACACACTCAAAGGAGGAATGTTCGCCAGGTCCTGCAGAGACTTAGGAAGAAACATCTGTATGCCAAGTGACACGCCCATGAGGGCCGTGGGGTACTTGGAACCGGGCCTTAAGATTCTCTTGGGGATGTCACGGTGGCATGACCCAGTTCCGTGGCACTGGCCATGTCATAATAATGAGAGAACAGTTTATAAGGGGAATAAGTTGTGATGCCACTCATGGTACTCGACTATTTGATAGATGGCCAATGCTGCGGTGCAGGTCCACTGGGGCAGTTGGTGACGCAGCTTAGATGGTTCAGCTCCCCATGGGTGGAGCAGGGCCCCAGGGCAGTTAAGTAGTCCCTCTATAGTGGTGTTAAGTCTAGTGCAGGGCAGGTGTCACCGGAATAATCTGAGGACACAGCAGAGTGCAGTTTTCACACTTAACTTACAGTTCGTAGGGACACCAACCAGAGCAAGGGATCCAGCCACTCGCAGGTAGATTAGGTACACTTGATCGGTACTCCCTTCTGTGTACCTGTTCGGGTCATCTCCCTGCACTGGCTCTCTCCCTCCTGCCCTGCGCCTCGCACACAGTGTCCCAAGCCAGCAGCCTCGGGTTCTGTCGGGTGACGTCCTCTTTGTCCCCTGACCCCATGTGGCTGCCTTTCAGCGGTTATGTGCGGACTTTGGGTGCTGCACGTGAAGATACAACAGCCTCCGGTTTGCTAGCTGAGTCCTTAGTTTCTCCACTAGTCTGGGGCCAGTCCCCTCTGCAGCCTAGCTCATCCAGCAAATCCCTCCAGGCAGTCACTGGAACAGGGTACCTCCAGCCAGGGCTTCATGGCAACCCAAAGGTAGTCCCACTTCCCTGGACAGAGCCTCCCCTAGGAGCTCCCTCCTCTTCTCTGGAGCTTCTCTCTCTGGCCTATCTGTTCTGGGACAAGCTCCTACGGGTCCAGTCCCCAGGACGTCTCCTCCTGACTGAACTGAACTGCTCCTGTTCTACTTCTTTCCCTTTTCTAACTTCCTATCCCCGGCCCTCTACCTAGTTCCTCCAGCCTGAGATGGGGCGCTCCCTCAACAGGGTCTGCCCAGATCCCATGGCCTGGTGTTGGATGCGGGTTTGTGGCTATCGGGTTGTGCCCCACCCTTACCTGGGGAGGCGGTACCGTACCTCTGGATGAGGTACGGTACCTCTGTGGCGACTGGACCCCCAGGGGCACCACACAAGTATGAGAAGTGAGTTTTCGAGCAGACCTCTCTTCCTTTCCTAGGGTACATTATCTCAGATACTGGGTTGAAGATGGATCCTGAGAATGCGTCTGAAATCCTGAAGTGGCTTCGTGTTGATCGTGTGAAACTTATCCAGTGGTTTCTGGGATTCACTAATTACTACCACCAGTTTATACCTCACTTCTTGTCCTGAACAATCTCAATCACTGCCATGATCCACAAGGGCGATAACCTAAAGAAGTGGATTCTGGAGGCTAGCAGTTTGATCTCCATGAAGTAGGACTTCTCAACAGCCCTGGTGCTGCATAGACCCGAGATCAGTAAACAGTTCTTCTTGGAGTTCAATGCCTCTTTTTTCAGGGCCAGGGCTGTCCTCAGATATCTCCTATGAGGCAAATTTGTTCTCCAAGGCTTTTTCTTCTCCAGAATGCAACAATTTGATTGGCAGTTGAGAGTTGTTGGTGATCAAGATGGCTTTGGATGAGCGGCATTACTTACTAGAAGTAACATTTCATCGCTTTTCCATCTTCACCGACCATAAAAACAGCTGCCGTATGCCTGATCCGGCTGGGGATAGAGTGGGAGAAAATTTAATAAAATGTATTGTGCATATGTAAATAATATGTGGGCACCTGGGTAGGGGCTGCACAAGTGGTTTAAATCCACCACTTTATTACTATCACTGTTTGAAGTCCCAGCGGCTTTTACCGTTGCAGCGGGAATGATTTACACATAGAACTGTAAGAATTAGCGTAGGAACGCAATCTACAGCAATTCTGAGAGTTCTCTATGCACACAGCTGTCAGAATTGGCATCTACTCTGCATTTCACAGGTCTGTGCATAGTAAACTCTCAGAATTGTTGCAGAATGAGCTTCTATGCCACTTCTAACAGTTCAGTGAGTCGAAGAGGCAGAGAAGTCCCGCTCCATGCTGGCAAAAGCAGACGGGACTTAAAACAGTATTAGTAATAAAGTAGTAGTTTTAAACCACTCCTGCAGCCCCTACCCAGATGCTCACATATGCACTATAAATTGTACTCACATTTTCTCACATTAACATGGGGCACAAGTCCTTTTTATAAGGTGGGGATAGATGCTTGTGAGGTACTATTCTGGGCATGCTCAGTGGGGTAAAACCGATCCAGATGGACAGATCTGCCCTGTCCGGATCCGTCCACCATTGGACCCCATTCTATTTCTGGATGGATCCGAAGACATCCAGAGGCATCAGACTTTTAGAGGAACACAAAAAACGAAACATGATGCGTCCACAGAGGGTGACAAAAATACTGATGTGGAAGGATCAGGATGAATCTTGATGTCACAGCTTGCACCTGCGGCCCCATGTTAACTATAGGGATCATAATGCGTCATGATTTGGACGGATTACAAAGCAAGACAAAGAAATGCAAGTGTGAAACCACCCTAAGGTGATTTCACACCTGCAATGCGTCCAGATCAGAGTAGCCAGAACCCTGTAGCTGTGTTGGGAGGTGCGAAAAAGAAAGTTTGAGCATTCTCAGTGTGGAACAATGGACCCGAATGGATGGATCAGTCCAGTTTTGGATCCTGACACCATTGAAATACATTATATTTGTGGCCGCATTGGGATGCTTTCGGATGCATCAGGATTTTATACAACCACCAAAAATGCTATTTTATGCGTCCAGGGAGGAGGTAAAAAAACCTCATGTGGTAGAATCAGGCATAATCCTGATGCCACTGCATGCAACTGCAGCCCCATTTAAGTATAGGGACAAATGCCTGATCAGGAGGCTTCAGGATTTGGATGGATTACAATGCAAGGGCTCGGACACACATCAGTGAAACATGTCTAAGTTTACAGTGCGGAAAAATCGCATTGCTCTCGGACCAATGTTTACTAATGTCTGAGAGCACATCTCCGAGTCTCATACGCTTTTTCCACATCCGATTCTTGGATTGCGAGTCAATCGCAACATGTTGCGATTCTATGCGAGTCACGGACGAGACTCGCCAATGCAAGTCTATAGGTCCGACAAAAAACTCGGATTGCACTCGGACCACACTCTCACCATCCGAGTCTGATGCTAGTTTTAATTGATACATTACCATTCTGCAGACAACTGTAAAAAATGCTCCTGTAAATGATTATACAGTAACTGGCTGCTGAGGAAAAAAACGGATTGCACTAGACAGCACTCGCAAGCCGCACTGAGCAAAAGTCAGATGACACTCGTCACTCTCGGATCCGAGAATCGGAGCATTTTTAAACTCTGATGTGTGTCCATACCCCAAGACAAAAAAATGCAAGTGTGAAACCACCTTTGTTTTTGATCCTGACATACAGTACTATGAAAATGTTTTAGGCAGGTGTGGAAAAAATGCTAAGTAAAGAATGTTTTCAAGAAGTGTTCATGGTTTATTATAATCAATTAATAAAATGCAAAGTATCTGAAAACAGGTTAATGATACAAATGATTTACAATAGGTAAGCATACATACACTATAATAACAACTTAAGTCTATATTTGTCTCTGATTTTTTTGAATGCTCTTGTGACTTCCTTATTTCTTAAGCTATAAATTAAGGGATTCAGCAGAGGAATAATAACAGTATAGAACACAGAAGCAATTTTGTCTTGGCCCATAGCATAACTAGAAGATGGACGTAAGTACATGAAGACTATGGTGCTGTAGAATATGCCAACTGTCATTAGGTGGGACGTACAAGTAGAGAATGCTTTCCTCCTTCCTTGCTGAGAATTTATGTTTAAAATGGTTGATATTATATAGCTATATGACACCATAATAGTTGTTAATGAGCTGATTTCAGCAAGACCTCCAAAAATGAACATCACAATCTCATTTACTGTGGTATCAATGCAAGAGAGCTTTAAAAGCGGTGGGACATCACAGTAGAAGTGATCTATTTTGTGGCTCCTGCAGAAAGGTAATTGGAAAGTGCATGACGTATGAATCGATGCATTCAGATAACCACCAAGATAAGCAAAGCCCACAAGTTGCCTGCAGAACCTCTTCTTCATTATTATCATATAAAAAAGTGGGTTGCAGATTGCAACATAGCGATCATATGCCATTATTCCTAGCAAGAAACATTCAAGGCTAACAGAAGCACCAAACAGATACATCTGCAATGCACATTCAACTAATGAAATAGTCTTTGTAGTTGAAAGGAAATTCGCTAAGGTCTTTGGCGTTATGATAGTAGAATAACAAAGGTCTAAAAAAGAAAGGTTCTTAATGAAAAAGTACATTGGCGTGTAAAGCCGGGAATCTCCATTGATGGTTAGAATGATGCCAATATTAGCCGCCAAGGTAACAACATAAAATATCAAAAATAAAACAAAAAGCAGTATCTGGAGCTGAGGATCATCAGTAAGACCCGAGAGTACGAAATAAGAAGGTTTTGTGCTGTTCATAGTACTCATGTCTTGCTTCTTCCTAAAGAGGAAATTAGAGTCATTAAAACAGAAAGAAATATTCTAACAGATCTTGAAAATTTGGCTTAGTAATGGTAATTAATATGGAATTTTTTCACAATCACATCACACAAATTGTTTAGAATGGATATCCAGACTAAAGTGGCGCTTATCACCTTAGGGGATCCTCAGCTTTAAGCAAACTAACCCAATTGCATTAAAAATAAAAAAAAATATTTGTTCATAAATGACAATACAACATGTTTTGGCGACGTATCAAATTGTAGCCTTCTTTAGGTACATAAATAATGATTAAAAAAGTCATCTGTCCTGGATATCCTCCCTTTCTTACCTATGTGGATCCATCAGAGGCCTAAAGGTTACCCGTTACATGTCACATGTATATGGCAACAAAATAGAACAATGTGTCCATGATTTCACTGCAACCAGCAAATTGCCAGTGAAATTGCATGCAATGTTGCGACATGTAACGGTACCCCAACACATAGCCTTCCAGTGTGAGCTGCACACCCAGCGGATCACAAAGACATCAAATGGAAAAGGTGTCTCATCTATGATTCCCTCTGCATCTCAAAGCTTGTCTACCTCTAACGTCTGGTGAGCGTGTTACTTTTAATGCATTTTCTTTGTAACAATTACTACACTTAAAGCAAGCGTTGCGTTTGTCTCCTCTTTTTCCCTCCATGCAGGGTTTCATTAATCATACAAATTGTTTGGAAATAAATATACATTATTTAGGTAAGTAAGATGTAAAAGGGTTATCCCATGAATTGAAAACCAAAAAACCTCTGTTACTAACCATATTGGAGTGAATACTGCCACACCCTTGTTTAATCTCCACCTCTTTCAGCTTCTTTACTCACTCCTAAACAATTTTGGTCATTTCTCTTTGTGTTGGGACACAGCAGCATGTGACCATCTGACAATATAAATTCCCAAAATTGCATTTCAGTCATATTCCGATAACTCCTCTACACTTGGCCTCTTCTTTATAAGATGACTATGCTACAGGATGGCTAGAGCAGGGCAACTACTGAGCATGTGTCCACTGCCTAAGGTGGGCCTACACTCCAACCACAGGAAAAACAGCAAAAAATGCAGTCTATTGCTTGTTTAAGACATGCCTCTTGTATACTCTATTGAGTTTTGAACAATACTGTTTGTGAGAAATCCTGTTTAGAAACTGTTGTTATAACTGCTATGATTAAAAGAAACTAATACAGTTGACTTGTCCTTTTGTCTTGTCTTGCTATAACACTGATCTCACTTTTGCATTCAACTATTAAGCAGCCATTCTTAGGGTCAGGCTTATTATACAGTATGTGCATTCTGCTCAGTTGTACAGGTGCCCTTCAGGCAAGGAGGTCCTCTGTAACCATAAAAAAAACAATGGTACCTAGTTGCTTAGATCACATTTAATGGGTTTCTCTCCTTCCTACTCATGTTTTGCAATCTCATTTTTTTGGGCACTTAGTGTAAGGTTTTATGGAAATTCATAAAATGGTCCATGATGAGATGGTCACTGTCATCAAATAAGCAATCAAAAATCAAAGAGTCCTTACTCGATGTACAGTTGCATCTCAATGAATTCTAATATCATCAAAAAGTTAATTAATTTCAGAAGGTAGAAAATGTGTGAACCGTGTTAGCCAGTAGATAGAAAAATATATTGGAATATAATCAGCCTGACGAAGAGGCCTAAGTGTCTCGAAAGCTTGCTATGTTTACCATCTTTTCAGTTAGCCATTAAAAGGTATCAACCACTGAGGACTCTCAGATTCCATTATATTTTTCTAATTTATTTCAGTAATTCAATACATAAAGTGAATGCATATATTATATAGAGTCATTACAAACAGAGTGATCTATTTCAAGTGTTTATTTCTGTAAATGTTGATGATGATGGCTTACAGCCAATGAAAACTCAAAGGTCATTATCTCAGAAAATTAAAGTAGGGAGGATGAAGGGTCTGAGAGATAAAATATGACCTAAATAGATATCAGAAGCTTCACCTTGTGTGGTTGTGAGAGTCACAACCACTATAAAAGCATATCATGGCTGCTGCAGTCCCCAGCGTGGTGCATATAGAGTAGAGAGGATGAAGGGTTAAACACTGCGTTGCTGTATTCCACGAGACATCAAAAGGTGAATATAATATTGCTTTATTAGTCAATTCGTTTCAGTGCTCCCTGGTCCCTTCCTCAGGACAAATCAATATCATATTGCTATGTTTCAGGGTGTTTCTGGGAGCCCTGAAACGCGTTGACTAACAAATCAATATTATATTCACCCTTTGATGTCTCGTAGAATACAGCAATGTGGTTTTTAACCCTTCACCCTCCCTTGTCTATATGCACCACGCTGGGAACTGCAGCAATCGTGATATGCTTTTATAGTGGTTGTGACTCTCACAACCACACAAGGTGAAGCTTCTGATACCTATTTAGGTAATATTTTATCTCTCAGACCCTTCATCCTCTCTACTTTAATTTTCTGAGATAATGACTTTTGGGTTTTCATTGGCTGTAAGCCATAATCATCAACATTTACAGAAATAGACACTTGAAATAAATCACTTTTGTAATGACTGTTTATAATGAATGCATTTCACTTTTTGTATTGAATTACAAATAAAAATACCTTTTTGATGATATTCTAATTCATTGAGATGCACCTGTATTGAGGGGGCTGCATTGTTGCTATTTTAGGACAGATAACAAACTATTATAAATATTATTTCTTATGATAGACTGTTTATAATGAATTCCATTTCACTTTACATGTGGAAGTAGGGGAAGACAGAATAACAACAATTACAGTAATCATGAACAATACAAGTCACCAATCTTGATTGCCAGGGCTCACTGTCTACAAGGAATGGGTGAGAATACATTAGGAGAGGGTAGAGCTGAAAGCGCAGTGGTATAGTGGACTGAGGGTTACTACAGGTTGTAGGCTTGTCGGAGGAGGTGGAGAAAAACTAATGAACCATGCACACAATGAATGTTTCTGTAGGACTTCAAGGTAACCCGTATCAGAGCAGTCCCTATCTGATGTATTTAAAACCTGACCTAAATGAGCAGGATCCAGACAGGTCCAATGTCTGACTTGGACTGACTGCAGAAGACAGCTTTTTATGTGCAGGGCTCAAAGGGGAGGGGTGGGAGACTCCCCAATCTTGCAGAAACAAAAAATAATTTAGACAAAAACTAATGAACCATGCACACAGTGAACATGTCTGTAGGACAGTGTTCACACCACCAAAAGACTGAATCACAAAAAAACAGTCAAACAAACGTATAAAAATACTCTGTTGTAAAAAAACACAGTTAAAAGCAAGTGCTGCTGATAAAGTAAAATACAGGGTATTTAGTTAGTTGTCGGAGGAGGTGGGTCTTCAGGTTCCATTTGAATGTTTCCATAGTGGGTGAGAGTCTGATGTATTGGTGCAGAGTGTTCCATAATATGAGGGAAGTGCGGGAGAAATCTTGTATGCGGTTGAGGGAAGAGGAGATAAGAAGGGAGAAGAGAAGGCGTTCTTGAGAGGATCACAACTTGCATGAAGGTAAGTACCAGGAGACCATGTCGAAGATGACAGGTTGCAGATGGCTTTATATGTCATGGTTAGGGTTTTGGACTTACAGTTGTGGCCAAAAGTATTGACACCCCTGCAATTCTGTCAGATAATAATCAGTTTCTTCCTGAAAATGATTGCAATCACAAATTTTTTGGTATTATTATCTTCATTTAATTTGTCTTCAATGAAAAAACACAAAAAGAATTGTTCTAAAGCCAAATTGGATCTAATTCCACACCAAACATAAAAGAGGGGGTGGACAAAAGCATTGGAACTGTTAGAAAAATCATGTGATGCTTCTCTAATTTGTGTAATTAACAGCACCTGAAACTAACCTGTGGCACCTAACAGGTGTTGGCAATAACTAAATCACACTTGCAGCCAGTTGACATGGATTAAAGTTGAGTCAACCTCTGTCCTGTGTACTTGTGTGTACCACATTGAGCATGGAGAAAAGAAAGAAGACCAAAGAACTGTCTGAGGACTTGAGAAACCAAATTGTGAGGAAGCATGAGCAATCTCAAGGCTAGAAGTCCATCTCCAAAGACCTGAATGTTCCTGTGTCTACCGTGCGCAGTGTCATCAAGAAGTTTAAAGCCCATGGCACTATGGCTAACCTCCCTAGATGTGGACGGAAAAGAAAAATTGAAGAGAGATTTCAACGCAAGATTGTGCGGATGGTGGATAAAGAAGCTCGACTAACATCCAAACAAGTTCAAGCTGCCCTGCAGTCCGAGGGTACAACAGTGTCAACCCGTACTATCCGTCGGCGTCTGAATGAAAAGGGACTGTATGGTAGGAGACCCAGGAAGACCCCACTTCTTACCCCGAGACATAAAAAAGCCAGGCTGGAGTTTGTCAAAACTTACCTGAGAAAGCCTACAACATTTTGGAAGAATGTTCTCTGGTCAGATGAGAGAAAAGTAGAGCTTTTTGGGCAAAGGCATCAACATAGAGTTTACAGGAGAAAAAAAGAGGCATTCAAAGAAAAGAACACGGTCCCTACAGTCAAACATGGCGGAGGTTCCCTGATGTTTTGGGGTTGCTTTGATGCCTCTGGCACTGGACTGCTTGACCGTGTGCATGGCATTATGATGTCTGAAGACTACCAACAAATTTTGCATAATGTAGGGCCCAGTGTGAGAAAGCTGGGTCTCCCTCAGAGGTCATGGGTCTTCCAGCAGGTCAATGACCCAAAACACACTTCAAAAGGCACTAGAAAATGGTTTGAGAGAAAGCACTGGAGACTTCTAAGGTGGCCAGCAATGAGTCCAGACCTGAATCCCATATAACACCTGTGGAGAGATCTAAAAATGGCAGTTTGGAGAAGGCACCCTTCAAATATCAGGGACCTGGAGCAGTTTGCCAAAGAAGAATAGTCTAAAATTCCAGCAGAGCATTGTAAGAAACTCATTGATGGTTACCGGAAGCGGTTGATCACAGTTATTTTAGCTAACGGTTGTGCAACCAAGTATTAGGCTGAGGGTGCCAATACTTTTGTCTGGCCCATTTTTGGAGTTTTGTGTGAAATGATCAATGTTTTGCTTTTTGCTTCATTCTCTTTTGTGTTTTTTCATTGAAGACAAATTAAATGAAGATAATAATACCAAAGAATTTGTGATTGCAATCATTTTCAGGAAGAAACTGAGTATTATCTGACAGAATTGCAGGGGTGTCAATACTTTTGGCCAACACTGTAAGTCTTTTGGAAGAGGAAAACCAATGAAGGTATTGGATGGGGAATAGTGAGGAGACAGGTGGATTAGTTGGGCAGCAGGGTTTAGGATAGATTGCAGGGGTGCAAGAGCACTAGAGGGGAGGCCAGAGAGCAGGAGGTTTCAGAGAAGTTCTGTGAAGTTACAAAAGTATATCATGCAGACAATTAATTGTGACATCAAAACTAGACAATTAAAAGGGCTGCTCCTTTCAAAGATTACTGCTCCAGTGGCTTTTGGATGCAAAATAAAAGGCTGCTTCTATGGCCTTATTGATCGAGTGCAGCAGTGAAGATACATAGACGCATCCGTCAACCAGTCAGCCAGCAACTGGCTGCAACACTGTAGACATGACTCCAACGCTGCAGTCAACAACGACGGAAGCTGTGATGAAAAGCAGTGAGTAACCGCTCAGTTTATTTTTTGGGGGGGAAGAAGAGACATTGCATCCTTCATGAACCTTTGGAGCAGCAATTTTAGAAGTAACAAAGCCCCTTTAGGCAATTGCGATATCAAATTACTTTTAGTAATAAAACAAAAGCGGATTTTAGTCGGGTAAACTTCTGTACATCACAGCTAGTTTCTACCAGGTAAGCACAATTATAGACAAATCATACGTACCATCAAATTAGCAGCCCAAGTGGTCTTCTTGCAAGAGATCCCAATCTTGTTGTCCACAGTTGCTTTTTATGGAATATATTATTCCAGGTCAGAGCATTGTATAAACTGCAGCTGGAACCTTCAGTCTGAAATGTTATATGTGTTATAACATACGAAAAATAAAACAGCAATGACACAATTCTCAAGAGTAAATGTAGAGTGATATAAACATAATCCACTAAGACTAATCAAGTGCATTTTATATATTACTGCTACTTTTTATACAGAAGGTTAAACAAAGCATTGCGAATAATAAAGGGTTGTACAACATAACATTTAGATATGGTAATACACTTGAATCTCTTAGCTAACATACAATATGTAAAAAAAATGTTTTAGTTCTCTAAAACTGTTGTTACATCTCACGGCACCTCTGATATTCATTTCATTTCTTCTCATTATATCCATATGATGTGACCAGTGCTGGGGGTCACATATGTTCAGTAACTCTCTGGATCTTCCTATAGGTCAGGGGCGGAAAACTATTTTTCTGCTGAGGGCCATTTGCAAATGTCTACAATCCTTCGGGGGCTGTGCAAAATGATCAACGTGAAAATGACCTGCTGTATTTGGTTAAACAATCATCTCACCCCTACTGTTGTGGCTGGATGTGGGTGAATTTGGTCATGTTACTTCTCAACTGCTTTTTCCAGGTTTGCTAGAACCCTAGACATCACAGGAGAGGCTGGGAGCATATACCTCATTGGGGAGGCAGAGGCTGGGGCATATACATCACAGGAGAGGCTGGGAGCATATAACTCATTGGGTAGGCATAGGCTGGGGCATAGAGATCACTGGAGAGCTGGATTTAAAGGGCAGACAATCGGCAAAACTCGTCTTCCAGCCTGAGCACTGCGGTCCCCAGGAATCTTCCCGCGGGCCGTAAAAAAGTCATCGAGAGCCGCCTTCGGCCCTGGGGCCTGAGGTTCCCCACCCCTGCTATAGGTGATGACCAGTTTTCTGCCATTGTACAATCTTGGTCAATAAGAATCAGGTAGAAATAAACTGCTCACAATCACACAACACTAGTTCTGAGAGTGAATTAAAAAACACAAAGGGGCAACAAAAGAAAGATGTGGAATTAATATTTAAACGCGAGCAATTTTTGTTGTTAAAAATAATATTTGGCCTAATGTAACAGTGAAATGTAATTTCTGATGATGGATAATCTCTTTAAGTACTATTTGCTGTGCACCTTGAAGTGTTTAGTATAGGTTTGCAGCCTTACTAGACATTAGTATACTATAGGTCATCAAGATGACCCTCACCTATCTGTCAACTAATATTCTCTACGACAGTGGGTGGGTATTAGTGAATTTGAGGGTTGATTGTCTGACGAAAGGACCATTGAGTCCTGAAAGCTTACAAATATAATTTTTTTTTGGTTAGCCAATGAAGGTATCACTCCTAGAATACTTTTTTTAAAGACATTTTTTTTGGGGACTTAAGTATTTACAGGTTTGAACTATGCAAACCTGCACATTGCATAGGGCAACCGCTAAGCACTACGCTTTATGTCTAGTTTACTTGAATGGGAGATAATGAACAGTACTTCAAAGCACCCACTAAGCAAAACATGGGGCTTCTATGTCCTCTCCATACATTGCTTATATGCAGCCACTGCTGGAGTGAATTTCAGCTGATCGGTGTGGTGCCAGCTGTTGGACCACTATCTATCCCTTTCATTTTGTTGCTTCCAAAGTGTACATAGTGCATTTCTGATGTTTATTTTAGTGCAGTTTTTTCACAAAACCGCATGCAAATCCTTATGGTAGCAAAGTCAATGAGGATTCTGAAGTATTGTGCACATATAGCTTTGTTTCCCTTGCAGATCTGCTGCAGAAATAAATCTGGAGCATGTCAATTATTGCATCATATTTCAAACCAATTGTATGAAAAACACATGGTAAAAATACATGAAAAAAACCTCCTAAAAACTTGCCAAAAACGCATTGCCAGGAGATTCAGAGTTGGTGCTACCAAATACTCAACATTCACACATAGCCTTAGAAGCAAAACAACAACCAGCAAAGACAAGTCATTACATAAGAAGAAAAAATTAGCTGGGGAAACATTTATTTATAGTGTGCTTAACTTGGTCCTGTAGATATATAATTTTTTGCTTTATTCAGATGTTAAAATTTGTTAGAGATCCAGTATTTAATATGTCCCCTCTAACCGTTAACATTACGTTCTTATCAGCTGTCATAAACCCTAGTATATGTATGATACATAACAGTATCTTACCTGCTAACAATTTCTATTCATCAATTCTGATTTAGGTGAAGGAAGTTATATAATGACAAATATATGTTCCCGTGGGCGTTCTGAATTCCTCTGTGATTAATTTGCAACCACTTAACAATCACGTTAATTAAGAATTTGAGGTTATGTTAAATTCCCTATTCACTCATATTTTTATTAAAATAATTTGCCATCAGAAAATGACCTATTGTTTAAGTCAGGTTTTAATGTAATTTTTTTTTTGTTTACCATATTAGTTTTCAATTTTACACTGGCCAGTAAACAATGCTAGACTTAGATGTTGAAGAGTGTAAAAGTAAGTGTGAAAAATGCAACATTTCTAAAAATAATTTTCTTAACAATCAGTAATAAAAAATGTACAACAAACACATTCAAAGGGTTATTGTCACAATGGTATTATTTTTCACACAGAAAAGAAAATGCTCTCATTGTTAGTATGCATAAAGTTTATTTCTTGTAGAGTGGGGAGACAAAGTGAGAAAACAAATCCTGAAAATCACATTGTCTGATTTGGAAAGATTTTTTTTTCCCAAATTTTGGTGGAAAATAAGTATTTGGTCAACAACAAAAGTTCATCTCAATACTTTGTTCTATCTCCTTTGTTGGCTATGACATAGGACAAACGTTTTCTCTAAGTCTTCACAAGGTTGGCACACACTGTTACTGGTATGTTGGCCCATTCCTCCATACAGATCTCCTCTAGGGCAGTGTTGTGTTGGGGCTGTCACTGGGCAATCTTTCAACTCCCTCCAAAGGTTTTCTATAGGGTTTAGATCTGGAGACTGGCTAGGCCACTCCAGCACTTTCAAATACTCCTTACAAAGTCATTCCTTAATTGCCCTCGTGGTGTGCTTGGGATCATTGTCATGCTGAAAGACCCAGCCATATTTCATCTTCAATGCCCTTGCTGATGGAAGGAGGTTTGCACTCAAAATCAAAATGAGTTGTCCTGGTCCCTTGGCAGGGAAATAGCCCCAAAGCATGATGCTGCCACCCCGTGCTTCACAGAAGGTATGGTATTCTTTGGATGCAACTCAGCATTCTTTCTTTTCCAACATGATGAGTTGTCTTTCTACCAAACAGTTCTACTTTGGTTTCATCTGACCACATGACATTCTGACACGCTCACCCAGGACCATGGGGTACTTGGAACCGAGCCGGGCAGTTCTTTGCAGATGGTTCCGTGGCCCTGGTGGTGTGATTAGATTGGGCTGTCCTGATATATGTGATTTTATTTGTGATGACACCTATGGGTTTCGACAATTGGAGGTGAATGACCAACACTGCAATACAGATCCTCTGGGGCCGTTGGTGAGGCAGCCAGATGTTATGCTCTCCATGGGTAGAGCTGTAGGCCCCAGGGCATTGACACAAGGGTCGGGTAGTGGTAGTGACGTAGGAAGTAACTTGGAGGACAGAGCTGGATGCAGTCTTTGGGATTTTACTCACTGTTCATACACATCTCCAGGTGTTTCCAGTGGTCCATTAGGTGCTGTGTTCTCCGGGTTTGGGCTCCAGCCAACTCTCGGGTAATTTGATGACACTTTGTCCGGACACTCTACTTAGGTTCCTTTCTGGGTCGACTTCCTGCGCTGGCTCTCACTCTTCTTCCTCGCACCTCACACTCAGTGTCTTAATCCAGCAGCCCCGGGTCTTGACGGGCGACGTCCTTCTAGTCCCCTTGACCCTCCGTGTCTACCTTTTTGGCAAATAAGTGTGGAATTGGACCGAGGGATTGGATATCTCAATCCCAGTTTGCTGAGTCCTTCTGTCACTCCACTAGTGTGGGGCCGGTCCCCTTCTGCGGCCCGGTCCCTCCACCCAACTCCGATCGTGGTCGGCGTGAATACTCAAGCCACGGGTAGATCTCTCACTTCCCGTGCCCCAGGGAATCCTTCTGTCCCTCTAGAGCCTCTTTCTGGCTCTGCTGTCAGTTTGTTTCTTCCCTTGTCCTGGGACGAGCTCCAACTGGCTCCAGTCCCCAGGACCTCAGTAACACACGTCTGTTCATGACTGTGTTGACTCTCGAACACCTTTCTCTACTCTTGTCTTACGTCCGTCACATCCTCTATGTCCTCTGTGATGTTGTCCCACTACTCTACTTCTTGGTGCTCCCCTTTGCTACTTCCTCTACCCACACCCTCTACCCATTTCCCCCTTTCCAACCTGGGAAACAGGTAGAGGGTGTGGGTGCTCAAACCCCAGAACCTCAGTGGTGTGGTGTTGGATGTGGCTGTTTGGGTGCTGGGTAGTGTCCCCTCCTTACCCGAGAGTGGAATACTACACCTCTGGCTGAGGTGCAGTAACTCTGTGGTGACTCGAACCTCAGGGACACGATAATTCTCCCAATACTTTTCTGGATCATCCAAATGCTCTCTCTCTATTGATGGTAGCCTATGTTACTTTGGTCCCAGCTCTCTGCAGGTTATTCACTAGGTCCCCTGTGTGTTTCTGGGTTTTTGCTCACTGTTCTTGAGATCATTTTGACCCCACTGGGTGAGATCTTGCGTGGAACCCCAGATCGAGGGAGATTATCAGTGGTCTTGTATGTCTTCCATTTTCTAATTATTGCTCCTACAGTTGATTTCTTCACACCAAGCTGTTTGCCTATTGCAGATTCAGTTTTCCCAGCCTGGTGCAGAGCTACAATTTTATTTCTGGAATCCTTCGACAGCTCTTTAGTCTTCACCATAGTACAGTTTGGAGTGTGACTGTTCGAGGTTGCGAACAGGTTTCTTTTATACTGATAACAAGTTCAAATAGGTGCCAGTACAACAGGCAATGAGTGGAAGACAGAGAAGCCTCTTAAAGAAGAAGTTACAGGTCTGTGAGAGCCAGATATCTTACTTGCTTGTAGATGACCAAATACTTATTTTCAGGGGCTGGCTGGGGCCCCTGGCCCCGGGTGGCAGTTTCGGACTGCCAGCCCTGAGTTGAGAACCAGCCCTGAGTTGAGAAGCAAGGGGGGGTGCTATCATAAATTTCTGAGGACCGGTGAGGGTGGGGGGGGTTGCCATAAGAAATTTTGAGGACCGGGTGGGGGGTTATGCTACCGCAGCTCTCTTGCCAGCTCCGACGCCGGCCCGTTTCTGTAGGGGGCGGCCCTAGATGTGGCCTATACCACCAGCCCAGGGGGCCCTTGCCCCCCTGCCACCTGGGCCAGTCCATCCCCTGCTTATTTTCCACCACAGTTTGAAAAAAAAAAAATCTTTCCAAATACGACAATGTAATTGCCATGATTTGTTTTCTTATTTTGTCTCTCATAGTTGAGGTCTACCTAAGATGTCAATTACAGGCCTCTCTCATCTATTTAATTGGGAGAACTTGCACAATTGGTGGCTGAGTAAATACTTTTTTCCCCACTGTATATTTGGTGTATACTTTAACTTCTATTTGCCCCTCTGGGCATCCATCTCCACATAACTAATGGACAGTCTCAGTTTTATATGCTAAAATTACATTTCCTTAATTCTACAGCCCCCTACCTCTTGTGTGTGTGCCTGACTAGCCCCACCTGCCTCAGTTATTATCAAGCTAATCTAAAGGAAGAATTCACTTTATGCTTCTCTGCACTCTCTGCTCCTGAATATTTTTATTTATTTTTATACTCGCTTACATACAAAAATAAACCACAACTGCAAAACAACATTCCTCACAGCTGAGCCACCAATGCTTAAAATAACTGAGCAGTGCAAAGCTGGGACACAAGATAAGCTGCTTCTTTTCATTGTTGCCTACATATCAGTGATGTGAAGCTGAAAATGATGCTTGTTTATACATATGGCAGACGATTATCTTCTACTATATGCATCAACAGATCAGCATTTGGAATGATGATATAAAACAATGTAGGCAGCTAAAGTAATGTAGATAGCAGAAGATAAAATCCAGGTTATTGTACAGGATGAGAGACTGCAAAAAGGCATAACGTTTGTTTTAAAGGTAGAATACATTCTATGTCAGTGTAGGAGGCACAGCAAAAATATGCTAGCAGGAATCCTGCTGAGAAAGACTGCATTGTGCATGATTGACTAGGAGCACTGGAACAACTATAGAATGATTCAAATGGCAACTGGAGGGTAAACAGAGCCAGAGGGGCATCATTTTGGCTGTGATATCTGACATTTGAATCAATAAATATTTGACATCAAATCCTTGTTGAATCTAGAACCCACTTTACAAAACCAAACACAACTCTTAGGATGGGTTCATATATGATCATTTTATCTATCTGATGTTTTACTAAAACACTGGATGGAGACTGATGGAGTAAATGATTCCATTGTGCCATAGCTTGGTCTCAGGAATTGATCCAGTGACCTTGTGCAATGTGGTTAGTTATCCCTTCTGTTGAGCAACAGGCCATTTAGTCTCTGTCTAAATGCTGATGGTTCTTTTGTACTTGATTTCTTTTTATTGGTTGCTTCTCTTCAGGAATTTTCCATTTTGGTTATGCCCAATTACATTTTGGGATGGGCTTTTTATACTCACCCTTCTCCTACCTTCTTTGCTGGCTATATTTCCATGTGGATACATGGTTGGCATTTCAACTGCTCAGCTAGGGATGTATCCTGCATGGTAAGGTAAACTCCAGTTGTTTTCCCTACAAAGACTCTGTGAGTTATTCCCTTCCCAGCACATTCTTTGGATGTCTAGAAGATTTCACGTATTCCACATGTTTCTGAACTCTGTTTTTGCTCTCTCCGTTTATCCTTGGTGTATGTGTGTTAGTATCTCACCCTGATCACTTGTGTCTCCCGGAATGCTTCTCTCTCCCTTTGTGTCATAGCCTTCACTCTGATCCTTCAGAAGGTATGAGAAACCCCTCAACGGCCTTTCAAGGAGCCAGGTCCAAGGAGGTGTTGTTAGTTGTGTGATTATGGTCTTTCCTAGTCTGTACAGGAACCAGTTGAGTGAAGGCTATGCATTTCACCTAGGTAGTCCTTTTTCTCTTCTGTTACCCATGTGCGTGTGTGAACACGTTGATAGCACATTATTTTCTATTGGATTTTTACCACATGTCGGGTACTTAAACGGGTTGGTTCAGAAGTCAGATGCCAAAGTTTCGTGCAATCTTGTGATCCAATCCTGGAACAGTAATTAGAAATAATTGGAACCTGACAACAGCCTATGCTTTTTTTTGCATTAGTTGTGACCCAGCTGAGCCTTCTCAGTGTCACATGTCCCCCAGAACAAGCTCCTGCAACATCTGAAAAGTCTCACCAGACACCTTATTCACTCTAGTAAATTTTGTAGACATCTAGTAGAGATATCGGAACTAGAGATGAGCGAACCTTTTGAAGTTCACATTTGGTTTGGTTTGCCGAACGGGAATATGTTCGCTGAATATATTGGCAAACAGTTCGCTGAACTTCCGAACGCTATTCAAATCAAAAGGAGGCAAAATCATGGGCCTAGAAAACACCTTCAAAAGGGCCCAAAAGCTGCCAAAGACAGCTCAAACTGTTTTACAGTAGAGCCCTGCTGTTTTGACACAGACACTATCTTCCTTCACTATTACTTAGAAAGCTTCAGCACCACAGTCCCCATGCTTTTGGACCTGCTTATGGACCTCAGACATCCTCTTGACTTCCCTTAGGTGGTCTCAGGTTACACAGCAGGTATAATGCAGTTGTGTGATGTGAGATAACCTCAGTGGCGTCAGCACTTGTAACACTAGCTGTCTCATGAGAGCCGCAACATCTACCGAGATGTAGCGGATATTATCTCGCCGGTACTTGAGACATCACATGTGAGGAGTGGGGACATTAGGGAGTGCAGCGCAATTCAAACTTGCGGGATAGCCCCTGTTTGACCTTTAGAGTCTGAACTGCAGTAATGTTTGTGATGGCACCACTTGTCACGCTCTCAAGCTTGCCTGCATGCATGCTTTCACTGCATATGGGGGATGCTTTTCTGTATGGCCCCACCATATTGTTGTAAGGCCCCATGTCCACAGTATGTTATTTGATGCTTCTTTTGAAGGAAATTTTTTAGAATCTGCTTTAAAATCTGTATGTATATCCTGCAGCCAGCAAAGTCTATGAGAGTTCAGAAGTGCTGTGCCAACATACTTTTTTTGCTTGCAGATTTTGGTGTAGAAAAAGAAATCTGAACCACATGTGAAAGGAAACAAAAATCCACATGGGCAAAGAATGTCTGACCTGTCATAGACTTTGCTGACTTCAGGATAGACATGCAAATTTTGATGCAGATTCTCAAAATCTGCATAAAAAAAGCATCACACAATTTACCATGGGCACAGGGCTTAAGAGGGTACAGGCAGAGCAGCAGTTGTGGTAAAAGAGCTCAAAGATTCCTCTAGCCCCCTGTGTACCTCTACAGAGACGTCTAGCATAGGGGTAAACAACTACAGTCCTCAAGATCTAAAAACAGTGTAAGTTTTCCCACTTTCCCTATTTAAGCACCTGCTAAGGTGATGATTCCAGCACCTTTGGGTAATGCTAAGGAAATCCTGAAAACATACACTGTTTGCAGCCCTTGAGGGCTAGTGGCCAACCCTGTTCTACAGGAGTATGTGTAGTGTCTTGTAATTCCATACCTCAGAGGCCTGCGGCTTGCTCGCCAGTCTCTGTAGAGCAGTATCAAAGCACCTCTTTTCAGAAACAGTCCAGGACACAAGGAGTGAAGTAAAAAAAAAACTTTACTGTAGCATAGACTATACTAAGTCTCGAAGACACATACATCAATATACACAATATATATAAGGAAAGTCCCACAGGGATCAGCAGACTCCATTACAATGGTGCAAAATCCATTAAGAGCAGAGTCCAATAAGGGCTTTGAGATGTACCCAAAAGCTGAAGTCCTGGTAATCCAGCAGGGGAAGCATAGCCGGGAGGGGCGGACTGGCCCAGGCGCCAGGGGGGCAAGTGCCCCATGGGCAGGTGGTATAATCCATCATTTAGAGCCACCACCCCTCAGAAATGGGCTGGCCGGTGGCATTTTGCGGCCGGGGCTGCTGTTACACAGGAAACGTGGCAGAGACACAGGAGACGCGGCGTAGAACTATGTGAGTGAGCGAGGTCCGACAGCACACACGCCAAACCCCCCTACCCCCTGATCCTCAATTACAAATCCCTGATACCCCCCGCTCCTCACCTAGGGCTGGCGGAATACATCTGCCACCCGGCGTTGTATGCACCAGCCCACCCCCGATAGCCGGTGTTAAACTTGGGAATGGGAAAAATAATATTAACAAAAAAAAGGCCTTGCTCTTCTTCTGACAAAATGTCAACTGAGGGACGGGTCAGCAACCCAACAACATGCCTTTTTTTTAGGAAATTTCACTATAATTTGAGTAAAAACTGTCTAGCATCTTTCTAATCGCTGCTTGGGATGTAGGTCGGCATTGCTCATGGTAGTCCGCTGCCGGACAGTCTCTGGGGGTCACGGGGAATTCTCAGCAGACTCCATCATGGCCAGTGCTGGAGAAGAAGATGGAGGAATTAGGGGACAACCACCCCCTCTAGCAGAAATGGGAAAAACGTGGGCAACACCAACAGGTCCTTCAGGATTGATTGCCCCTGTGGGTTTGGGTGCACCTGGCTGGCAGACCAAGAGTGGCTTGGCCTCCATCCGATGCATTATTCTCTCCCGATCGGCCTCCTGCTGCCACTTTTCAAAGTTGACGGTGGTAGCAACCCAACTAACGCCAACCGGGAACCACCCCTTGCTGCCCATCAACTTCATGAAAGTGACCTCCTCCCCAACATAGATTATTCGGTGTGTTTTGGGAAGATGGTGACTCAGCAGGGTGTAAAAGTTGACATAGCACCGATGACCAGAACCTTATTCAGCTATGAAGCCAAAACCCCCTCTGCTGGATGAATGCTACCACCTTGCCTCGACTACATTGGTCATAAGTCATTGGCCTTAGGCCCACACAACCACTTTCAGGTGATGACATCTGTGAGCCAAATTGTTATAACAAATTATGCAGGATGGGGTAGTTCATGCCCTATTGGATAGTTGCTTGGAGAGGATAGGGGTCCCCACATGGTATTCTCCCAGTCGAAGGCCTCTGGTAGAGGTGCTATAATAAGCTGGGAAACAGGGTCTTCTGCCTCTACTACCTCCTCCTCTTCCTCGGCATCATCATCATGCTCCTGGTCCTGAATTTGCCAATGCAGCTGCGACGGCACTGGCTGCAGGTATAATGCTAGGCATGCTGCAAAATCCTCCTCAGTGTGACATCTTCTGCTCCTGGCTGGCATGGAGAACAGCTCGCCTCTGGACTGTGAGCTCCTCAGGTCCTCCTCTGGCATCCAAGCCCAGCACTGGATCCTGACCTCGCTGAATATGAGGCCCAATGTGGGTAACACAGTGAAGCTCCAGGAGACATGTGTCCTGTGCGGGCTTCTCCAGAGCTGGTATATCTTCTGGTAAATCGATAACGTAGCTAAACTATGTACTGAAAACACACAGTAGCAAGTTGTATCACACTGTGACTGCATTGTACTGCCCTGCCAAGATCGCGCCTGGCTCAACGGTGATGCCTCTTTACACAATCGCTTACAGGATATTATTGTTTACACAAACTTGTTCCCTAGCTTTTTGTTAACCCCTCCATGGGATGGCCTGCAGAAGGCACCTGACTATCATTACAAATCCCATTCCCCATGCCACAGGTAACACATGAGCTTGCCGTTGGGTGGAGTGATTATTGGAGTCTGATATGTTTGGAGGACAA
Source organism: Allobates femoralis (assembly GCA_033576535.1). NCBI lineage: Eukaryota > Metazoa > Chordata > Amphibia > Anura > Aromobatidae > Allobates > Allobates femoralis. The sequence goes on along the minus strand of JARQOC010000002.1, from coordinate 636,672,827 downwards.
ATAGGAAACAAATAAGTTTTTATTCAGTTTACCACTAATTCATCTGGAATGTTGAATATGACTAGTGGGTAGCAATACCTGTTTATTCAGCTCACCACCAATTTATCTGGAATGCTGAATTAGGCTAGTGGGCAGCAATGCATAGACAGGTTCAATAGTAATGATACATATAACACACTTGTGCACATGCCAAAAATCTGTATTCTAAACATATGAAATAGAATGAATTGAAATAAAGTGATTGCACATTTTCAAGAAGCAATATTCATAGTATGATGTTTCATGAATGTGAACAGACCTAGAAGACCATGTATGTGAAGCATATAATGGCCATATGCTATTTTTATATGAATTGCTATCACATAAGTGTAGAAGAGATGGCCTTGGACTCTGCTGACCCTCTGCAATAATAAGGTTTTGCTCTAAAAAAAGAGAATAATAATTAAACATTATAATAACAAAAAAATAAATAAATAATAAAAAAAAATTCAAAAAATATTAAGCTCTCTTATATTTGTTTTAAGGACATTTTAAGCTTCCTGGACTTCATGGTTGCTGCCACATCTGGCTCTATTTCCAAAATTCACACCCTGCAGGTGTCAAAAACACATGCAAACTCCAGGATCTTAAAAAAATTATTTTAAAGCTCCAAAAAATTCAAAAAATTCTACAGGTTGAAAAAAATGGTAGACCAGATGGCTGTGAACACTCCAAACCATGCGGTTAGGTGTTGTTCCCAGCCAGTGGGTCTCCAATCATGGGAGGTTTTAGGGCGATTTTAAATTTCAAATTTTTTTCCTGAGCAAAGCCACATTTACCAATGTTTTAGTAAATAGCTCGGGTTTCCAATCACTAACAGAGACCACAATGTCAATGGCTGCTCACTCGCCCCAGCCCCACATGCTCAGTGCCTCGGGGTAGTCATCGACTCCACCCTTCCCTTCAAGCAATATATCAAAGCCTTTGCTACTTCCTGCCGACTCCAACTCAAAAATATTTCCTTGACCAAGAAACTTCAAAAACACTCGTGCGTGCCCTCATCATCATCCTCCTTGGCTACTGCTACCTCCTACTCTCTGGCCACGTCTCTAGCACTCTTGCACCCCTCCAATCTATCCTAGAGTCTGCTGCCCGACTTATCCACCTGTCTCCCCACTATTCCTAAGCCTCTCCTCTCTGCCAAGCCCTTTATTGGCTTCCCATTGCCCAGAGACTCCAGTTCAAAACCCTAACCATGACATACAAAGCCATCCACAACCAGTCCCATTCATACATCTGTGACATGGTCTCCTGGTATTCACCTACATGAAACATGCAATCTTATCAAGATCTCCTTCTCTTTTCCCCTCTTATCTCTTCTTCCCACAACCGCATACAAGATTTCTCCCATGTCTCCTCCATACTCTGGAATTCTTTGCCTCAACACATCAGAGTCTCATCCACAACCAGTCCCATTCATACATCTGTGACATGGTCTCCTGATATTCACCTACATGAAACATGCAATCTTATCAAGATCTCCTTCTCTTTTCCCCTCTTATCTCTTCGCATACAAGATTTCTCCCATGCATCCCCCATACTCTGGAATTCTTTGCCTCAACACATCAGACTCTCACCTACCATGGAAACCTTTAAAAGGAACTTGAAGACCAACCTCTTCCGACAACCCTACATCATGCAGTGATCCCCAGTTCACCAAACCACAACCAGCTCTACCCCCTTCCAGTGTATCCTCACCCATCCCTTATAGACTGCGAGGCCTCGCGGGCAGGGTTCTCTCTTTTCCTGTACCTGTGTGTGCTTTGTATTGCTCATAATTATTGTACTAAACTATGTATGCCCCTTTTCACATGAAAAGCCCAATGAAATAAATGGCGCTATAATAATAATAAATATTAATAATAAATAGACACAAAAAGGAAAACACACCAAACTCCTCCAATGTAGCAAAACACCAGACCTGCACTCATCACAACTTCTCAGCTAGTTTCAGAGACAGGCTACTTCCAAAGTGATCTGCATCATTGGTAAGATAAGTTACTACTTATAGCGGAGGGGAGTAGTCACCAATGAAATGAACCAGAGATTACAGGCCACAAGAAAAAGCCAGCAAGGAAAGAGTTAACATCTGCAGTGCTAAAAGAAGGCAGATTCATTGGAACACAAACACACTCGTGACACTTTTTCCTTATATTGGACTTCCCATTTTATTTTGTTAAAAAGCTTATTCATTACCAACTAAATGTAAAAAATAAGTGTAGCAAGTGTTAAAAAAATGATAAAGTGAAAATCCCAAAATTGACATAGTTTTGCTATATTTGCAATTTGGAATATCTTTATTTTCACAGATCAAAAGACAAAAAGTTATGCAACGATTTATTCCTCATAGACAAGACAATCGTAGCAAGAGTAGTCAAAGACATTTCTTGGGAGACAATACTGCCATAAATAGTGATATCCTTGGATTTCAAAGACATTTCCATGCTTCTTCAGTCTTCATAAAAATAAAAGGCTAAATGTGAATTTGCAACAGTTGTCCTGTGCAGGTAGACGTAGACCCAAGACAAAAGAATGGAGTCTTATCAGCAGTTATTTACTTGTATATAAGCAATCTATGGCGTAAAGTATTATGCAGTACATCTTCTGCTTTCTGTCAGTCTTGCTGCTTCATTGGTGCTACAGACATTTTATATGCAATAACATAAAAAAATTATGGGAGAAGAAATTACGCACGATGATGCTACGTCATGTGGATCTAAAACATTTTCTACTGTTCTTCTCAGAACTCTGAGCATTTCTCTATTTAGCCAAGTAGATATTTTCATGACAACAGCTTTGTTTTATTATCTTATAAATATTTGTTTCCCATAGATTCGTCACACAGAATGCTCTTTTTTTTGCAAAAACTACAGTCATTCTCTAACTACAATGGTCTCCAATCACATTATTTCCAAAATCTAATGGTCCTCTTTAGACTAAATACAAATTCAACAATACCACAAGTAGGTCTAAACATGATTTGGCACATTACATTGGGGGCAAAGAAAGACAACTAATCATCGATGTATTATTTTTATTTAATGGGATATTCCCCATCTTTAAGATCCTAAATCAATATGTAGTAGGTATAATAATATTAGCAAACACCTATAATTAGAAATGTAGTATAGTTCTCCTGATTAGTTATGTACTTACCTCATGTGTAGGGCATTGCATCAGCTTAGGTATCCATGGTTATGACCGCTCATATAGTGACAGTTAGTTGCTCGTGGTCATACCCATGGATACCTAAGCTGCTGTAATGCCCTACATGGGGTAAGAGACCTAGCTAATCAGGAGAACAATACTACATTTCTAATTGGAGGTATTTGCTAATATTATTATTATTACACCTACTACATATTGGGATAGGATCTTGGAGATGGGAATACCCTTTTAAGGGCCCTTTCACATCAGCGTTTTTTTAAATTTGCGGCAGATGCGGTGAAAAAACCGCATCTGCCGCAACTGCCGCATAACGGTTCCACTTGCGGCACGGTTGCGGTTTTTTCCATAGGAAGTATAGGGGGACTTGCGGCAGATGCGGCAAGTGCGGTATTGCACTTGCGGCAGGTGCGGCAGAGAAAAAAACCGCGGCTTACTGCGGTTTTTTTCTCTGCCGCACCTGCCGCAAGTGCAATACCGCACTTGCCGCATCTGCCGCAAGTCCCCCTATACTTCCTATGGAAAAAACCGCAACCGTGCCGCAAGTGGAACCGTTATGCGGCAGTTGCGGCAGATGCGGTTTTTTCACCGCATCTGCCGCAAATTTAAAAAAACGCTGATGTGAAAGGGCCCTAAGAGCCTGAACTATTGGCACTTTTTTGCAGTATAGTGAAAAAAGACATGCGTCCTACTACTTACAAGATCACCTCAGGGTGAATTTGTTCTTCATTGGACTCTGAAGAAGCACCCATATTTTTCCCCCATTTTCAGGCTTTATTCTATGGTGTTTTGGTCACAAGTTACAATATTTAGAATTTGCAATGGTTGTCTCAGAATAAATTAATATTGTAACCTGAGAGCCTAACAGCAGGGGTCTCAAACTCAAGGCCTCGAGGGCCGCACACAGTGCAGGTTTTCAGGATTTCCATAACATTTGACAGTTGGTAATCAAATTATGAACTGTCAGATTCTAAGGAAATCCTGAAAACCTGCACAGTGTGCGGCCCTCAAGGCCTGGAGTTTGAGACCCCTGGCCTATAGTGTATGTACCTCTTGACGTGTAACATATAGTTATTTAGAATGAGTAGTTTCTTTCTACTAACTGTATAGTGGTCCCGTAATAGACCAATAATCATAGGCTATAGCAATCTGCAGTGTTAGGCCTCATTCACACAGAGCGTTTGTGCTCCATTTTTTGTTTATCTAATTTTGATTAAGTTTCTGCAATAAAAAATGGATCCTCTTTTTGCACAAAAGCATCATCCATTTGTGTTGCTTTTTTGCTCAATTATCAGACACAGAGACACACACACTTTTTGAACCCTCCCCAGCGATCCCCCGGTGAGCCCCAACGATGCCTTGCTTCTGGCCATTGGCAGCACCTATATGAGTAGTACGAGTACTTCCAGGACCATGGTCCCATGTGACGCTCAGGCTGAGTCACATGGTGCAAGGTCCTGGAAGAACCATACCCAACTACCCACAGGTCCTGCTTATGCACGGTAGAAACACATTGTCAGGGTTACTGTGAGATCGCTGGGGAGGGTAAGTAATTGGATGTTAGTAGTGCAGAAAGCACATCAGAAAAACAGAGCAATAATTGATATGCTCATTATTTTTTGGATGAGCTTTCTGCACCACTAATGCAGCAGTTAAAAATGCAGCGTCTGAACAGCAAATTGAAAACCCCATTCACTTTGCTGGCAGATGCAGTGACTGATCCATTTTTGAAGCAGTTTTCAAAAGGAAACAGCACCAAGAACGGATCAAAAATGTCCAGTCTGAATTAAGCCTAAAAGTACAAGAATTCAGGTAGTCTGTAAGAAGCAGTATACTTATCCTGTTAAAATGGTAGTACCAGCTACTGACAAGGCATTTTTCATTGACTCTTTTACATGACACCTTATAATCTTAAAGCTCAATCTAAAATAATTTATACTTATTGAAAATTTTTTTTGCTGTGGTTTTGACCTCAGTATTTCTTAAGCTGTAAATGATTGGATTTATCGTTGGAATGACTATTGTGTAGAAAATAGAGATTAGTTTGTCATTCATCTGCAGATTTTGCGATGGAGGTCTGAGATATGTGATCATCAGAGTGCTGTAAAATATAGCGATACAGACCAGGTGGGATGTGCAGGTGGAAAGGGCTTTTCTTCTTCCAACTGTGGAGTTAATCCCCAGAATAGTGAGTAGAATGTTTAAATATGAATACAGAATGGTGGACAGACAAATGATAGAGGTCAATCCTCCAAAAAGAAAAATTACTATCTTGTTCAGAAATGTATCGGAACATGTCAATCTAAAGAGTGGTGGAATATCACAGTAGAAATGGTCAATCACGTTGGCTTTCCAATATTTTAATGAAAATACAAAACTTATGTGGATTAAAGAGTTCAAAAAACCTGCAAAATATGCCCCGACCACCAGTAATCTACATACTGCATTAGACATAATGGCTACATAAAGCAGAGGCTGGCGTATTGCTATCAACCGATCATAGGCCATGGCCGCCAATAAATAACTCTCTGTAGTTGCCGAACCTCCAAAAAGTAATAACTGTGTGGCACATCCACTGATGGACATTGATTTAATACTCCGGGTGAAGTTGGCCAGTGTGTTTGGAGTTATAATAGAAGTATAGAAAAGATCAAGCATAGCCAATTGACTCACAAAGAAATACATCGGGGTTTGCAAATTAGTCCCAAGTTGTATAGTTACAATGATCCCTACATTTCCAAGAACAGCAAAAACGTAAAGTATCAGGAACACCAGGAAAAGGATGACCTCTAGGTGATGGTTATCTGTCAAACCTGTGAGGATAAACTCTGTGCTTCCTGTATGAATACTGCAATTATTCATTTGGGTTGCTGTAGTAGGAAAATGTACAATAATTAATAAAAAATCATTAGCAATTAAGTAAAATATAATTTTAAATATATGGCTGGAAAATGTTATACCAAGTTCCTATATGATTAGAGTTTAGCAGAAAATCTGCAACATTAATAGCTCACCAAATACGTATTATGAGAACACAGCCTAATTCAACCTGCAGATTCTCTTCTGGATTCACATAATTAAAATAATACATGCAAGGATAGAAGATGTTGGACCATGGCAATGATTTGGGTTCCAGTTATATGAGGTCAGTTTAGATCTACTGCATTTTTATAGCAAAAAAAATCAGCCCTCCAAAAATTAAATTGGTGAATGAAGTACCCTCACTATTATATATTTCATATTTTGCAGTGCTTTCATTTTTTTTTGCTTTATAAAATTACACACGACAATTTTTCTATCTTACCTTTGATGTCATGTGTTTGTGATCCTGTCCTCATTGCTTGGAGCGGAGCTGTAGAGGCTGAATGGCTGATAGCAGGTGACTGACAAAACTCATCTTAAATATTCTTTTCAGCTGGATGAGAGCAAGAGATCATATTTATTAACTGCACTAAAAATGGCCTAAGGCCTCATTCACATGTCGGTATCTCTGGTACGTGTGCCGTCCATACATCCACATGCCAGAGATACGGACACACATACACTAATGTCAATGAATGTTCACTTTCACATGTCCATAATTCACACGGACCAAGACTCTGTGTGGAGAGACATGTTTCTTGGAGACATTTCAGCTTTTGGGCGGCAGCACGTACATACAGACCCATTCTGTGCCAAAAACGACCTGCACACGGATGTCATCCATGTGAGATCCCTGGATCCATCCAAAGAGATTTTAGTAGAATAAAAAAGAAATTGTATACTTTACCTGACTCGGGCGATGCTGTCTGTCATGGGGATGTCACACGCGTCAATATCACGTGCAATATCGCTGCTGCACATGACGTTGCAGCGATATTGAAGTATGTGACAGGGTGCATCAACCAGCGATAAATCGCTGGTTGATGGTCGCCAGGTTTTAGAACCTGCTCTAAAACCTGGCGATGGTCACCCGGTGGACACGCAGCATCGCTGCGTATGACACCGGGGGACGAGCGAGAAGCCAGCTCCCAGCGCCTCTCAGCAAGCGCTGGGAGCTGGTATCCATGGTAAACAGTGGGTAACTAAGCGCTGCACGGCACCTAGTTACCCGCTTGTTTACATGGTTACCAGCGTTCTCGCTCGTACTGATCGCTGGCGAGTCTGCCTGTGTGACAGCTCACCAGCGATCAGCCTTCAATGTCGCTAGCGATGAGGTCGCTGGCGACATTGACGCGTGTAACGTCCCCATCACACTCGGTTCCGAGGCCTCTCATTAAGCTCATGAATATTCCCTGCTGCTGCAGCAGACCCCGAAGCAAGAGGGATAGCAGCGCCGGAGACAGGTAGGGGCGGCTTCACTCTGCGGTCAGGTCCGGTCCGGGGCTGTCAGAGATGAACCTGACAGCCCCGGACTCGATCAGCACACACAACTGGAGGGTTAATTTTCCCTCCAGTCTGGTGTGCAGCTGCCGCCGCAGAGAGGTCAGGACCGCAGCTAGCTCGCAAGCCGCGGCCCTGACCTATCAGCGGCGGCAGCTGCATGCGGCTGCACACCAGACTGGAGGGAAAATTAGCCCTCCAGTTCTGTGTGTTGATTCAGTCCAGAGCTGTCAGGTTCATCCCTGACAGCCCCGGACCGGACATGACCGCAGTGTGAAGCCGCCCTTAGTATATAAAGACATGCTGTCCCTGTGTGCTCTCCGGATGTCACACACACACAGAGAGCACACGATGCAGGACACACGGTATTTAAAAACGACCCTTCATACATGTGTGTTTGTGCATGGATGTGTGAAAGAGGCCCAAGTCTGTAAAATATTTACCCAATTTTAGTTCATGAACTGTGTAACCAAAACTGTCACGACGTAGACATGCTGTAAATCAGTAATACAGGCATGTTCTATAAAGATCAATAGCGCATATAGTCTGATTTATGTTGGCTGCTAATTTGACATGCAATTTATTTTAAAAATGGAAAAACAAAACAAAAGAAATTCATCTCTGCAGCTTTCAGTTTCTGAGCCAAGAAGCTAAACAAAGATGATGTTTTAGTGTGAAAACTGTTTTTTCTTTAACATATGTGCACCCTTTCAGTTTTATACACAAAGTACGCGATAAGAAATGGCAGCGGTGTTTACAGAAGTGTCTTTTTGGCCATTTTTTGCAATGTTTTTGCTGCCAGTAGATCTGTGAACAGTCACTGCACTGCACAGTGTTCCTCGTCCGAGACCCCGTCCTTATAATGACACCATATATTATTAAGATGATTAAGATTTCTATGGAGAACTGAGCACAAAACAACATCCTTGACAAGTTCTTTTAAAAACTGTGCAAATACCTGTATACCTAGAAGAATATACATAAATCCCAGAATAGTGACGCCTGCATGACTTCATGCACAGTGTAAGTGATACAGATTGTACTTATTACCTGATGAAAGTAACAATAGATATTTAACTTTCCTTTTATGATTTTCTGTACATTGTCACAGAATCTATGCAGAAAATAGGAGTGCAAAATTTCTTTTGAGAATATGCTGTTGTCACACCTGTATTTGTAAGGAGCATGGTCAAAGGAGAAATCCCCCCATGTGGATAGAAACAGATTGGTAAAGCCCTATAGGATAAATTATTTAATGAGATTTATAAGTATTTTCTTTTGTTTTCTTTAATGCGTATGTTAGTAAAATAGAAAATAAGTGTCTAAGGCTGGGGTCACATATGCGTTTAAATTTTACAAACCTGATCCGGTTCTGAACTTTCAAAAAGCTCAAAACCGGAGCAGGAACCGCTCCCCATAGGAGTTCATTACGGTAACCGGATTGCAGTACATGCAATCAGGTTACCAGCTCCGGATCTGCAGCCTGCGCTAAAGATCATGCAGGCTGCAGTTCTCGGATCGGTTCTGGCAACCGCAATGCGGTAACCGGGTTTCTCAGGATGTGTAACCCTGAGCAATGTGGTTACCGTATACTTTGTTCATCCCTGCTGCTGCGTATTAAAACATTAAATATGATTATTAGCTTTGGCCAACATGTCTCTAGGGGGTGCCCACCCTCACTAGAGACATGCTGTCCACTTATGTCAGCATGTTAGGGGTTAAATTACCCATTGACAGTATAGCCGGCTATTGTCGGCTTTGTACAAATTTGTGAATGAAGCCGCGGCTCCTCACATTAGAGCAGATACTGTACATAATGTACGTATAGCATCAGCCGCTGTCCATGGTCCTGATACCTTTAACATTAGGTATATGGGGGTGCGCACCACTCAGGATGGCATGTCAGGGGTTAACTTAACTGTTAACCCCATCGCCTATATTGTCGGCTTTCATTTATTCTTTCTATTGCAAGCAGCCGGCTGCAGCATCAGGACCACAATGCTACGCAATTTACGTAAGCACCACAGACAGCTCCTCACTGAGGATGCTGTACTGTTAAATGCTTACGCAAATTGCGTAGCATTGTGGTCCTGATGCTGCAGCCGGCGGCTTGTAATAGAAAGAATAAATGAAAGCTGACAATATCGACGATGGGGTTAAAAGTTAAGTTAACCCCTGACATGCCGTCCTGAGTGGACAGCATGTCTCTATGGGGAGTGGACACCCCCTAGAGACATGTTGCCCACATTGAATATTATTATTTAACCTTTTGTTCATCTCTGCGGCAGCAGAGATGAACAAAGTCGCCGGCTGCCGCAGGCATTCACATATGCCTTGCGGCAGCTGCATGGGCACCCGTTGGAGCCCATTATAACAAATCTGCTGCGGCAGTGTTACCACTGTGTAAACTGCAGCCTGCATGATTTTTCACGCAGGCTGCAAAACCGGAGCTGGTAACCAGATTGCATGTAGTGCAATCCGGCGATTATAGTGGGCTCCTTTTACAGCTTAAAACCGGATCAGGATTTAAAAATTTTGCCACAAATGTGACCCTAGCCAAAATGCTTGAGTGCTTAATACTCCAATTGACCAGGTTGGACACTCAGATTAGCTCGATTCAGGTAACGAGTATAATGGAAGTCAATGGGAAATTTGAGGATTTTTCCAGAAGACCCTACCGAAAGGGCTGCAGGACCAGTCAGTTTACTGAAATGGCTAGAAACCACTCTCAAATTGAATGTGAACAGCATGGAGAAGATGCCTGGATGCATCTCTGACTCCTAGGATGCTGCAGGGAACAATGTTGTTAGAGTATATTTCACGATTATGGACTGACAATAAAACATACAAAGCCAAAGATAAAATGGATTTTACAGGAAAAAATATTACAAAACATTCCTTCCTGTATAATGAATTGTATATAAGGTAAAAAGAAAAAGACAGAAAAAACGCCTCCTCCATCATTTAATAGCAGGGCCATCTCTCAGCGTATATCCACCTCAGCTGTGACTATAGTAGATGGCATAGTAGAGGGGAAAATAAGACTAAACCCGCTGGTAGTCACCGGTGAATATAATTTTAACATTTTACTACCTTACCTGGGCATGTGTTGTATGAGATGTGGTCAGACATGTCCTTTTAATTCATGAAGGAGGGACTCAAACTCATAAAACCTGTGCGGACAATGCAAAACTGCCAAAAATTAGAAGTAAGCCTGGGCCTCATACACATTCTGTTAAAATTGTGAGCTAGTGGGACTCCTAACCTCATGAAACCTGTGTGTTAAGTGCAATGGCAGCCAAAACTTTACTATGAGGGATTGCATTACACAATGGAAGACACATAGAGGAGAAAGTCAGAAAGCATTTTTTTCCTCATTTTTTAAGGAGTGGGACTCCTAGACTGAGAAAGTATATGCACTAAGTGCAAGGGCTGCCAAAAATCAGCAGGACGCACTGCAATACAACCCAGAAGACACATAGACACATAGAGGAAGGCCTCAAAAAAACATATATTCCCTTTTGAATGGAGAGTAAGGCTAGGGTCACACATGAGCCCTGGATCTGCTAAAAACATCAGTTTTTCAACTTTGAATTTTGTGAAAAACGCAAGCGTTAACGGATCCATAGGCTCCAATGCAAAAAAACACATTGTCAAAAGTGCTCTAAAAAAAGCTATGCTAGCAGCGTTTTTGGGTGCGGTAAAAAACGCATGCGTTTTTTTAACATGGGGCCCTATGGGAAACGTATCTGTTAACGCATTGTACATACGTATAGGTACCATGTTTAACACATGCACTTTTTAGATACAAAAATGGCATTTATCAAAAACGGATTCAGGTTTTGAAAATTGGAAAAAACTGGTGGCCATGTGTGACTCTGGCCTAACTCATACAACTGGTGATCGAAATTAGAGAACAACACACAATTTCCTTAATATTCAGGTCATTGTGTTGTCCTACGTGAAAATATCCCAACATTAGTAAGATAGCAGTATTTTAAGCTTATTTCACAAACTGAATATATTTTAAAGCACAAAATAAAAATGTAAATGAGATAAATGAAAAAGAACACTAATCAAAATTAGAGAACACTTTCAGACACCTGCAAGTTATTGGTGTTAATCTGGCACCTGGTGCTAATTTACTTAAAGAGGACCTGTCACCAAACCAGGCATGGTGATCTAATTACAGCACTGGATACAGCATGTCTGCAGCATGCAGGCAAGGGGTCCCCCAGCCCTTGAGCAGCCCTGTACCCCGAGATAATACACTTAGAAAACTTACATGCTACAGCCACTAAGGAGGTGGCTAGGGGCTGCAGCCAAGGGCATATTCACACCACCTGCCTGTGTAATCTGCCCACCGCTGCCAATCATTCTCTCCCTGTCTGCAGCATTTAAACTGAGGTTTTTTTTTCTCTCCCATGTAGCCCCGCCCCTGAGGCAGCATCATGCTATGGGGGTGTTTTTCAGCTGCAGGGACAGGATGACTGGTTGCAATTGAAGGAAACATGAATGTGGCCATGTATAGAGATATCCTGGATTAAAACCTCTTCCAGAGTGCTCTGGACCTCAGACTTGGCTGATGGTTCACCTTCCAACAAGACAATGATCCTAGGTACACAGCTAATATAACAAGGGAATGACTTCAGAACAACTCTGTGACCATGCTTGACTTGCCCAGCCAGAGCCCCGACCTAAACCCATTTGAGTATCTCTGGAGAGACCTGAAAATGGCTGTCCACTAACGTTCACCATCCAACCTGAAGGCACCGGAGAAGATTTGCAAGGAAAAATGGCAGAGGATCCCCAAATCCAGGTGTGAAAAAAACCTGTTGCATAATTCCCAAGAAGACTCATGGCTGTACTAGCTCAAAAGGGTGCTTCTACTTAATACTGACTGAGCAAAGGATCTGAATACTTATGACCATGTGATATTTCAGTTTTTTAATAAATTTGCACAAATATCTATATTTCTGTTTTTGTCAGTCAAGATTGGGTGCAGAGTGTACATTAATGAGAAAAAAATGAACTTTTTTGAATTTACCAAATGGCTGCAATGAAAATTTAAAGGGGTCTTAATACTTTCCATACACTGTATATATAGCGTCATTACAAACATAGTGATTTATTTCAAGTGTTTTTTTCATTGAATGGTGAGGATTATGGCTTACAATCAATAAAACCCAAAGCTCATTTTTTCAGAAAATTAAAGTAGGGAGGATGAAGGGTTAAAAACCACACTGTCATATTCCACGTGTCATCAAAAGGTGAATATAATCTTGATTTATCAGTCAATGTGTTTCAGGGCTCCCAGAAACGCCCTGAAACAGCAATATTACATTGATGTTTGAAGATGTTCTAATTCATTGAGATGCACTAGTAGTTCTCTTCATCATATGCTTTGTTCTTTGTTCTCCAAACATACTGTCGATCAATAAAATCAATAGGGTCCAATTTTGCTTAATTACTCCACAGAAGAGAATTCTAAAACCTCTGCCTTATTTGTTTAGATTATTGCATGTTGGAGATAATTTTTCTTGTAATTTTGGAACAACAGACATGTACATCTTGGATTAAGGCATAAAGATCTTCAGTATTTAGTATGTGTTTAACTATAAAATCTAAATCCTGAGTGTCTGTTGCCACTTCCGTAATCCTGCTGCAGGTCTTTTTCAGTCCGTCAAGAGTTTTTGACCAACTGTATCCTCAGGAATCTGTTGACAGCTGGTCATCGCTTCCTTCCTCTACCATGTTCAGGTAGTGAAACAAATGTGGCCTTAAAGGGAACCTGTCATTAAAAATGCTACTAAATTGCAGATATCCAGTTAATCTAAAGGCTAATAGGGTTCTGAAGCCATGCAGCCACCGCACTGAGAGTCTAGTGGTGGGAGTTTCAGTCACCGCTCTGTGCGTAGCGAGCAGTGGCTGTAACCATGCCATTGCCACTAACTGACAGCCAACTCTATGCTAATGCAGTACTAAGCCGGCTGTAAGTCAATGCATGGGATGTGGTGACAACCGCCGCATGCTATGCACATAGCGGTTTTGCAATAAAGGAAGGGTTACTCAGTAGGAGCGCAGATTCACTAAGGGGTTGGGTGGAAATCTGGTCTAAACAACTTTAATACCACAACGCGTTTCAACAGTGGATAGTTGTCTTCCTCAGGTATTAAAGTTGTTTAGACCAGATTTCCACCCATCTCCTAAGTGAATATGCCCTCCTACTGAGTAACCCTTTCTTAATTGCAAAACGCTCTCACCATCTTGGTGTATGGTTACCGTTGCTGTGCTTTGCAGAGAAATCAGTTATATATAACTAACAAAGAGAGAAGAGCAATAGCTAGTTCAATTAAAGTGCTTTTTATTTACTTGATCTGGAAAAGGATGAAAGGAGGTGGGTCTAAACCCCAGAGAAAGGGAGGTACATATCCATACTGTTACACGGTCATGCAAGACCTATAACACATATTATGGCTGTAAATATGTTCTTTTTTTAGTAATAGTATGCAGGCATCAACACTAGAATAATTACAATATTGCACTATTATTTTACACCATTGACAGCAGTTTCACAGCATTATTACACAATCACTGTATATGTGGCGCCCCGCAACGAGTGCGTCACAGGAGGGTATTGCAGCCATAAATGCAGCAGCAGTATTCTCTGACCCAGCAGTCATCTGGTTAACTTAGAGATCCATACTCTATGTGACATTATGTGACATTTTGAAACAAAATACCTTGCTCTAAATGCTGAGAAAGCCTTTGATCGAGTTCATTGGGGCTTTATATTTTCTACTTTGAAAAAATTAAATTCAATTATGAATTTATAATTCTATATTAGCATTATTTACCTTACCATCAGCAAATGTTAACAGTTTTCCATCCAACAAATTTTTGTAGTTTAATGTTGCCAGACAAGGTTGTCCATTATCGCCTACCCCAGGGGTGTGCAACTCCAGGCCTACACAGTCCAGGTTTTCTGTATATCCATAGCATTTGACAGTTGGTAATTTAATCTCCTGCACAGGTGATGGTTCCAACTGTCAAATGCTAAGGATATACAGAGAACCTGGACTGTGTACGGCACTAGAGGTCTGGAGCTGCCAACCCCCTGGCCTACCCTATTCACATTATTTATTTAACCTGTAGTGGAAAGTATAAGATTGAAAGAAAAAAATTAAGGATATATTTCTTTATTTAAGGCAATATAAAATTACTCTCTTTGCCGACAATATTCTCCTCACTTTAACAGATCCATTGAATTCTAGAAGATATTTAATTAATACATTTAATCTTTTTTTATTGGTTGCCTTTTACAACGGGAATAAAACAAAATCTCAAATACTTAACAAATCCCTTTGGAAATATATTCCAAAATAACCTAACAATTATCACAATTATCTATAAAACTATCCAACAAGATCTATTAAACATTTCAAAAATAGATCTTTCTCGGTTGAGTAAAATTATTTCATACAAAATGAAAGTATTATATATTATATGTTCTTTCCCTTTAACTATTCCTAAGTCATGGTTCCAAAAATGTCAAAAACAGCTACTAAGATTTACTTGGAACAATAACAAACTCAGAGTTGTGAGGTCCATTTAAGTCAAACATAA
Organism: Allobates femoralis; assembly: GCA_033576535.1. Classification (NCBI taxonomy): domain Eukaryota; kingdom Metazoa; phylum Chordata; class Amphibia; order Anura; family Aromobatidae; genus Allobates; species Allobates femoralis. The sequence goes on along the minus strand of JARQOC010000002.1, from coordinate 636,657,635 downwards.
GAAAAAAGATGGTATAGGTCTTCCTAATCTATATGGTTACTATTTGACAAGCATCAATAAACTGAGGCAAAGACAGGTTATTGGAAGGAGATACTTATCTTGGATTGCAATTGAAAAATCTTTGAATAATGTCAGCTGCACAGCCCCTATCTGTTACTGCAAAGGCTGAAATATTCCTAATCAAACAGCTAGAAGCCCACAACCGGGACCTGACTGACTAAAAGGCTGTCGGGGGCAGTGCTTTTTTTGCTGCGGTACATACCGGAACACCGTACCGGAAAATCTAAAGAGCACTGACCTGTGTGTAGCAGGTAACAGTTTCCCTCAGCGCCGGAGGACCTGCAATGATGTCACGTACATGTGACTCGGGTGGGCGGAGTTTTGCCCAGCGGAAAAGAAGCTGGAGAAGATGGAGGAGGAGGACTAGTGCTGTGCAGGCTGCAGGGTATGTGACAGTGACTGTGATGAGTGCAGAGGGCGGCAGGCTGTGCAGGGGGAAAGGATGCAGGGGGGATAGAGATCAGGGCAGGCAGGGTATGGAGAATTGAGAGACAAGGGGGATGGAGGATGGAGAGATCAGGGGATCGAGGATGGAAGGAGCAGGGGGATTGAGGATGAATTGAAAGGACTCGGCGCAGGGGGATGGAGAGACCAGGGGGATGGAGAATGGAGGGAGCAGGGGGATGGAGGGAACAGGGGGATAAAGGATGAAAGGAGTAGGGGACTAGAGGTTGGAAGGAGCAGGGGGATGGAGGATGAAAGGAGCAGGGGGATGAAGGATGGAGAGACCAGAGGGATGGAGAATGGAGGGAGCAGGAGGATGGAGGGATCAGGGGGATGGAGAGATCAGGGAATGAGGATGGAGGGCGCAGAGGGATGGAGATATCAGGTGGATGGAGGATGGAGGGAGCAAGGGATGGAGAGATCAGGTGGATGAGAGAGCAGGGGGATGAGGATAGAGACCAAGGGATGGAGGATGGAGAGACCAGGTGGATGGAGAATGGAGGGAGCATGAGGATAAAGAATGAAAGGAGCAGGGGAATGGAGGATGGAAGGAGCAGTGGGATGGAGGATGAAAGGAGCAGGGGGATGGAGGATGGCGAGACAAGGGGGATGGAGAATGGAGGGTGCAGGAGGATGGAGGGAACAGGGAGATGGAGAGACCCCTCCCCCTCCCCTCAATCTCGGCCGGCGCCTGACAGCACCCCCTTCCCCCTGCTCTCGCCTCAGGAATGCGTACCACCAAATATTTTTTTACAAAAAAAACACTGATCGGGGGTAAATAGAGAGCAAAGCGAGTGGACTGGTCATGTTTGTATTTTGGTAATTTGTAGGTAGTTTGGGAGGGGTGATGTTGTGGTGGCTTTACGCCTAATATGTAAATTTAATTGACATACTATTGTGATTATGCTTTTCAAACTACTTCGTTTAATGTTACATTTCATGTGTGGATCTTGACTTTCAATCTAAACCGCATTTGTTTGTATACAATTGAAATGTTTTAATAAAAATGACGTTTAAAAAAAAAGGCTGTCAGGTTATTTCATGTACCTTCTTAGGCACCAGCAGGAGGAGTCACTATGCACTATTACCTAAGCTAGGGGAAGCGTGCAGAGATAGACAAGAACCCAATGTAATGAAACATAAAATACATGCCCAAGTGAAAGCATGAGAAATAATAAGTGAAAGCAAGGGTAACCTCTTATTACAACCTAACCGCGAACCTAAGAAAGGTATAGGTAAGACCAGTGAGAAAGCACAGTGCAAATACAAAACTAGTCTTTGTCTAATAGGCACTTCCCTTGCAACGGTGCTGGTACTCATTTGCAGAGCCCACTTAGGAATAAATATAGCCAGCAGAGCATGGCTGGAGTAGGGGAATCTAAATAGCACCTCCCAGAACACAATAGGCCGAAGACAATGAGTAACAAAAACAGGTGACAACTGCACAACATAGGCTACTTTCACATACCGATTTTGAGGGAGCCGATGCTGTCCGATATAAATCGGACAGCATCGGCTCCCTTCTGATGCCTGGAATCGGGTGCCAAATAGGCACCCGATTCCGGCATAAAATCGGTGCCTCCGGGGTTAAAAAAAGGAAAAAAAAAAAAAAAGTTTATTCTCACCTCCCTACGAGCCCCCACCGTCTTCTGCTATCTTCTTCGAGGCTCCCGGTGGCTCCCGCAGGCTGCCGGTGTCAGCAGAGCGCTTCCTCTGCTGTTCAGGACCTGCGGTGATGTCACAGTCACGTGACCGCGGGTTCACCATGGTAACCCGCGGTCACATGACTGTGACATCACCGCAGGTCCTATAAGGCAGAGGAAGCCCTCTGCTGACACCGGCAGCCTGCGAGAGCCACCGGGAGCCTCCAAGAAGATGGTGGAAGACGGCGGGGGCTCGTGGAGAGGTGAGAGTAACATTTTTTTTTTTTTAACACTTGTGCTCCTAGTTAGGAGCAGTTTTACTGTACTGAGCATGCTCAGTACAGTAAAACGGGGTCCGAGGAGACATCCGATGTTTCCTCGGACCCTTCTCCATAGGGCCCCATGTTATAGGGATCGGACCTAATCGGATGTGCACTAAATGCCATCCGATTTGGTCCGATCTGAATCTGTCAGATTTTATTTTCGGTGCTAAAATCGGAGCATGCTCCGATTTTAGCACCGATAATAAAATCGGACAGAATCGGATCGGACCAAATCGGATGGCATTTAGTGCACATCCGATTAGGTCCGATGCCCATAGGGCTGCATGGAGGCCAAATTCGGATCCGATGCTGTCCGATTTTGATCGGACAGCATCGGAAATCCGAAAATCGTAATGTGAAAGCAGCCATAGAAAGAGAAGCAAAGGTAAAAATAAGTAGAGCATCAACATTTGGAAAAGCAATTATTCTGGCTGTGGCTAAGCAAGTAAGGAAACTGATCACACAGTACAAGGTCACCAGATAAAACCTGGAGGCATGACAGTACCCCACTTTCTATGACCCTCAGCAGTCCCCAACATCTGATGTTACTGATGGAATTTGCACATCATACAATACGTATGAAGATTTCTCAAATAGACTCAGAAATTATCTTTTTGACCCTGACTTTTCCACTTGACAAGATACTGAAACTTTTCATGACCCACCTGGAATTCATCACTCGCTACACCTCATACTCCTGCACAGTAAGTACAGGAACTTTTTTGTTGTTGACACATTTTATGGAATGGTCACTGGTCAAGTGAGTACCAAGTGGTGACAGAGTCTCGCTAGGCGAGAGCAAACCTGATACAATCCAAAGAGGGGCATTAGTCCCACCACAGACTTTGCAGTTACGAACATACTCTCCAGTGTCCTTATGAGCATTCTTAACACGCTGCCTGAGACTTTTCATCAGAGCACCCAGTACCACCCCTTCACCTGTAATCGTGTCATGTTCTCTATCCCTCAATTCAGCAATAATAGAGGAGGAAAAATATTAACCCTAAAGGCAATCTCAGACTCCTGGAATCAGCATCACAACAAATATTCTCCTTTTTCCTTTGAAAATGTAAAAATTACATGACCAAAAGAATCACAATATAAACAAGACCAAATGGATGTCCCAATTCAGTTCCCTTTTTGGTGTATCTGCAAGCGCCAATTTGCATAGGTTCATCCATGTCAACTGGTGTGGAGGAAGCTGTCACTTAGATGCCTTTAAACTAGTCTCTCAGGTGTCTGTCTATTCTAAACAGTCAGTGACATAGCTTTCTCCAGGAATTGTGGGCAGGGACTGTAAGCCATCCTGTGCCTAATCTGACCCAAACGTTCCTGGCAGAACTTACTCCAAGGTACAGAGTTGATCCAGGAGATCCATGCTGCCCAACACCTAAACTGTGAGCAATAGTCCTCAACTCTACGGCCTCCCTGAACCAGCTTGCAGATCTTAGACTAGCTCTGCAACTCTGGCAGGGTCATCATAAATGAGGTCAAGAGCTGAGAAAAATGCTTCAACAGAGGCGAATACCGGAGAGTCCTCAGGCAACGAAAATGCCTGGACCTCTGGATTCACATTCAGGAAGGACAAAACAATGCCCACTAATTGACTCTAACCACCAAAGAGACAGGATTGGTGCCGAAAATACAATTTCCATGTCAAAGCAGTCCTGGAATTTTACATTTGGTTCTGATGTGGCATTCAGATGGATTGAATCCACTGAAGCAGCAGAAAGTGCATGCTGCTGTTTGAGCTTGATATCCACCACTTTTTACAAGCAATTCTAAGATGTACACAAAATCCATAATGGTGAAATCCTACTAGAAACTCTACTAACCTCATAATTGCGTGCTCTGGAATCCAAGGTCTGTATGCAACAAGCTTCCCTTCATCCACAACTACGTTGTCACTAACTCTATTAATCTTCTGGCCTTCAGTGAAACCTGGATCCATGATTTAGACACTGCTTCCCTTGATGCTATTTCACATGGCGGCTTACATTTCTCCCATTCCCTGAGACCTGGGAACAGACATGGTGGTGGAGTTGGCTTACTCCTGTCCCCACAATGTACTTTCCAGGTCATCCCCTGAGCCCCATCACTATCATTCCCTTCTTTTGAGGTCCACACCATCAGGCTCTTCCATCCCTTCTACCTTAGAGTAGCAGTGGTATACTGCCCACTAGGTTCACCTCACTTCCTTGACCTTTTCTCCGCATGGCTGGTGCACTTCATGTCCTCAGGATTACTAACTATTATTCTGGGAGATTTTGACATCCCCATAAACAACCCCATCTTCCCATCTGCATCCCAGCTCCTAAGTCTAATCACTTCTCTTGGCCTCTCACAGCTCTCAACCTCTGAGGCACACAAAAACAGTAATACCCTTGACCTGGTCTTTGTCTGGCTCTGCTCAACTTCCTCCTTACATAACGTACCTCTTCCTCTTTCTGATCACAACATTCTCTCCTTCACGCTCACAAATCCTTACACACCACAGCATGCCCCTGCCCATCACACATCCAGAAATCTACAGGCCATTAACCCTCATACACTCACAGACTCTCTACTCTCATCACTGTCCTCAATCTCATCCTTCTCCTGTTCTGATCTGGCTGTGAATCACTACAGTGATACTCTCAGAAGCACCCTGGACCAAGTAGCATCTCACACCCTCAGGACCTCCAAACATAGAATAAAACCGCCGTGGCTCACATAACAAACTCGATTCCTCCAGCGATGCTCTAGGGGTGCTGAACGCCTTTGGAGGAAAACCGACTCACCAAAAAACTTCATCCATTATAAATTCATGTTAAGAACCTACAACTCAGCCCTTCACCTCGCCAAACAAACCTACTTCACCACCCTGATCTCCTCACTATCCAACAATCCAAAAAAACTCTTGGACACCTTTCACTCTCTCCTCAGTCCTAAAGTGCAGGCCCCTATCACTGACCTCTGTGCTGATGATCTGGCTTCTTACTTTACGGAGAAAATAGACAACATCCGCCAGGAAATCAGCTCCCGGCATCAAAGCGCTGTTATTCCCATTCTTCCCCACATTTTCTCTGGCTCTCTCTCCATATTTGACCCAGTCACAAAAGAAGAAGTTTCTAGACTCCACTCTTCCTTTCGTCCCACTACTGGCACCACTGACCCCATTACCTCACACCTACAGTACTCCAGTCTCTCTCTCCGGTCATCTCTACTCACCTAACCAAAATCTTCAATCTCTCTCTTTGCCATCTTCCCCTCCTCCTTCAAACACTCTATCGTTACTCCATTATTAAAGAAATCATCTCTTGACCCATCCTGCACGAATAACTACAGACCAGTCTCCAACCTCCCCTTCCTCTCTAAAATCTTGGAGCGCCTGGTCTACACCCGCCTCACCCGTTACTCTCTTATAGATCCATTACAGTCTGGTTTCCACCTCCTACACTCTTCAGTAACTGCCCTCAACAAAATGACCAATGACCTTCTGATGGCAAAACGCAATGGTGACTACTCTCTACTTAATCTTCTTGACCTCTCTGCAGCTTTTGACACCGTCAAACACCATCTCCTACGCGCTATGCTGCATTCCATCGGCATAAAGGTCACTGCCCTCTCCTGGTTCTATCTCTCTGACCACTCTTTCAGTGTATCATTTGCTGGCCCCACTTCCGCTCCTCTTCCTCTCACTATTGGGGTCCCTCAGGGTTCAGTCCTTTGCCCTCTTCTCTACTCTCTCTACATGGCCCCTATTGGACAGGCCATCAGCAAATTTGGCTTCCAGTACCATCTTTATGCTAATGACACACAATTATACACTTACGTAGTAACATAGTATTTAAGGTTGAAGGAACACCTTAAGTCCATCTAGTTCAGCCCATAGCCTAACATGCCTTCAGCCCCTGACCTTACCCCCACGGTACTAAAGAACGCCAGTGACTGTCTAACTGCAGTTTCCAACAACATGTCCACTCTCTATCTGAAACTCAACCTTCCAAAAACTGAACTTCTCATCCCGCCCTCCAATAACCTCCCTAAATCTGACATTTCCCTCTCAGTGTTCGGCACCATGATAACACCTAAGCAGCAGGCTTGGTGTCTAGGCATTATGATTGACACCGATCTCAACTTCACCTCCTGTATGCAATCTCTCAGCCGCTCTTGCCGCTTGCACCTGAAGAACATCTCTAGAATCCGCCCTTTTATTACTATGGGAACACCAAAAACCCTCACCGTTGCCCTGATCTTCTCCTGCCTTGATTATTGTAATTTTTTATTATCTGGCCTCCCCCTCAGTAGGCTTTCTCCTCTCCAGTCCATCCTTAATGCAGCAGCCAGAGTCACCTATCTGGTTAACCATTACTCAGACGCTTCCGCTCTGTGCCAGTCATTGCACTGGCTGCCTATACACCACAGGATCCAATTCAAATTGCTTGTTCTCACCCACAAAGCTTTTCATAGTGCAGCACCTCCCTACATCTGCCCCCTCATCACTTTCTATCACACTACCCATTCTCTACGTTCTACAAATGACATTCGACTAACATCTGCATTAATCCGAACTTCCCACTCCCGGCTCCAAGAATTCTCCCAAGCTGCACCAATTCTCTGGAATGCTCTACCCCCAAGAAATTAGGACTATCCACAACTTACTTAGCTTCAGTCGCTTCCTAAAAACACATCTTTTAAGGCAACCTATCATGCTCCCTAATAGAAGTCCTTTGTACTGTATATAGACCATTCACTAGTTCTCTGGACATAACTCTTCTTCAAACTTCACCAAACCCAAAAGGTCTCCACACATTGTCTGGTGACCATTCAAGTAACTTTATTTCTATCCCTCATTTCCTCAAGATGCCTGGACCATCATTGTAATAAGCGCCTGTACTTTTTGTAACCCCCATCTTACTGTAAGCTCTTTTGAGTAGGGTCACCTTATTTTTGCTTTAATTATTGAATTGTATTTTTTACATTGTTTCCCTGCTTTAATTATTGTATTGTATTTTTTATAATTGTTATTTTTGACTGTATATGAACCACTGAATTGTAAAGTGCTGCGGAATATGTTGGCGCTATATAAATATAATTATTAATATTATTATTATGATGTCTCAGCACACACTAATGGCGTTGGCTGGCTATGATGATATAAATGTACGTATTCCAACACAAGTAAAGAGAGAGATAAAGGTCTTTCATATTGCAGCTGCACCTACACCCTGCTGGTTAATGTACAGACTATTATCTATAGCTGCAGAGCCCCTAAGGCTAAGTTCACATCACATTTTTGCTGCGTTCTGACACAATGCGTTTTTTCAGCTGCATTAACACATATAAATGCAGTCAAACACGTGCGTTAACGCACCCATAGACTTGTATAGGTAAATGCATTGCAAATGCAATGCAAAACGTGGTTGCGTTTGAACACATGCATTCTTACCCAGTGCACAGGAAATGTTGCTGGCAACGTTTCCTGTGCACTGGGTAAAAACGCATGCGTTGAAACGCAACTGTTTTGCATTGCGTTTACAATGTATAATATTTATAATATCATATTTATTCATTTATATAATATAATATTTGCCTTAAAAGATGTGTTTTTAGGAAGCGACTGAAGCTAAGTAAGTTGTGGATAGTCCTAATTTCTAGTGGGTAAAGCATGTATTTCCAATGCATTTACCCATAAAAGTCTATAGGTGTGTTAATGCATGTGTTTGACTGCGTTTGTATGCGTTAATGCGAAAAAACGCATTGCAGTCAAACGCAGTAAAAATGTGATGTGAAAAGGCCCTAACTCTTACTGGAAAAGCTAGAGTGTCCCTAGCCACACAACTAGAAGCCACACAACCTGGACCTGGCTTACTAAAAGGCTGTCAGGTTGTTTCACGTACCTCCTGAGTAATGAGAGGAAGGGGTCGCTGTTCACCATTAACCAAGGTAGGGTAAGCATGCAGTGATAAAGAAGAACCCAATGTGAGGAAGCATTAAACACGTGTACAAGTGGAACCAGGAGAAATAATAAAATGCAAGCAAGGGTAACTTCCTAACAGCAAACCTAAGAAAAGTGCAATTAAGAAAAGCGAGAAAGCACAGAGCAAATACAAAACTGGTCTCTGTCTAAGGGCTCGGACACACTCTGCTACTTACATCCGAGTTGACGGACGACACTCGGAAGAGGCTGGAGCAGTGACCCTGAACGGCCTCTCCCTCTCTGGACGGGGAATATGATGCTGCACAGAAACACAAGCAGCTATCTTTCCCATCCAGACAGAGAGAGGCCACTCCGGGTCACTGCTCCAGCCTGTTCCAAGTGTTGTCCATCAAAATCGGATGTACGGTAAGTAGCAGAGTGTGTCTGAGCCCTAACAGGCACTTCCCTTGCAGTGGGGCTGGTACTCCTTAGCAGAATCCATTTAGAAATTAATATAGCCAGTAGAGAATGGCTGGAATAGGGGAGTTTACTGTGTTTCCATGAAAATAAGACAGGATCCAATATTATTTTTTGCATCAAAAATTACACTAGGGCTTATTTTGAGTGTAGGTCTTATTTTTGGGGAAATGTGGCGCCCCACCGGTCTGGACGCCATGAGAGGTACTGCACCTAAGCCACGGGTGTGGTTCTCCAGTAGTCAGGAGATGAGGGATGGTAGTTGTAAAATCCTCTCACACACACACTTAGGACCTAGGGGACCATGGGCAAACCCAATGGGGGACAACAGGGGTAGAGAAGTGTGGTGAGAGGGAGAACAAGAAGAGAAGCTCTCAAGAGAAGAACAAAAAAAGAGAGAGAATGTACGGAGTACTGTAGAATACAGAGAGTGAAGAAGACGAGTCGAGTGAGGAGAGAACAGCTAAACTGCAGGGAAATGGACTTGAGCTGTGCTATGCTCATCCTGTGAAACTGAGAGGAAGGAACCCTAGGGGCATCGGCGGAGCTGAAGCGGCCTGTGCGTCTGGTAATACCAGATGGAAGGGTTGTGGTCTAGGAACAGGGACAGGACCTGAACACGGGGATCCAAACCCAAACCATTGAACCAGAGGCTACAAGCTTCATAGGAGCTGTGGCCCACACACTTCGCGCATCTCCCAAGAAAGCAGCTGGACAAGGGTCTGGGGACAAAGTACCAATCACCCACTAATACCTGAGGCTGCCGGATCAGGGCTCTACACGCAGAGGTGCAAATCTCAGTGCCGAGGGACAGGACCAGGGATAGGCAAAGGCAGGTACACCACCGAGGGTCTCATACCTGCTGGCCCAATATCCTAAAGACTACACAGGCCGGCGCTTATCTGAGATACTGTAACATCAATGACCTGTTGAACTTGAAGCTTGCTGTGAGTAAACCCGGGAATAGAGTTGCGTAATTGTGTGAGATTGTGTTATTTGTGCGGCAACCGGCCACTGAGCAAGGTAACGAGGCCTATAGTTAACCCCTGCCTGCCAGAGACTAACAATTCCTCCATCCACTGTCCTGGTGACCCGCTCCACCCGTGGGGAGCCATTACATCCCAGCTGCCCGTCCATCGTCCCCAAAGGTTCTGCAGCAGCGGCAAACCATGGGTGGCGTCACGAACACATCATCCCTTACACCACCCTATCCCTACATTCTCCCAAAGAACGCTTTGACACTGAACCCAGGGTCATTGAGCCGGGTCTCGACCCATGTGACTCCCCAGAAGCACTGTAGCCCAGTTCCGAGTACCCCATGACCCTGGGGTGCATTAGAAACACAACTTAACTTTATTATTCCCTATGTACTGCTAAGTTTACCCACAAAAGAAAGCAGACACCCCCCATAAAGAACCACACTTACCAGACCTAAAAAAAATTGAAGTTGGCCAGTGAATAGGCTCTCAAATACAAATCCGTATCGTAGTCAGGTCTCCCTGCATTCGACAGCAATTCGCTCCCCATGCTGGCCGGAAGCATTACCACTCACACTGAGTTAGTGACAGAGGAGTGATACTGGGACACGGTGTGTTTGTATGAGAGCAGAACGTTGAGAGACCTCAGATTTCTGTGCAAGAGCCCATCCTTCGTCGGCACTTTCAAGCTGTAATTACTTAGTGTCTGGTGTGCGCGATTTTTTTGGGAGGTTGTAGGGCTTATATTTTAAGCATACATCAAAAAGACTAAAAATTCCTGCTATGGTGCATTCACGGGGCATGTCTTATTTTTAGGGAAACAAAATAAATAGCCTAAAATGTGATAGGCCAGTGATAATGAGCAATAGAAATAGGTGATAACCACACATAGGAAGAGACGCAAGAGTAGAAGTAAATAGACCATCAGCAGATGGATAGAGAACTAACCAGGTTGTGGCTCAGCAAGTAACAAACTCGACCACACAATACAAGGTCACTGGATCCAGTCCGACATCATCTCCGATAATTTACTCATCTCTTTTAATTAATGAATCTAGTAACTGGTTATCTATTAGCCAATACCTTAAAACAAAACAAAAATCCTTAAAATTCCCACTTACTATTGTTAATTCATGAATGTTTTAATTATTTAAAAGAATCCAAAAAATTGCTATATTGCCAAGAAAAATCCTTTTAAGGTGGTAACATCCCTCCCCAAATGATACACTTCTGTTACTCCAATATACATAATATCCAGTGTTATAAAACTATATCATTGTTTATCCTATGTGGTGAATGGTGAACAAAACAATTATGAAAAACTGCAGAACTGACATTCATCCTGCCATACATAAAATCAAACGAAAAAATAATCAGAAAGGTGAAAAGGGAGGAAAAACACACAAATGTATCAGTTGGGTTTCTCTATAATCATATTGATTTGTGCTATAAATCTATATCTTAATTATTTCACACAGTGAATGCAAAAAAAATTGATACATTTCAGATTTGTTGTTTTTTATTCATACAGCCAAACGAAAATATGTGGAAAAGTCGATTGATATATGATTTATGAAAGGCTAAATGATGCACTGTCCCCTTAAATAAAATACTGGATTATAATTTCGTTATAAAACTGTACAAGTGTCAGGATTTTTTATTTAGAAACAAAGAATTTTCATTTTCACACGATTAAAAATACAATGTATACGGGCATATCAACATGCAGTTTTTAGTAGGTAAAAAAATCAGGGGTAAAATCCAGGGGTTCTTCAGCTAAACTGTTCTTTTTCTATGGATATATAGCGGTTCTTCATTGCTCTATAGGTGTTGTCCCTATGAGAGAGTATCCATTTAAATTATGTGTCTATTAAATTCCCATATATTCCAAAATGTATTTTAAATACTGAATTGCGGCGTCTGCCTTTATATAAACTAGTTTTTTTGCTTCTTTCTGCAACTGAATAATAATTCTGTCTTATTCTTCTGTTAATGCAAAATAAAAATAAAAAAATATATTAATAAATAATCAATAATTAGATTTACTATGTTTCTTTACCTATTTCTTAACAGGTACCTGAATGCTTAGTGTATTCAATTTCCTTGTTCTGCAACTGTGTTTATTTATGAATCAGTTTCACATCTGCGGTAAGGTGTAATTCCTGGCAGATCCGGCAGATGTTCGGCAAGCCCCATTCATTCTCTATAGGGCTTGCAGTCAGGTGCGGCAAGTGCGGTATTGCTAGCAGCGTTTTTTTTGCGCGGCCACAAATGCCGGATCTGCAAGATTCAGCAATACCGCACTTGCCACACCTGACTGCAAGCCCCATAGAGAATGAATGGGGCTTGCCAGATCGGTGCCGCAAGTCGGCCGTTATGCAGCAGATCCGTCATATGCGTCGACATCTGCCGGATCTGCTGGGAATTACACTTTACCGCAGATGAGAAAGCACCCTTAAGTAGTCCATTCAATGGTTAATTCTATTAGAGAAAAGTTCTGAGGATATTGAATGGTTAATTAGTATTCAGCTATGTGTGGCGGTAAAATAGCTCCCCTGGTTATAACACACCTGTATTGGGCTTGCGTAGCTGATATTAGTTGTGTGGATTGTCTTTGTTCTTCTCCTTTCGGTTATGTGTACAGTATATTTTTTTAAGGAAGGAAGCAAATGCTTTGAAAAGCTTCGGTGTAAGGCCACGTGCACACATTCAGTATTTGATGAGTTTTTTACCTCAGGATTTGTAGACAAAATCAGGAGTGGAGCAATCAGAGGAAAAGTCTAAGGGCCCCTTTACATGCCACCACTGAAAGGTAGCATGGCAACAGGCATAAATATCCCCAATGCCAGGCAGTTGCTACCTTTCAGTGGTGGCGTGTAAAGGGACCCTAATAGAAATACCTGCACCACTTCTGTATTTAATTATCCACTCCTGGTTTTGGCTACAAATCCTGAGGTAAAAAACTCATCAAATACTCAGTGTGTGCACGTGGCTTTAGTCTTGTCAGTCAGCCCCCACATGCGCAGTCTCTTTGCAATTGTGTATCTAAATGCAAACACCGCAATTCAGTATTTAAGGTATTGTTTTTAAAATACACTTTGGAACATGTGGGAATTTAATAGACATATATTTAAATGGATACTCTCTCTCATAGGCACAGCAGCTAGAGAGGATTGAAGAATATCCACAGAAAGAGAACAGTTAAGATGAGTGAAAATTTTAATTGTTTGTCTCTAAATAAAAAGTAGTGATACTGTACAGTTTTATAAAGCAATTACATATGGAAAAGTCATATGTACCCAAGAAAAGGCATCAGTGAATACTACAGCTTGCCCCACAGTGACTTTATAAAAATCTAAATCTACCAGTTTTGTAAAATAGTGACCAATATAAGAGTAGGGATTTATTTTAGTGAGTACTGCAGAAAAAATTAACATGTCAAATAGTAAACAATGCTTTAAAAACTAATGTACAGAACTAGGGTATTGTCATGCATTGCTGTCTTTATGCTGTGGGTTTTTTGCCTTTTTTTCATGAGTTTTATGCAAATAAAAAAACAGATTTTTACAGAACCAGCAAAAACTGAGATTTCAGATATCTCGTGCACACACACACACATTTACTTTTTTGTTCCTGACTGAAATGGAAAACTGCTATGTTTTTGAAAGAAGCAACATGTCAATTCTTTTAGTGTTTTTCCAGCTTTTTTTCACCATTGTGTTGGATAAAACTAAGTTTATCTAAATATGTATTGTAGACAAATCAAAATTAGAAAAGGGAGAGAGAAGTGCAATAGGATCTTATCATTGATTAAAAGATGGACTAAATTTAATTAGTCACTCACCTGGAGGGGTTGTGTAGAATACAACCAGCGTCAGGACAAAAGGTAATAGCTGCTGCAAGGATCCACACCACAACAGTCAACGTAGTTCAAAATTGCAGAGGGTGGACGGTGTATTCGGACTTGCACTGCATAGACCAGAAAGATCAGACGGTGTTCAACATTATAGTTTTTATTTCCGACGCGTTTCGGAGTTAGTCCCAACTCCTTCCCATTCCCTGAGGAAGGAGTTGGGACTAACTCTGAAACATGTCAGAAATAAACACTATAATGATGAACACCGTCTCATCTTTCTGGTCTATGCAGCGCAGGTCCGTATACACCGTCCACCCTCTGCAACTTTAAACTATATTGTAGACAAATGACACACTAAAAGTGCAGCGAAAGAAAGCAGAAAAATGTCAGCAAATCCTGCTTTTTGAAAGCAGCTTTCTTTACTGCCAAGCAAGCAGATTTTGCCACAGAAAAAAAGCAGCAAGAAAACAACATGTGAACTTTACCTTACTCAAGGTTTTCATTTAATCTCCCAAAAACTGTAATAAAGTGTTCAAAAAACCATAATTACCCCAAAATTGCACCAATGAAAACTACATCTTTTCATAGAAACAGTACGGCAAATCATTACTTAGGCTGGCTTCACACCACGTTTTTTGCCATCCTGTTCTGTCCGTTTTGAGAAGGACAGAACAGGATCGTTTTTGGCCTCCATGCATCCCTATGGTGCCAGATGTGTCATAAATGGGTATCTGTTTGACTGAATTCAGTACAGGATTCGTTTTTATCCTTTTTTTTACCGCCCCCAAAATCGGAGATCGCACCGTTTTTGGGCACACCGGACAAAACCGGACAGTAACGAATCCGGTCCGGTCTGGAGCAGTTAATATGGGGGTCTACGGAGCCGGATTAGAAAAAAAACAGGATCGTTTCCTGGATCCGCTTTTTATTACTGAACATGCTCAGAAGAAATCCAGAACTCCTCCCTGCCATTTTTCCTGTATTGTGCAAATCTCTTTCGCTCTCTCTCTCTTTCTTCGGGCCACCCTACCATTATTTCCTATGGAGTAGTACTACAGAATGTATTTCTATAGAGATACGGATCCTGCAAAAAATAGGATTCGTGAGCTTATTTGCCATCCGGTTTTACACATTCGTTTCTATCGTTTCCTGTCCAGGTGCTTCTGCAAAAAACAGAATCCACCCGGACAGCCAAAAAACGTGATGTGAACCCAGCCATAACTCTGTTTCAAACTGTATATTTAATGTGGATGAATATAAAAATAAATAAGTAGATTTAACTAAATAAATTTGGTTTTGCAGTAATCATACTGACCCACAGAATAACGTTCATGTTTTATTTGTGCAGCTAACTAAAAAGAGTAAGATTTAAATTGATAAAATACAACAGAATTTACAGGGCTTCTTTTCTTTCCCTTGAAAAAACGTTAATACAGTACTTGTTATGTATTGTAATTAATATGTACACCAAAATGTTGGTACTGACAAATAGAACTCATGCTGCAAAACCGCAAATCCTCATACAGCTTTGCAGGTACAAAAACATGAAAAACTACAGCTCATAGAGTGCGACAATGAAAAAAAAGATACTAAACAGATGTGTTGAGGTTGGGACCTGTTGAAGCGTGCTTGTCATGCGAAACGGCTGTTGTCCATTTGTCTCCTGCGTTCTATCCTCTCCTGCATGAAATTTTAATATGGACCAATGAAGGATCTACTTTTACAGGTGGTGCCACTTGCTTTTTTCTCTTTTTTTGTTAAAAATGTTGGTTAAAACATACACTAAGAAAAGTAAAGAGGAAAAAGTACAACAAAATATGCTGCAAAATTAAGAGCAGACTACTATTTTGTATGTTCCTGAGTGAAATAGACAGCATACAGCATTTTTGGACATAGGATTGGACTCCCAGTATATAATAATGTTGGTAGAGTAGTGCCAAAAATGGTATCGTCCTAAGCAGTTACCATCTGTGTCCCAGTAATCTACTAATACAAAATTTCACAGCTTCCTTCACTTCTCTGTTTCGTAAGCAATAGATGATTGGATTCATCATAGGGATTATCATTGTATAGAATACAGATACGACTTTGTCTTGTGTGACCGAATAGTTGGAAGCTGGACGGAGGTACATGAAGAAAACTGTTCCATAAAATAAAGCAACGCAAAGGAGATGGGAGGAACACGTAGAAAATGCTTTGCGTCTTCCTTCTGATGAGTGAATTGTCAATATGGTGAAAAAGATATATACGTATGAAGCTAGTAAAACAATTACCGAAAAGAGTCCAAGGCAAAAGACTACACTAAATATAATCGTTTTACTCATGTATGTATCAGCACATGATAGCTCCATCAGAGGTGGAATGTCACAATAGAAATGGTTAATTACATTAGGTCCGCAAAAGGGCAATACGAATGTGCATGATGTATGGACGGCCGCGGTGCAGAACCCGCCAATATAAACGAGAAGAGTAAGAATCACACATTTCCTTCTGTTCATTATTATTACATACAATAGCGGGTGACATATAGCAACATAACGATCATAGGCCATGGCAGATAAGATATAGCCTTCAGTAGTTGCAAACACCGCAAAGAAATACAACTGAGCGGCACAGCCAATAAATGAGATCAATTTTCTTTCCAGGAAAAAATCAAACAGCATTTTTGGAGAAATGACTGTAGAATAGCAAAGATCTGAGAAGGACAGATTGCTAAGAAAATAATACATTGGACTGTGAAGGTTATTAACAATCAGGATTGTAAACATGATACTTGTGTTGCCGAAAACAGTTATAAGGTATATCAGCAGAAACAAAGCAAATAGGACATGTTGTAAAGATGAATCATTGGTGAATCCCAATATGATAAACTCAGTTACAAAAGACTTGTTATCCTGAGTCATGGCTTGGATAGAGTCTGCCATATCTGTTAAGAAAGACTTGGTATAAGTGGTTAAATGAAAGGTGATTTTACAATGGCTAAATTGAATAACTAATACAATATGTCATGGTAAAATGGTAAAAATTATATGAAAATATGTCAATTATTTCACATGCAAAACTGTAGGTGAGTCCCACCTCTGTCTTCCACAAACTATTCTTTATTGATCTTCCTCTACTGTCTTGAGTCTAAGCGGTTGATTTATAATTAGTAGTAGATCATTAGAGACTAAATCACAAGAGATTAAATAAAATTACATTGTGCTTATTATGTTGCAATTATTTTCTGTTATGGGAAATCAAAAGTCATGTTTTATCCTTTCGAGACCTGACTTACAAAACCTATATTCTAATTATTGAAATAGCGGCAATTGCAGGAGAAGGCAAATCTCATATGAACATCTCTAGTTATGCTTTCAATAAATCCCAAAATCCATTCCATATTTATATTTATCTATTCAGTACTAGATGGCGGCCCGATTCTAAAGAATCGGGTAGTCTAGAATATGTATGTAGTTGACATACTGTGACTGACAGAACTTGTTAAGTCAACGTGAGTGAACTACATATATATATATATATAGCAGCACTATGGTATATGGCGGTACATTACAGTACATGTATAGCAGCACTATAGTATATGGCGGTACATTACAGTACATGTATAGCAGCGCTATGGTATATGGCAGTACATGTATAGCAGCGCTATGGTAAATGGTGGTACATTACATTACATGTATAGCAGCGCTATAGTATATGGTGGTACATTACAGCACATGTATAGCAGCACTATGGTATATGTCGATACTTTATAGCACATGTATAGCAGCACTATGGTATATGGCTCGCCACGGCACCATGTGTAAAATCCACCCATTACTTCAGATTTTACACATGGCGCCGTGGCGAGCGCCGCTATGCTGATTGCCCGCCCGCGTTCAGCGCCAACCAATCAGAATAGCGGCGCGTGCCATGGCACCATATTTCAAATACACTGAGTATAGTGTATTTGAAATATGGCGCCAATACACTATACTCATTGTATTTGAAATATGGCGCCATGGCACGCGCCGCTATTCTGATTGGTCGGTGCTGAACACGGACGGCCAATCAGCATAGCGGCGCTTGCCACGGCGCCATGTGTAAAATCCACCCATTACTTCAGATTTTACACATGGCGCCGTGGCAAGCTCCGCTATGCTGATTGGCCACCCGTGTTCAGCGACGACCAATCAGAATAGCGGTGCGTGCCATGGCGCCATATTTCAAATGCAATGAGTATAGTGTATTTGAAATATGGTGCCATAGCGCGTGCCGCTATTCTGATTGGTCGCCGCGTTCACCGCCGACCAATCAGAATAGCGGTGCGCTGTATGGCACCATACTTCAAATACACTGTCTACAGTGTATTTCAAATATGGCGGCATTGCGCGCGCCGCTATTCTGATTGGTTGCCGCGTTCAGCATATAAACAGAGTTTTTTTTTCTCTCTCCCAGAAAGTCCATTAGCCCCGCCCCCTGAGGGGTGGGGCTAAACGGGAGAGAAAAAAAAACTCTGTTTAAATGCTACAGACAGGGAGAGAATGATTGGCAGCGGTGGGCAGATTACACATGCAGAGGGTGTGAATCTGCCCTTGGCTGCAGCCCCTAGCCACCTCCTTAGTGGCTGTAGCATGTAAGTTTTCTAAGTGTATTATCTCGGGGTACAGGGCTGCTCAAGTGCTGGGTGACCCCTTGTCTGCATGCTGCAGACATGCTGTATCCAGTGCTGTAATTAGATCACCATGCCTGGTTTGGTGACAGGTCCTCTTTAATGCACAACTGAAACAAAGAGCTTCTTTGTGTAGCATCATGGGAAAGTCAAAAGAAATCAGCCAAGATATCAGGAAGAGAATTGTGGACTTGCACAAGTCTGGTTCATCCTTGGGTGCAATTTACATATACCTGAAGGTGCCAAACAATTATGCACAAGTACAAACAAGATGAGAATGTCCAGCCTTTATACCGCTCAGGAAGGAGACGGATTCTGTATCCCAGAGATGAACGTGCTTTGTCCCGGCATGTCCATATCAACCCAAGAACAAAAGCAAAAGGCCTTGTGAAGATGATAGCAAAAGCTGGTAATATTGTGTCATTATCCACAGTGAAACTAGTACTGTATCAACATGGGCTGAAAGGCCTCTCTGCCAGGAAGAAGCCATTACTGCAAAAGAAACATAAAAAAAGCCAAAGACAGGGTTTGTGGCCTGCCGAAACTAAGTTGAACTGTTTCGCCATAATGACTATTGTTACGTGTGAAGGAAAAAGGGGAAGCTTGGAAGCCTAAGAAAACCAGCCCAACTGTGAAACACGGGTTTGGCAGCATCATGTTGTGGGACTGCTTTGCTGTAGAAGAGACTGCTGCACTTAAAATAGATGGCATCATGAGGAAAGAAGATTATGTGGCAATACAGAAGCAACATCTCAAGGCATCAGCCAGAAAGATAAAGCTTAGGAGGAAATGGAACTTCAAAATTTACAATGACTTGAAGTATACTGCCAAACTGGTTACAAAATGGCTTAAGGATAACAAAGTCAATGTTTTGGAGTGGCCACCACAAAGCACTGATCTTAATCCTATTGAAAATTTATGGGCAAAGCTGAAAAGGCAGGTGCGATTAAGGCAACTACAAACATGGCTCAGTCACACCAGTTCTATCAGAAGGAAAGAACCTAATTCCTACCAACTATCGTGAGAAGCATGTGGAAAGTTATCCAAAACATTTGACCCAAGTCATACAGCTTAAGGGCAATGGTCCAAATACTAATGAAATGGGTGTGATCTTGTGACTTTGCAAAAAGTTATAAAAATGCCTAAAAACATTCTCTCTCTTTTTCATTATTCTGGCATTTCGCAAATATAAATAATTATAGTAATTCTGATCAGCCTAAAATGGGAAAGGTTTATTCTGATTTCATGTCAGATAGTGAGAAAAACATGAATATGTTCTCTTCTCCTCTTTCTGTTTTCCATGCTTAATGTGGCACAAACATATACACAATGCATAAATTGAGGCAACTTCTCTCCTTTTTATCTGGTTTCAGGTGTGATTTTCATATTGTCCACATCTGTTTCTTGCCACATGTTAGTTTGAACGATCATCACATGCTTGGTACAAAGTTGTTTACCCACAATTTTTCCCTTTGTTTCTCATTAGAGTCGGTGGCACTGTTTGGTTGTTAGTGAACTGGTTGTAGAAGTGAAAGCACCCTGTTTACTTTGAGCTACCTGGCTCTGAGAGCACACATTGTAACCTAAGGTAAAAACTTATATGGGTGTACTTTGTATAAAAACAGAGAAAAACACAAGATGCCAGCACAGCCGGAAATTGCAAAAAAATATATATGTGTATCTACACCTGTTAATGCCATACTGCACAAAAATAGAGACATTTTGCAGAAGATTGCAGCATTGAATCTTCTGAGCCACTCCCCCAGCGTCAAGGAAGTCTCCGTTGGAGTAGTCCTAACTACGTATTTTAATATTTCTGATGTGTCCTGTAGACAGCGTAATGCAATGTAAAGAGGATCATTTAAAGCAAACACTCACCCATACATGTCAGACATTGCTTCCCATTCTGCCAGGAGGTCCAGTGGATGAAGAGCAACTGAGGCTCAGACACCTGCAGCCTGCACCACAGGTGTCTGGACTATTTCACAGTTTAACCCCCACCTGACCATCCCGTCCTTATGGATAAAGCATGTCAAGTTTGGGTGAATGAAGCTGATGTGAAAAAACCTGAAGGCTGGAGGAGGCAGCTGCATGTGAACAGCTACCAAAAATAATGGAGTCAAATGCAGATGGCAACAGACAATTTCTAGCGTGCACGGCGAGTGGTGGTTAGCCACTCAAACCAAACAAGAGAAAAACACAAGATGCCAGCACAGCCGGAAATTGCAAAAAAATATATATGTGTATCTACACCTGTTAATGCCATACTGCACAAAAATAAAGACATTTTGCAGGAGATTGCAGCATTGAATCTCCTGAGCCACTCCCCCAGTGTCAAGGAAGTCTCCGTTGGAGTAGTCCTAACTCTACATATTTTTATATTTCTGATGTGTCCTGTAGACAGCATAATTCAATGTAAAGAGGATCATTTAAAGCTCAGGAGATTCAATGCTGCAATCTCCTGCAAAATGTCTCTATTTTTGTGCAGTATGGCATTAACAGGTGTAGATACACATATATATTTTTTTGCACTTTCCAGCTGTGCTGGCATCTTGTTTTTCTTTGTATAAAAACAGTATATATGGTAGAAAGGATTATTACCTGAGAAGTGATCTCTTTTTTTATATCATCCCTTGGATATAATATAAGCCCCATACAGTGAGATAATAATTGTGTTAATCACATATACCCATAATCAAAGAAACCCCTATATGTAGTGAATACCTTGGAAGGGGGTCACTGACTATTTTTAGATATTTATGTGTTTTTTTATTGTGTGCTTTGTTGTGTAAACTCAGTGCAGTTCCCTATACATATGTGTATTATTGTATCAGGTGAAATTTACACAGTAGCATATATATTATTGTGTCGGTTTTAAATTGTCATTGGAGGACCTATATATTGGAGAATTCCTAAAAGTGATACAATTTTAAAAACATCACCCCTTAACATATTAAAAAACTGTTGTCAGGTAGTTTGTTAACTTTTTAGGTGCTTTCCAAGAATTAACATAGAGTGGAATGACAGGTGTGAAAAATAATGTATTTTTAATACTAAAATATTGCTAAATAGTGAACAGGCCACTATAGCTGGCAGCCTGTAAGGCCCATACTTGGCTTTGGATTGTCAGTGAGGATCTTGCTATTTTCTTATATGTCAGGTGAATAAAAAAGGTAATTGGTGGTTATCAATAGGTTAATGACTATGTGAATGGAATTGAAAGTATTGTGTCAAACGTTGCTAAAGACACAACCTGTAGGTTATTTTTATCTATTAACATAATGGAGCCCCAAACTTGGAAGGAATTTGCATTATGCTTCACTGTTGCCTGCAGCCTCTATTGTAACACTGTCCAAATTTCCTTGTGTTATAACCAAGTATTTCAAATTTTGACTCTTCAGTCCAGAGCACATGTTGCAATTTTTATGTATCCCAGGTCTTAGATTTTACTGCACAGTTGAGATGCTTTGCCTTGTTTCTAAGTTGAGGATATAGTTTTTGGCTGCAATTCTTCTATAAGATCACTTCTGATCAGACTTCTTCGAGCAGTAGATGGGTGTAGCTGCGACCCACTGGCTGGTGCCAGTTCTAAGCGGATGGCACTGCTGGACATCTTCCAATTTGAAAGGGAAGTATGCATAACGTGAGTTTTACCTGCTGCACCAGGTTTCCTTAGCAGACCACCATACCTAGAGTACTCAACGCTGCCTGTTTCTTGAGAACATCAATGCTGAGAAATGTAGGCAGCTACCTACCTATTAAGGAGGCATTATTTTGTCTCCAAATTATAATTATTATTTATTTATAGAGCACCATTGATTCCATGGTGCTGTACATGTGAAAGGAATACATACAAACAAGTTAAAAATACTATGAACAAACTAACAGTGACAGACTGGTACAGAGGGGAAAGAGGAACCTGTCCTTGCGGGCTTACATTCTACAGGGCAATGGGCAGGGAGACAGTAGGTTGGGTCTGCTCAAGTGGTGGTGTAGGGCCGGTTGCAGTGGTGGTGGAGCGCAAGGTCCAATGGTGGTGGAGTGCCGGGTCCAGTGGTGGTGAGGTGGCACCGTGGTCATTGTAAACTGTAGGCTGTTCTGAAGAGTTGGGTTTTCAGGGTTTGCTTGAAGCTTCCGAGTGTAAGGGATAGTGGGAGATTTTGAGGTGCTGAATTCCAGAAGATGGGGGATGCTCGGGCGAAGTCTTGCAGGTGGTTAGATGAGGAAAGTACAAGTGTGGAGGAAAGAAGGAGGTCTTGGGAGGATCAAAAATTATGAGTTGAATGATATAGGGAGATTTATTCAGAGATATATGGGGGGATCAGATTGTGGACGGCTTTGTAAGTCAATGTTAGTAGTTTGAAATGGATACGTTGGGGAATTGGGAGCCAATGGAGGGATTTGCAGAAGAAAGAAGTGGAGGCGCAGTGAGGAGAGAGGTGTATTAGTCGGGCAGCAGAGTTAAGGACAGATTGGAGAGGTGCTAGAGTGTTAGCAGGGAGACCACAGAGGAGGAGGTTGCAGTAGTCAAGGCGGGAGATGATGAGAGCATGCACTAGTAGTTTAGTAGATTTAGGGTTGAGGAAGGGACGCATTCTGGAAATGTTTTTGAGTTGGAGGCGGCAGGAGGTGGCAAGGGCTAGGATGTGTGGTTTGAAGGATAAGGCAGAGTCAAGGATTACTCTGAGGCAGCAGACTTCAGGTATAGGGCAAAGTGTGATATCATTTATTGTAATAGATAGATCAGGTAAGGGAGGTGTACGAGACGGGAAAAATGATGAGTTCAGATTTGTCCATCTTTAGTTTAAGGAAGCGAGAGAAGGAGGATATGGCTGATATACACAAATGTGTTCTACAGAAGGACAATGACCTCCAAAATAGAGCCAATGCCATTAAGAGCTATCCAAAGCATAAAGAAGAACAATGGGTCCTGGAAAATATCATATGGCAACCACAGAGTCCTTATCTCAACATCATTGAGTCTGTCTGATATTACATGAAGAGATAGAAGGTTTTGCACAAATCTACATCCAAAAGAGAGCTGTGGTTAGGTCGCTAAGATGTTTGGAATATATTCCTTGATAAGTTCTTTCAAAAACTGTGTGAAAGTGTACTTAAATGAATTGATTCTTTGATGATGCTCTGAAGGCAAAGGGTCGTTATACCAAAAATGATTTGATATTGATTTCTCATTTATTCATTCAGTTTACATTTTGTCATCTTATAAAAATGAATTATTAACTCTTCTATCTTGAAAACATTCTTACTTTGAAGTATTTTTTCCACACCTGCCTGTCGACGTCACTCAGCGCAGGATACTTAAGACTTTGTGTGTGTGCTCCAGATTAAATTATAGAAACCAGTACATATATATATATGTATATACCGTGTTTCCCCGAAAATAGGGCGCCTACCGAAAGTAAGGCATGCTTGGGGGGGCGCCCTACCTCCTAATATAAGGCACCCCCCGATTATAAGGTGTACCTTGCAGTGCACTGCGGTGGCCCCCGCTGTCCGAGGTCCCCCGATCTCTGGCGGCCCCCCGCTCACCGGCGGCCCCCCGCACTCCTGATTCCCGCTGTAGCTGCTGATCTCCGCCCAGGTCAGGAGCCCTGCGCCAATTACAGCGCAGAAACAGTGAGCCAATCACAGCCCAGGAACCGCAAGCCAATCCACGGCCAGCTGACATAGTGCATGGCCTCTGATTGGCTCGCGGTTTCTGGGCTGTGATTGGCTCACGGTTCCTGCGCTGTAATTGGTGCAGGGATCCTGATCTGGGCGGAGATCGGCAACTACAGCGGGAATCCGGAGAGCAAAGGCCAGCGGGGAGAGCGCGGACACCGGAGAGCGGGGGCTACCAGAGAGCGCGGACCAGTAAAAAAATGCTTTGTGTGTATGGGTACGTGTGTGTGTGTATGGTTGTGTGTGTGTGTGTATGGGTATGTATGGGTGTGTGAGGTGTGTGGTGTGTATGTGTGTGTGTATGGGTGTGTGGTGTGTGTGTGTTGTGAGTGTTTGGGAGGCTGCAGTGGGATGTAGGGTATATAAGTCACCTCCCCGAAAATAAGACATGGTCCAACTTTGGGACCAAAAAAATATTTTCGGGGAAACACGGTATATATATATATATATATATATATATATATATATATATAAAGGTAGCTTCCTGAGACAATCATGTATCAGAAACAGATCTCTCTTTGTCTCAAAGTCTAGTGTTTATTACACCATCGACTCAGACTTATATAGGCATTTCTTGGGCATGCATTGCAACATCGTCATTGGCTCTGCTTGTCTCTTGCTATTAAAATATATATGTCCTACCGGCTGAACATCAGCAGCACCTTTTGCATCCACTGGCTGAACATCAGCAGCACCTTTTGCATCCATTCTCAAAGTCTGAGTATTGTATATATACACTTTTAAACCAATAGATGTGAAAGAACCAGTGCATAATAGACAGCGATAAATAATTTGAATCTGAAAAAAACAAAATCAGCACGTTAGTGAAATCTTCTCAGCATTAAAACTTCCCCAACTTCCCTCCCCCCTCCTTCCCTTCCTGAACTACCCTCATTTTACTCTAATGTGTTAGGTGCCCTGGCACCACTCCCCAGCTCACCTCTCCTGGGCCTGCATCCTCTGCTTCTCTGCCGATTGGGCATCCGGCGTCGAGGCGTGCTGTGTCTCGGAGCCATCGCCAAGTCCCCTTCCTGTCTTCTGACCACCGGGCTCACACACCAGCACACTACAATGGCCACAATCATGAACGTAATGAGCGGTACACTAGGAGCTGATGCATTCCTCCCCCGTGAATCTAGGGGATGGCACGGCTCAACCTGACACTCCACTTGACCAATAGCTGCCCATCCTTCGGTATATCAGGCCACCTCCACTGACGAGTGGTGCCTGATTATTGAGTTAGTAAGCTTCTGCTTCTCTGGCTGTTAGTCAGGCCCTCCATGTGCTCTCCTACGGTAGACCCATTCCTGCTCTCCTGATCCCTCGAATCCTCCTTAGCCATACCGTAGTATAGGTTGACCCTACGAGCCGCCCCCCTGGTACTAGCAGATGTGGTATTCAGACCCCCTGGGCTTGCCGCTGACAACCCCTGTAAAGGGGTTGGTTAAACTAGGACAAGCTCACCCAAGAGAGTTCGATACCACAGCCCAGTGGGTCCACTCTAGGGCGCCTTCCCCCGGAAGCGTGACATAAGGGTGTTCATGACTAGCCAACCGACTCTAATGTTCACTCAACCGATTTACTTCTTACCTATCTATCATTACCTCAAGTATTGTACAGCTTCAGTTTGCCCAAATTACCCTGAATATCCGAAAACAAGTACCACTCAGTCTGGATAAATTTCGACACAATTTTTTTTATCTCCTCTTGGCTACAGACATTTGTCAAAAAGGGTTTCCATTTTTAAAAAAAAAATTCTGTCAATTTAGATTTATATCCTGTCACTTCTAATTTTTCTGTCTGGATGAGCTTCTTGAAACCATTTATCACTTTGCTTATTGAGGGGCTTTGATTCGTTATCCAAAGTTTCAGTATTGTCTTTTTTGGTAATATCGGAATGTCATGTACCAATCATTTTCTTCCACTCTGTAGTCTACCAAACTCCTCCTCTTCTCCCTCTGCTAGATAGTGAAAGACCGAAAAGACCTGATCTGTTGTTCAATCTTTCCTCAAATCCTTTTTTGTTAGGGCAAATACTTCCCTCCAGAACCTCCAAATCCCTGCATATTCCCACAGGCCATGATAAAGATCTGTTAGGGCCATTTTACATTTTGGGCTTTCTTGCAGCCTCTCGGGGTCGCCCCTGCGAGTTTTAAAATTAAAGCCATATAAATTGCGTATCGCTCATTCACCACATGCTTTCTGAACACATTCCATCACTGTGTAATTTTATCTGCCACTTGATTGTCATTCAGCCATCACTTCCAACCTCTGAATAGCCTTTCCGCACAACCACCCAAGAGTAACTCACGTAACAAGCCATACACACGTGAAACATTCAAGTCACTCATCTCGCATTCCATGAGATCGTCAAAGACATTCCTTCAAAGTTCTATTCTGATGTCAGTAAAATCCTTCATGACTGAGTGTTTTAATTGTAGATATTGTAGCGTTTGTGTCCCCTGTAGACCATATGCCTTTTTATTTCTATTCCCGTCATCCATCTCCCCTCTAACATTATCATGACATCTTGCATCATCATTTTCCCCCTTTCTTTCCCATTATTTGAATGGGAATTCATTAAATAATTTGTTTTCCCTTCCCATCTGGAAATTTGGGTGTGCCCACAAAGCAAAAACCTAGACACGTTGCAAGGTAATCCAAACCTTTTCTGAACTGTTTTCCAAGTCATGATCGTGTCTCTATACACTAAAGAATTCTTAAATGACGGCATGAATTTTGACATAGAGATGATGTGGCACCCCAAGGGTTAATGTGCCACAGAAACAACACAAAGGGTTAGCTCACCACACCACACAACCCTGGACACTACACTAGGAAGTGGGGAAGAGTAGAGTGGTGGGTGGAGCTTAAGTCGCACCTGCAAGAGTGTGAGGAGCTAATGTTGTTTACCTCAGAGTAGGAGTGACAGTCAGTCGAGGACAGAGTGTAGTCTGGGACAGAGTTGAGTTCCTGAGAGGACTGAGGAAAGGACCTGGGAGCAAAGGAGCTGCCTTAAGCTCAACCCACGGTCCACTGTCAACTTCCAGGCCAGCCAGGGTCTGAGGAAAGGAGTAGGAAAAGTAAAGGAACACACCCGGGACAAGGAGTTACCCTGAACTCACCCCGGAGAAGCGCATAGGACGGATACCGGATCCGATGCTGTGCTTGAAACAGACAGCACAGTGAACACCGGAATAGTGAAGGTCCACCATCTTCACTGTACCATAACAAAGCAACACGGAGGGGTCAGTGACATAGAAGACTCAAGTTGCCTAGTAGATTGGTACCCGCGAGGGGAGACAGGGCCAGCAGTCAGCTAAAGGCGGCAGCAGGGCAACACACAAAGCGCAGGAGTGGGAAGCTAAAGACCCGGTCAGGGTGGGAGCAACCCGGCCCCAGTACAGACTCCGTGGACAATACTCTGCTTTTACCATCTGCAAAGTAAAGACTTGGAAAACTACAAAAACCGCGAGTTTGTGTGATCCTTGCCCTTCAGCCCTGATCACCCCCATAATCAACACCGTCTCCACTATCATCCCCTGTTCTGCAACATCTATAACAACCATCACAGACTTTTATTAACACTGCCCCGGGGAACCAGGCTCTACCTGCGGGGAGACGTTCCATCTAAAGCTGC
The DNA here is from genome assembly GCA_033576535.1 of Allobates femoralis. Classification (NCBI taxonomy): domain Eukaryota; kingdom Metazoa; phylum Chordata; class Amphibia; order Anura; family Aromobatidae; genus Allobates; species Allobates femoralis. The sequence continues at coordinate 636,629,980 of JARQOC010000002.1, read as the reverse complement.
CAAACATCATCCCCGGAGGCTCTGCAGCATCGGTGGTCCCATTACTGACCACAACCCGTGGGTGGTGTCACGACAAACCAAATCCACTGTAAATACACCCCATTTTATTGTGCGAACCCGGGACACGGTCCAGACCAGGACCGCCGTGACATCCCCAGCAGTACCCCGGTCTGGCACAGAGTACCCCGTCCCAGTGGGCTCCACAACCTGGCGTCACAAACAGGATCTACAGTGCCCGGTACCGGGCATTGTGTGCCGTGATTAGTGACCGTTTTGAATCAGCCGCCATTGCTGGGTGCGCGGCAAGCTGAATTTTAACTGCGCCACAGAGACTGTAAATTTGAAAATCCGCCATTTTGCAACGCGCGGGAAAAAAAACTGCTCAACGCTCTGACATCATCCGGAAGGGAAGAGAATCCCTGGTGCACAGCGGAACCTCTATTAGACATCCAGACGGAAGCGGAAGACAGGAGGGCGGACCTTGACTAAGGGGGCACAGGATGTCACAGCCAGCGGTGCCAAGCAGCGGCGGAGCAGCCGGCGAGCATCCAGCGCCGGATCAAGGAGCAGAACCCAGCGGTGCTGCGGCGCAAGGAGCAGCACCTATCATGCCGCTCCTGATGCGGTATACTCCAGGGGCAATGTGGCTGCCTCAATACTCCGGTGAGCCTAATACTCTTAAAGACTTTATCAGCAAGATAAAAGCATACTATGTGATGTACCCCTTCACTGAAGCCCAACGTGTAGGAATGATTATTGGACAATTAACGGGCAATGCACAGCGGGAGGTTGCATCCTGGCTGGACACAGATAAGGACACTGTAGAGCATCTTACAGCCGAATTAAAAGCAGCATTTGAATCTACTGCTGATACCCGGGCTAAAATGAGGTTCTTTGCATGTCAACAAAAGCCCAAAGAGAGTGCCAGAGACTGTGCTTTAAATTTGCAGGAAGCACTCAAAGCATTTAAACTGGCAGAACCTGCCTTAGCCCCGGGAGCTGACAAAATGTTAATTGACCAGTTCATAGAGGGTCTCTTATCCTCGTCCCACAGAGGACAGCTGAGTATGATGGTCATCCAGAATCCTAAAATGACATTTGCTGAGTTAAAAGACAGAGCCATTCGTCTGCAGCAGGTAGAGGAGCCCCAGGATCTGCAATCTATACAGGGCCCTGCAGCAGCACTTCAGCAACCGATAGCATCAGCGACATCTGCCATGTCAACAACTGCTGCTGAAAACAGGGAACCAATCTCTAATGAGGCCCTCAACTAAAAGCTAGATGCCCTGACAGACACCGTTATCTCAATGGCTAAAGTCATCAAGGAGCTGCGAGGATTCAAGCCTGCACCCAAGATCGAGTTGGCGACCAGCAAGGAGGATGTCCCGAGGATGAGGCCCAGTAGGTATTAAGCGACAAGAGGACGACCCAGCGACCGCTATCAACCGGATGGACAGCCAATTTGCCGCCGTTGTCAGCAGCCAGGTCACTTTGCCCGAGAGTGTGCTTTAAACGAGGATTCCCTGGGCAGGCGGGCCACTCCTCAGGTGTGAACTCTCAAGGTCCTTCAGGCTGGTATGTCAGATACGTGGGAGGACAGCCGGTGATCCCTATTGTGTTAAATGGCATTCTCTTTAATGCCTTGTTGGATACCGGGTCCCAAATAACATCGATTCCACATGTTCTATACAAAAGGAACTGGGCTGATTTAGACATTAATAGTGGTCCATCAGACTTTAAAATGAACATATGGGCTAGTAATGGACAATTAATACCACAGGCTGGGTTCAGAGAAATGACCATTCAGATTGGAAAGGTAGAATTGCAGAACCAGGGTATTATAATTGTAGATTAGATGTTGACCGGCCGGAAAGAGAACCAGTAATGTTACTAGGAATGAATGTATTTGAAAAGTATTTTTCCGAGGTAATTACTGTTTTGCAGCAGATCGCCGAGACTGCCGGAACCGGACAGCAGAGGCTTTTGCACAAAGAAATAAAAGCTCTGATATTGAAGCAACAGGTAGAAATATCCGGAGGTGAAATCGGCAGTGTACGAGTAAGTGATTCAATACCCATTGTAATACCTCCCAAAACTGAAATATTGGTCTGGTGTAGAGCCGCAATAGGCATCAAAGCACAAGACTATCAAGCCCTGGTAGTACCCGTGTACTCAGACAGTAGACCTACTATACTCACAGCTAGAGGAGTTGTTGAGGTACACCGGGGAAGAGTGTAATTACGCCTGTTAAATTGCGGAGAGGATGAGATCACATTACCAAAGTATGCTACCATGGCTAAATTGTACACGGTTGATAATAATGTCCTCACAGCCGTCGAGCCCTTGAACCCGTCAAGTCAGGCGGATGACAATGGCTCAGAGGAAAAGCTGGAGGATTGGTGCCAAAAGCTACATGTGGGTACCAGTTCTACACCTTCCCATCAAAAGCATGGAGTATACCGGGTAGTGTAAGAATATGAGCAAATATTCAGCAAACACCCATTAGACTTTAGGCAGATTAAAGGGGTAGAGCAGGGCCGGCGTCAGCACCCGGCGTACCCGGGCAAGTGCCGGGGCCCGACTGCTTGAAGGGGGCCCACCGGGCCCCTGAGGGCTAGGGTCACACTTGTGTTGTGACCCTAGCCTGACGCAAGTATTGTCTGCTGCAGCGCAGAGCGTTTAACGCTATGCGCTGCCAGCAACTGGCACTGGTTGTCAAGGTAAACGTCGGGTTTCTATGGGCTGCCTCCAGCGCATAGCATTAAACGCTATGCGCTGCAACATACAATACTTGCATAAGGCTAGGGTCACAATGCAAGTGTGACCCTAGCCTCAGGGGCCCCTGAGCACTGCCCCCACACCCAGAGCCATATCCAGGGGGCAGCTGGGGGGTCATTTTCAGACTCCTGCAGCACCGAGGTCTCCCTCCTCCCCCCTCCACGGGAGCCGACAGAGCTGCACACACTCTGTGCTTACAGGACCTGTGATGATGTCACATGGAGGGGAGGAGTCAGGGATCACATTATCAGCTCCTCAGTGTATCCAGGACTGTGCTGGCCACCATGAATGATGCTCAAATAAGGTGAAGTTTGTGTGTGGTCAGGAGGCATTTACAGTGTGAATGTAGCAGAGGTGAGTGTGTACTAGGTGCATGGAGCGGAGCCGTGTGTGTACGAGGTGTATGGCAATTAGGTGAAGGTTATGTGTGGGGTCAGGAGGGATTTACAGTGTGAATGTAGCAGAGGTGAGTGTGTACTAGGTGCTTGGAGCGGAGCCATGTGTACGAGGTGTACGGAGCAGAGCCATGTGTACGAGGTGTACGGAGCAGAGCCATGTGTACGAGGTGTACGGAGCAGAGCAATGTGTACGAGGTGTACGGAGCAGAGCCATGTGTGTACGAGGTGTACGGAGCAGAACCATGTGTGTACGAGGTGTACGGAGCAGAGCAGAGTGTGTACGAGGTGTACGGAGCAGAGCCGAGTGTGTACGAGGTGTACGGAGCAGAGCCATGTGTGTACGAGGTGTACGGAGCAGAGCCATGTGTGTACGAGGTGTACGGAGCGGAGCCATGTGTGTACGAGGTGTACGGAGCGGAGCCGCGTGTGTACGAGGTGTACGGAGCGGAGCCGCGTGTGTACGAGGTGTACGGAGCGGAGCCGCGTGTGTACGAGGTGTACGGAGCGGAGCCGCGTGTGTACGAGGTGTACGGAGCGGAGCCGCGTGTGTACGAGGTGTACGGAGCGGAGCCGCGTGTGTACGAGGTGTACGGAGCGGAGCCGCGTGTGTACGAGGTGTACGGAGCGGAGCCGCGTGTGTACGAGGTGTACGGAGCGGAGCCGCGTGTGTACGAGGTGTACGGAGCGGAGCCGCGTGTGTACGAGGTGTACGGAGCGGAGCCGCGTGTGTACGAGGTGTACGAAGCGGAGCCGCGCTTACGAGGTGTACGGAGCAGAGCCGAATGTGTAAGAGGTGTACGGAGCAGAGCCGAATGTGTACGAGATGTACGGAGCAGAGCCGAATGTGTAAGAGGTGTATGGAGCAGAGCCGAATGTGTACGAGGTGTACGGAGCAGAGCCGCGTGTGTATGAGGTGTACGAAGCAGAGCCGCGTGTGTACGAAGTATGTGTACCAGTGGTAGCCCCCCGCGGATTCCGCTCCTATAGCCCCAGCCACCTTTGCCAGCAGCATTCTTCTCCAGAGTCTCTTCTGCCGCTGTCTGCATTCTGCAGCTCAGCATGGAGGGGCACGATGTTGTCATCACTGTGCTGATATGTGCAGAGCGACCAGAGGAGACCAGAGCAGCAAGAAGAAAGGTGAGGAGAAAGAGATCTGGACGGCCAGACACTCCGCTTGGCTGCGGTGCCACCATATGGCAGTGCGGCTCCATTGAGCTGCTTGCATTATTTGTGTGCTTGAGAATGCTTGTGTATATACCAAGCATCCTCAGACGCACAAAAATGCAACATTTTGCATTTGAAGGGTATTTTTAAAAAGCGCAAGGGAACGCAATCACATTTTAGCCCGCTCCTAACAATGTGTAATATACTCACTGTCAGAAACAGCTCTTGCTGGTTTCAGCAGTCACTGTTCCTGTAAGGGCCCTTTCACATCAGCGGTATTTTCAAATCGCGGCAGATGCGGTGAAAAAACCGCATCTGCCGCGATTACCGCATAACCGCAACACTTGCGGCAAGCCCCATGCAATGTCTATGCAAGCAGCGTTTTTTTTCACGGCCGCACCTGCCGCAAGTGCCGAAACCGCACTTGCCGCACCTGCCGCACCCTTACCGCAAGCCCCATAGACATTGCATGGGGCTTGCCGCAAGTGTTGCGGTTATGCGGTAATCGCGGCAGATGCGGTTTTTTCACCGCATCTGCCGCGATTTGAAAATACCGCTGATGTGAAAGGGCCCTAAGGCTGCCTTCACATAGGAGTTTTTTTAAAAATGTGGCAGTTGCGGTAAAAAAAACCCCGCATCTGCCGCATTTTCCGTCTAGCGGCTGCACTTGCTGCATGTTTGCGGCAAGCCCCATGCATTGTCTATGGGGCTTGCGGTAAGTGTGGGGCAATATATTATATATATATATAGTCCGCGATATGTACTTAAAGGGGGCCCACTGAGACCTTTTCGCCCGGGGCCCACAGAAACCTGGAGCCGGCCCTGGGGTAGAGCACACTATACCCACAGGTAACCATCAGCCTATAAAAGAGAGGTATAGACCATTACCACCCGCTCACTACCAAACCACCAAAGACTTGCTCAGAGAAATGAAAGCTGCAGGGTAATAAGAGACAGTTGTAGCCCCTGGGCAGCACCTCTAGTGTTAGTTAAAAAGAAGGACGGGACCATGAGAATTTGTGTAGATTACCGGCAGATCAACCGCATCACACATAAGGACGCCTACCCATTACCTCGGATTGAGGAGTCATTAGCTGCATTAAAATCTGCTAACTACTTTTCCACCATTGATCTGACTAGTGGGTACTGGCAGGTTCCTGTGGCCGAGGCCGACAAGGAGAAGACAGCGTTTACTACGCCTTTGGGCCTCTGTGAGTTCAATTGTATGCCGTTTGGACTCTGCAACGCACCCGGGACCTTTCAACGTCTGATGGAGAGCTGCCTAGGACATAAGAACTTTGAAACTGTCCTCCTGTACCTAGATGACATCATATTCTTCTCCAAGACGTATGAGCAACATCTACAAGACCTGGCAGAAGTGTTTGAAGCCTTATCCGGATACGGCATGAAAATCATGCCATCCAAATGCCACCTTCTCAAGCCAAAGGTACAATACCTGGGACATGTCGTGAGTTCAGAGAGCGTAGCACCGAATCCTGATAAAGTCACAGTGATAAGGGATTGGCCAAGACCTACAAACGTGAAAGAAGTGAGGCAATTCCTGGGCCTGGTAGGCTATTATAGAAGATTTATCAGAGGGTTCACAAAGCTAGCGGCTCCACTGCAAGACATCCTGGTAGGACAGTCAAGGAAGTCTTCAACCCGTAATCCTCCTTTCCAGTGGAGTGAAGAGAGAGAAGACTCCTTCAACAAGCTGAAGTGTGCGCTGACAGGAGAAGAGATCCTGGCATATCCGGATAACCATCAACCCTTCATTCTATACACGGCAACGTGGGACCGGGCACAGTACTGTCACAGAAGCAAGGAGGCAAAGAGAGAGTTATTGCCTTTACAAGCAGAAAGCTCCAGCCTACGGAAAGAAGCACTGAGAACTACAGCTCCTTCAAGTTAGAAATACTGGCAGTAGTTTGGGCTGTAACTGAACATTTCAAGCATTATCTGGCAGCTGCAGAATTCACCATCTGCACGGATAACAACCCGTTGACCCACTTGGATTCAGCAAAATTAGGTGCATTGGAGCAGCGACGGATAGCCCGACTGTCTAACTACAATTTTGTCATCAAATATAGGGCCGTTCAAAGGTAGACCAGTATCAACCCGGCATCTACCAAAGAGAACAACAGGCAAGTCTTAACCCGTTAGCACACCATGGATGAGCTGACACCCAAGATAGTGATCCAGCTGTGAAGCTAGTGAAAGAACTGCTTACACAACAAGGTGGGTACCCTAACCAGAACGCCCCGGCTGAGGCTCAACAGCTCTGGAAAGAGAGAAGCAAGTTGTTCCTGTATCAAGGGAAGCTCTGCAGAAGGCATACTAATCCCAAAACACATGAATTGGTCTGGCAGATAATCGTACCCAAGCAAGACGTCAAAATGGTCTTAGAAGCCTACCACGACGGTGCAGGTCATTTCGGATGGAAGAAGTTGGAAGTGCTCGTGAGAGAGAGATTCTACTGGGTTGGCATGAGAAAGTCTCTTGAAGATTGGTATAGAAAATGTGGCCCGTGCAACCTCAGAAGGAAAGATCAACAGAAAGCCCCACCCCAGTCCATAGTAACCAAGCAACCATTTGAGTTAGTTGCGTTAGACCACGTCAAGTTGTCACCAAGCCGGTCAGGCTATGTCTATGTCTTAACTATCGTGGACCATCACTCACGCTTCTTAGTAGTGGTACCTGTCAAGGACCTGACAGCGAAGACAGCTGCAAGAGCATTTCAGACACATTTCTGTAGACCGCATGGTTACCCGGAACAAGTCCTTGCAGATCAAGGTCCAGCTGTTGAATCAGAGATTTTGCAGGAACTCTGCAATATGTACGGCTGTAAGAAGATCCGCACAACAGCGTACCATCCCCAAACAAATGGCTTATGCGAGAAGATGAACCATATTGTAATTGACCTGTTGAAAACGTTAACAGAATCTGAGAGAAATCAATGGCCAGATAAATTACACGATTTGGTAGACTTATACAACCATGTTCCAGTGAGTTCTACAAACTGCACCCCAGCCTACCTTATGTGTGGAAGACCCGGTAAGCTACCAATTGATTTGGATATAGGAATCGTGAAACCTGACACAGAAGTTGAAGTATCCAATTGGGATACCCTACGTCAGCAACAGTATCGCCTAGTACAAGAATGTGTAGAGAAAAATCTTCAGCAAGCTAGAACAAGACAAGAGAGAACCTTTAACCAACATGCTCAAGCAACCCCATTACAACCTGGTGAGCAAGTTCTCAAGAGAAAGAGACGCACCAACAAATTCGATAATCAGTGGGAAACCTCCCCATACATAGTCTTACCGTCTAACTTAGACAATGCTAAAATGTGTCTAATAAGCAAAGATGAAGGAAGAACTTCAGTAGTTGTGTCTAGAGACCATCTCAAACTGTGTCCTGAAACCCTGAAGACACCAGAAGTAACAGTACCCGTACAGGCCCAACTAGTCAAGGAAGAAGATGAAGTATTTCATACGGTACTAGGAGATTTCCCTAAAACATGGTCAAATTACTATGGAGCAGTTGTAGTCCCAATGATCGCTTTCCCTCCAATGGTGGAATCAACACCAGAACCAGTATTACCAGAAGAAGTCCCAAGACCTGAAGAACTGGAAGCAGAACCCGTAGAGGAAGAACGAATTCCTGGTCCCTGTGAACTTGCCTGTCCTACAGTCAGATCTCCATCTACCATAGTACCAAACACTACAAGTAGGTACATGCCCACCAGCACCAATAGGCTACATGCAAGCAGTATACCCGTTTTACGCAGATCAGAGCGTAGTACCAGAGGTCAGTTACCAGCTAGGTACAGGGATTAAAAAGTCAAATTAACTGTAAAGTGTAAATATGTTTGTGTAAATGTAAATTAAACCCGGTAAATAGTGTCCAAGAGGGTGGAGGAACTGGATTAACCCCCATGCACATTAAGTTAGGGAAAGAAAGTGCCTGGGGGTGGTGTAGTGAATCCAGGCCTCCTAAGCAGATACGCCCGTGGACAAATGTACATAGTTAATGCAACATTAAAAAGCCCAGTACCTACAGAGACTATCCTGTATGAACTTCTTGCATATTCTTCGAACTTTTTCCTTTTATTTTTTATGGACCATACTACCACTGACTGGTTGTGGTATAAACTTTCTTGTATATATTCATCAGCCTGGAGGCAATAGACTAAACCCCCGGAAGGACTGCTTTTTGAATTTTTGGACTCTTTTGAACTTTATCTAATAGCAAGAGTCCTGGCACACCATAAAACAAGAGTCAATGAAAAAAGATTGTTGTGAGAGTACTGTATTCTTTATTGAGAAGGTTTTTTTCAGAATCTCTTTTGATCGCAGAGGTTGAAAAATGCAAAATATTTTCAGCCACATACGGCTTTCTTCAGTGCAAACTATAACAGAGTAGTAAACACATAATTAGTGTTACACTATACAAGAAACAATATCTCAAACACAGTAAGCTTCTCACTTTGATCTTTTCAAAACAATCAGAAGGAATTAAGGTAAGAATACAATACAAGTGATTGACAAAATAATGAGAAAAACAATGGAAAAAAACAATCATAAGAACAGAATTGTCTTCTGATAATACCTTTTGATCAAACAAAGATGAAGTGATTCACAATAATCAGAATCAGCAGTAAATACTGCCACCTGCTGTCTAAAATAAACAAGATAAACCCCCTCACTCTCCCACTTCTTTTACTACTAAAAGTTTAAACCTGCGCACAGTAAGTTCTTTCTACCCTCCACGCACTTATCACGCGGTTGAGACTTTTGCATCCCTAGTTTCTGCTGAGGTAGAACAGATGAGATTGGACATAGGTTCAGGTCATTTCCGTATTAGACATAATCTTTCTAAATTGGAAACACAGGCACTGCGACAGTTAAAACAGAATCGCCTTATAGAAATCAAGCCGGCAGACAAGGGTGGGGCTGTTATAGTTATGGATCGGGCAAAGTATATACAGGAGATACAGCGTCAACTACAAGATACAACTACGTATCTTCCGCTATCACATGACCCATCTAGTTCCATTAGAGAACAAATTAGGGAAAGGGTGGAATATTTTTCCTCCCTATCCATAATAGACATGAAGCTAGCCTCTTTCTTACAACCTTCCTTTCCTAATATACCTGTGTTCTATACTTTGCCTAAAGTCCATAAAGACCTGTATAATCCTCCCGGCCGTCCCATAGTGTCTTTAACTAATTCACTCTTGTCTCCAGCTGCCAGGGTTATCGATAGAATCATTGCTCCACTCATCTCTTTAATCCCATCTTATATACGGGATACCTCACACTTTTTATCCAAGATACGTGATCTAGGGCAAGTCTCACCCACCAGTCTCCTAGTCACGTTAGATGTTAATAGCTTATATACTAGTATTAATCATCCTGATGGTATAGCAGCTATGGACTGGTTTCTCAAGAAATTTTCCCCTTTATCGGACACTGAACAACTTTTTTGTCTTGACTTTCTTAGTATTATTCTGACGCGGAACTTCTTTCTGTTTGTTTTTGCAGCATATGTAATGAATGCCTGTAATTCATTCCTCCGTCCACCGGGTGTGCAGTATCCTTTTTATAGCACTCTGGTCGCTCACTACTCCTGCACATGCTCACTGCTAGCAGGTCACGTTATTATTATTAATAGGTATTTATATAGCGCCATTAGGATACATGGCGCTTTACAATTAGGAGGGTAGTGTGTTCCAAATACAGGAAGTCAGTAGTCATGTGACTTCCTGTTCCTATAAAAAGCCAGTTTTTAATGTCATTCATTGCTCACAGCCTTCCTGGACACACATGGTGTACATAGTAAGTACTTATACATGGCGGTTTTGGTTGCCAGTACCTGGGGGACGGTCTCCCGCTTGGGGTAACTTAAGAATATGACTTTAGCATAAAAATTTTTTTTTTTTTCTTTTTCACTGGCCATCTGGATTTTATGCAGCATATTGCAGACATAGGGGCTATGGGGAGTTCACTGATTTTCTGGTATGGGCTACTCTTCTATCATTAGGGAATTTCATTTACTGATGCACACCTTTCATTTTTCCAAAGGCCAATTTCCCACTGTGAGCCCCATGAAATAGTGGTATACTACATTAAGGTAATTCATCTTTTTTCCTTTTGTCTATTATCATGACGGTTTTTTGCTCATATATCAGAGAGACATGCAGGTCTCACTAATTTCTGTTTTTTTCACTGATACTAGTTTATAATAAAGTATCCTGTCTCATAAGAGGGTATTGTCATATTGCCATAATACTTTACAGTGCA